>OY776674.1:20694148-21073105 GCA_963675555.1 Leptura quadrifasciata
CTACTTAAAATATTTCTTTCAATATTCCATAAATTAATTAAGGAAACACGTTTTTCATGCTTCATTCACAGGATATCACATTAGTAGTATTTTGCAAACATTTTATATTAAGTTTTTGGTGGTTTACACGTTTTGAAGTCCTTAAACTCAAGAAACTGTTTTAAAAATGTCTATCTGTCGTCTGTCACGCAGTGGACAATTTTCAAGCTTTACGTGGCCAAAATTCTACAAATTTCTGAAGTAGCAGAATGTATTTGTTAAAAAAAAGAACAATATTGAGAACATTCCAGACAGGGGATTAAAAATAAATTTCGTTTTAAAATTCCGAAACTTTAAGAAAGATAATTTTGTACCCATGAATACACCAAAATCTAAGGACCAAGGGGAGTATTTTTGAGGGGGTTGTAAATTTAATATTTTAAAATAATATAAGTTTCTGAATAAGAATAAGAAGAAATTGTTAATTTTTACTTGCTTTTTCACAATGTTTGTCTTCAAATCTTGCATCCTTTATTTAACACATTTCCTGACATAATCAATTGATAAAATTTTGCACAGTTATTAAGATCGGATGACAATGCAGTATTCCGTCGTTACTTTTGCAAATATAAGCACGTAGGGGGAGAGGGGGTGAAAATTGAATGTTTGTCTTCAAATCTTGCATCCTTTATTTAATATACTTCCTGACATAATCAATTGATGACATTTTGCTCAGTTACTAAGATCGGATGACAATACAATATTTCACCGTTACTTTTGCAAATATCCACACGTAGGGGGCGCGGGGGTGAAAATTGAAAAATCTGCACGAAGGAATGAGAAGACAAAGGATCTTTGAAAATCCAAATTAACCTACTAATTAAACTTAGGCAATATATGATAATAATTTAATTAAAATATGACTAAAAAGTAGAAAATAAAAAAATTGCAAAAATTGTTTGCAAAATTAGTTAACTTAAATTAAAAAATAGTGCCAATTTTCATATCTTGTGGTTTTAAATTAACTAATTTTGCAAAGAACTGAAATTATTGAGTGAAAATTCATACCACTACGCCTGTCATAGTTCTACTTAAGTAGGCTTATACTTTTTTTACCAATATATGTATTTAAAAAAAATTATGGCCAGAATAATAAATATTTGCTTATCGGATCTCTCAGTCTGTGCCACCTGGTCTGCTTGTACATGTTTACACTCAAATCCACGACTTTATGCAAGAAATGTTATACAATTTGATCCTTATCACTTCAAATTTCATTTCATACATTCAAAATCTAGTATGACAATTCTTTACTGTATTAGGTATATATTATATTATATACTATATGAGTAACTTTCAAAAAAGAAAAATAAACACTAGATTTATTTTTTATTAACAATAGACTTGTAACGGTGTGTATCATGCTTATATCAAAAAAATTACAACTAGTAGTGAAATTATTGTATTTTAAAGTAAAACATTGTAAATATTACAAATTAGAATGGTACTCTGAACAATTACAAATATAAAAATATTTTATATGTTTTAAAAACGACTTCTGAATTATACAATGAAAAATTTCCACAAAACATAAATAAAAATAATCATGAAAACTCGTTTTTCTGAATTTAACAGAAACACATACAAAATTTAACTAATTAATAACCATGCCCATGCCCGCCACCATATCCGCCATGACCCCCATGACCACCTCCATGGCCACCTCCAAGTCCTCCCTGTCCACCTCCGAATCCCCCCTGTCCAGCTCCACCACTCCCGTGACTGCCTCCAAAACCACCTCCACCTCCAAATCCACCTCCTTGTCCAGCTCCGTGTCCGCCACCAAAACCACCTCCTTGGCCACCACCAAAACCGCCTCCTTGACCTCCGCCTTGTCCACCATGACCACCACCTAGTCCAGATCCACCGCCCCCATTTCCGCCGCCAAATCCTCCGCCAAGTCCTCCACTATGACCACCACCTCCAGGTCCACCTCCGAATCCTCCCTGATTTCCTCCTCCATATCCTCCACCTTTCACTCCTCCATACGTAGGTGAAGCTAAAGTGTAGGTGATTGATATAGCTAGAACTGCAACCTGTCGATATATAACAAAACATGTTATTGATTTTTTCCCTTTGTCTAGTTTTATTTTTTGCAACAGTTTAAAGATTAATTTAGGATATTTGAAATTTACCATAAATATGAAAAATTTTTAAACTCAAAGGTTCCTTCACTTCATATGAAAATTTTTGGTAATATATATATATACAGGGTGTCCCAGATTTAAAGTGACATAGGCCGATGATGGATAGAGCACACTTTGCTGAGTTCAACACACCCCCAGACTTACCCTTAAATCCTCATTGTTTTCAAGGTACATGGTATTTCATAAATTTTGACTGGAAGTAAAATTCACCATATTTTTTGAATGGATGGATGTGTTTGGATAAAAGTTGGTATACATATAGTGCACTCCTAGTCCAATCAATAGCATAATTTAGTTCCGAAAAATTCCAGAATTATTTTACATTTAGGGCCAACTGCATCACCCTGTATATCAGTTTTTTGTAAACTACTGAAATGTCTATGGATTATTGTGCAAAATACTGCCATAATATTTGATGGCACGTTTATGGTTACTTCCTAGCAAATTTTCGAAAATAATAGTGAATGATATTTAAATTCTACAAAATACGCAAACAACTAATTAACGTCGCTATTTTATTAATTTTACTCCAGCACTTGATTAATAATTATTTAATGTATTATTGTTACTTACAAAGAAAAACGGAAAACAGAAAAAAGGAAAAAATAAAGGAAAACAGCTTGCTTAATCATAATTTACAGCAAAAATTTCAAAAAGACACTAATTATTTTATACACTGGTACAATTAATTAAAATTATAACAAATTTTCGAAATGAACACCCCCAGCGCCAATACATTTTTGTGAACGTTTAAAGGGTTTTCACCGATCTATCATTCATAGTCGGGTTGTGTCTGACATTGTCACATACATTAAAAAAAATTTGTTGTAATTGTTCACGGGTATTAATATTTTCACTGTACACCTGTTACTTCAGGTGGCCCCATAAAAAATAATCCATGGGGGTGAGATCAGGAGATCTTGGTGGCCAGTTAACAAATCCATCTGTTGATGTAACGTTGATTAAGATGCTCCCTCCCGGTACAGATAAATGGGGTCCAGTACCATCGTGCCCTACCTCTGGCATTGATATTTTCTAATAAATTTAGCAACACATCTATTAAGAAATTTAAACATACTTCACCCGTTAGTCCCCCTTCAACAATGTGTGGCCCTATTAAGTGACTACTATATATTCCACACCAGATGTTTATGTTGAATTTGTGTTGGGAATGTTTCTGAAGCGTGGAGCGTGAAGTACCAAAAATTGACAGGATTTTGGATGGCAACAAACAACAGATAATGAACTGATGCCGATAAGGACTGATAAAGCTCCTCTTCCTAATGAACTACTCAATATAATGGGCTCATTTAGCACTTTTTTTAAAATTTCATTATCAGAAAGATCTTAAAATTCTGAGACCCTGTGCAAGAAACTAGAATTTTGTGAGACCCGTAAATGATCTAATAATATTACAAATCGTTAACTCAAGCAGTGTGTATTGAAACTTATGCTTGCCTGTTTGTGAAGAATTTCGGATTATCAAGTATTTTCACCGATTTATATTAACAATGTATAATAGTGACAGTAAAAGGAATTATAAATATTGTATTGTTCCTGAGTGTCAAAGCACCACGGTGAAAACACCTACTAAGACATGTATTACCGTTCCTAGAGATTTAAAAATGCGAAGGAAATGGCAACAAACTATGAAAAGAGAGAAAAGGCTTACTACTAAATTAGCATACTTTGTGAAGATCGTTTCAATATAAGTATCTATATGTTAAATTATTTATTATCAAATACAGTATTTTTGAAATTTAAACGTCTTTTTCATTTTGGTTTAAAAATATGTGCTAAATATTTCAATACCGAGGTGCTATTATACAGGATGTAATGCAAATATATTGCAATATATATGTGGTCGTTTTATACACTGTTATTAAAGCATATCCCTTAAGTTAATAATACCCCTTTTATTCAATTTTTAAGCCGATTCACACGACTACAGGAATTTTTTTCAAGGAGTAAAAGCAGTGTACGGCCCCAGTCGGAAAAATATGTGCCCTATTAAAGATTTAAATGGAAATCTCCTCAAAGAAGACCAGGAAATAAGAGCCCGATGGAAAGGACACTACTCTAACATTCTTAACCAGCAAAGTCAAGCCGATCACGATATTATAAATCTTATCCCTCAATATGACACCTTCGAAGACTTAGATAAACCACTAACAACGGAAGAGATCTTAACCGCCATTGGGCAGCTAAAAAATAACAAATCTCCCGGCGCCGACTCACTCCCAGCTGAGATCTTTAAAGCTGTGTCGTCAGAGCTCATACCCTACCTCAAAAAACTGTTTGATGTCGTGTGGGAAAGTGGTCAAGCTCCGCAGGAGTTTCGTGATACACTTTTAATCAACCTCTTCAAAAACAAAGGGAGCGCTGCGGACTGTGGAAATTACAGGGGTATAGCTCTCCTGGCTGTTGGAGGGAAGATACTCACTAAAGCGATGGCAAATAGGCTAACACCTGTTATGGAAAAGTTACTTCCTGAAACACAGAATGGCTTTAGACCAAACCGAGGCACATCGGACCTAATCTTCACACTTAAACAGCTTCAAGAAAAAGCACTCGAACATCAAGGAGAAATTCACATGGCCTTCATTGATTTAACCAAGGCAGTCTACATACAAACAACAACGCCCAGGTTATGTATAATAATGAGGCAACCGAACCTTTCCAAACCCTCACTGGAGTTAGGCAGGGATGTGTCCTGGCACCCCTACTCTTTAATTTGTTTACCACTGCTCTAACAATTATTGTTGACAACAAACTGACAGTCAGAGGAATAGGTCTCAGATACCGTTTTGATGGCGGTCTTTTTAACATAGGGCGCTTCAGAGCTTTCACGAAGACACGCACACGATTCATTTGTGATCTCCAGTATGCGGATGACTGTGCACTTTTAGCCTCTACGCCGGAAGAGCTTCAAGAACTTTTAGATGTGTATGCCCAGAGCTATGATTCCTTAGGACTTAAAATCAACATTGGAAAGACTAAGATTATGTCAACTCCTCATCAAGTGAACCAAATAGACATTACACTTAACGGAAATTCTCTTGAAGTGGTGGATCAGTTCAATTACTTAGGCAACGTTGTTAATGACAAAGCAAACATGGACACCGAGATTCGCAATAGAATTAACGCTGCATCTAGAGCACTCTGGGGACTTAGAGAGAGAGTATTTGACAACCACGACCTTGCTTTGTCAACAAAAATGGCTGTCTACAGAGCAGTTATCATTCCAACACTGCTATATGGATGTGAAAGCTGGGTTACTTACCGTCGTCATGTGAAAGAATTAGAACGTTTTCAGCAAAGACACCTCAGAAGTATGATGAAAATCCGTTGGTTCCATCACATATCAAACGTGGAAGTACTCAGGAGAGCAAACAGCCTTCCAATTGAGGTGCTTATTTCAAGAGCACGCCTAAGATGGGCAGGTCACGTTCATCGTATGCATGATAACCGCCTTCCTAAATGTACACTTTATGGTGAATTGCTAAGCGGTAGAAGAAGGCGTGGCGGTCAACGAAAGAGGTTCAAAGACACTCTCTATGAAAATCTAAAATCCTGCGGTATTGCAGACGAGCAATGGGAACAACTTGCAGCGGATAGAACCGAATGGCGAGGGGTTGTGGCCAGCTATCAAGGAAATGTTGCTGCAAGAAGGCCGAATCCAAGACCTAACCAGGTCTATGTTTGTCCTGACTGCGGTCGACATGTGCTCTCCCGAATTGGCCTCTATAGCCATAGTCGTGTGCACCGTAGATGAATGGGAATTACAATGGACTACACCTTTTACTTGTTTTTTATTGTACACAATTTATCGACTGTAACATTTTTATACTCGGACTCGAGTAACGGCTAATAATAATAATAATATTTATTCAATTTTTATAAAATTATTTAAGGCTAGCAATGAGAAAAGTCTAAAATACTATTTTATTTTTAACTCGAAAAAGACATGGAAAACTACATGTATTATAAATTAATGGACAATGTTCATATAAAAATGAGACCTGATGTTGTGCCACACATTTTTGATTGTTAAAAAAATCCATTATCATTAATAAATCCACTTCTGGAAGATTCGAAGAGTCAGCTTTATTAAAGTTCGATTCGCACATCTTTTAATCACCACAAACAACATTAAAAGATATATTATCCAATTTAATGCACAGAACACTGAGAAAGACTCAACGCATAACCCTTGATATGGTACGCGACCGTTTCATTTACTATTGTCTGATGTAATGATGTTATTTGCACCGCACTTCAAATACGCCCTTTGAAAGTCGTATATTTCGAGAACGAGAACCACTTATCGGATTCATCTGAAATGTTCAATGTCGCCTAATTTTAAGTAATACTTTATCCACAAGAGGTAACAACTACTAAATAAAACTCATTAAATGAGCCCATTGCTTGTAATTATAAGGTCGGTTGCAAAACTAAACGTTGCCAGGAATTTATGCCACAATAAAAGGAATATTTTGTGTCAAAATGCAGATAATATTATTGACGAAGCTGTAGTTGATGAAGAGCCTGAGTAATTAGAAATTAGTCCTGATATTTATGATATTGAAGAATTCGAAGATGATAATTATTATGAAGAATATGTTTGTACTTCAGAGAATATCTCAGATGTATGCGATTTTAAAGATGACAGGGGTGTAGAAATATTCCAAACTCCAGTTACCGATTCGGAATTAGACACTTCTTGTAGTAGCACATCTAGTACGACTACTAGAAAAAGAAAACACGAATAAAATATAATAATAATTAATATATGTAAAAAGTTTAATAAAAATCAAGTGAATTTTCAAAAAAAAAAATTATATCTTATATTCGAGAGTTTTTTTTATCTAAATGTTTAAAACCTACTCATAATCACTTTTTATTATTATTATTGAAATATTTATCATGAATAATTATACGTATACTTGTGCGCGCATACGTATAATACCGAAAATGATGAGAAATTTCCGCGCGCATGTACAGGTGTCCCACTTCGTACTAAACCACCCCTATAACTTGGCTATTTGTATTTGGATTTGTATATATTTTTTACAGCACATAATACCCATATTGAACTATCTTTGGAAGGTAGAACTGTTACTCAATCTCTATTTCAAAGCCAACTGTGATGTTTTTAAAATGGGATTTTGCAAAAGTAACATTAGCGATTGAGAGAGAGGAAAAATGTATTTGGAAAAGTCGTTCAGAAAAATTAAGTAAGTTCAAATATGAAGTTTCATTTGAAAATATTGATTTTTTTTTTTGAAAAATATTACAAGTCAGAAAAATTCGAGGTTTGGGTTAGTTTAGAGCATCCAGATTGCTATGAATGTCAATCACTTACATGAATTATTGTAAACCCCATCAATTTTTATGTCAAAATGCCTAAACTAACCCAAACTTCGAATTTTTCCGACTGAAAAAAAATCTATATTTTCAAATGAAACTTCATATTTGCACTTACTTAATTTTTCTGAATGACTTTTCCAAATACATTATTCTTCTATCTCAATCGCTAATGTTACTTTTGCAAAATTCCCATTTTAAAAACATCATAGTTGGCTTTGAAATAGAGATTGAGTAACAGTTCTACCTTCCAAAGATAGTTCATTATGGGTATTATGTGCTGTAAAAAATGTATACAAATTCAAATACAAATAGCCAAGTAATAGGGGTGGCTTAGTACGAAGTAGGACACACTGTATATATCAAAAATGACAAAAATCGGCTAAATTAAAAAAAAGTAATTTTTTGGTTACATCACGTGAAAGTACATAAGAATACCTTAAAAAATTTTGTTCAACCATTTTGGCAAATTGGGAAAAGTTTTGAAAATTTTATGGAATTTGGACTAAAAATGGAAATGCGGCCAAACTGACGGATATTTTTGCTAAAATTTGGCAGGCTATTTCTTGGTTATATAGGTTACTTCCTTCTAAAATTTAATCAAATCCGGTATAATTCGGTTTTTTCGGTATATTTATATACATATAGTGGAAGGCGCTGAACCGATTCTCACGAAATTTGAACTGAAGATTCCTTGAAATCTACAATAAAAGCCTACTGTTCTAGTTTCTTAACTAGTATTTTAGAGGGTCCAATCAAAATAAATTAAAACTGAAAAACCACCCTTAAAAATGACCAGTTTACTCCTTTTCCCCGAAAAAAAAATAGAATTCTCCCACTTACTCGAAGTGGAAAACTTAGGGTATTTTTAGTTTCACCAAAACAAAATTATTTGTCTATATGATGGGGGTTTATGCGGCTAAATAATTAAATAAAGAAACAAGTTATTGCCTTATACCTCAAGAGAAACAACAATGCAGCTACGGACACGTGTTTCGGAGTTATTGCCCCTCATCAGCGTAGCGTAGCTTAGCGAATATATCTTACAAATCGAGCAAAACCAACAAAGGTCAGAAAGTACAATGCACAGTACTCGATTTGTACTTTCATACTTCATGTGCCACATTTAGGGCCTCAAATGAGGCAATCAGTACAACGAGCTCTATGTATACTGCTCTATTTCCACCTGGCAATAAGACAATAACTTGTTTCTTTATTTAATTATTTAGCCTCATAAACCCCCATCATATTTTACTTAGTGTTTGCCAGGTGGAAATAGAGCAGTACACATAGAGCTCGTCGTACAGATTGCTCTCATTTGAGGCCCTAAATGTGGCACATGAAGTATGAAAGTACAAATCGAGTACAGTGCACTGTACTTTCCGACCTTTGGTTTTGCTCGATTATAAGATATATTCGCTAAGCTACGCTACGCTGATGAGGAGCAATAACTCCGAAACACGTGTCCGTAGCTGCATTGTTGTTTCTCTTGAGGTATAAGGCAATAACTTGTTTCTTTATTTAATTATTTAGCCTCATAAACCCCCATCATATTCATTTTTATATTTAAAATGAAACACTTTGCCAGCATACGTGCATAATAATTTAAAAACTATATCTTTTTCTCAAAATTTTCTCTATCGCCTTATTTTGGGCTATTTTTACTATACAGCCGTACAAATTTTAAGTAGAATTAGAATCAAGTTTAAGTAACAATGATACATTAAATAATTATTAAACAAGTTTTTTAAGTAAAATTAACAAAATAGCAACGTTAACTAGTTGTTTGCGTATTTTGTAGAATTTAAATATCATTCATCATTATTTTCGAAAATTTGCTAGAAAGTAACCATAAACGTGCCATCAAATATTATGACATTATTTTGCACAATAATCCATAGACATTTCAATAGTTATCCGCCATTTAAAAAAAACGGATATACAGGGCGATGTAATTGGCCCTAAATGTAAAATAATAAAAATTGAGTCCTGTACTGGAATTTTTCCAAACTAAATTATGCTATTGATTGGACTAGGAGTGCACTATATTTGTACCAACTTTTATCCAAATAGGTTCACCCATTCCAAAAATATGGTAAATTTTAGTTCCAGTCAGAATTCATAAAACAACATGTATCTTGAAAACAGTGAGGACTCAAGGGTAACTGTGGGTGTGTTTTGAACTCAGCAAATTGTGCTCTATCTCTCATTAGTCTATGTCACTTTAAATCTGGGACATCCTGTAGACATTTCAGATAGGTAATTAACAGTTTTAGTTGATATTTCAGAAAGAAGAAACATTGCTATTAACAGATTGTAAATTAACATTATTTTCAATTTTGTAAACTATTAAATTATTATCTGAGTCCATATTTTTATGTAAAATTCACTTAAGAATAGTCAGGGCAGTACTCAGACCGGTTTTCTCGGATCATTTGTCCGGGGCCCGACCCTATAAGGGGCTCGGGCCTACAAAAAAATTAAAATCCTGATGGGCCCCGTCAGGATTTTTATTTATTTTTAGGGCGTTTATTTTTTGTGTAATAAATTAATTTAATAGGATGTAACAACGCGATTTAATCCTTTCCATTTTTAAATCCTTTCCAAAATAAGGAGACCCGGAAGATTTACTTTACCCGGGGCCCGCCAAAGCTGGGTACGGCCCTGACAATAGTCCGGATACTAATTGTTTATTGATAGAACGTACAATGTCCTGCCGGCAGTACGAAAACAACTCATTTGAGTATTCTAGAAATCGCTAAATTTTAGGATTATGGGACCTGCTCGCAGGACGAATTTTTACATTTTCTAGAAGCCAATGAAATGCTCTGAAAGCGCATTTTTGTCCGAAGGCGCTATGTTTATTAGTTCCAAAGTTATGGCTGGCTTGAACTTATCAGTCATTTATACTCAAACGATAAAGCCAGGAGCGCTTATTTCCACGCCGGCAACGGTTTTTGATTCGAAAAATAATCATTGTGGACTGGGCTGGATCAAGGTAAATTTTACTTGCAGGCAAAAATATTTTCCCCCCCTCTTTACGGCAAAATTTACGAAATATATTGCTTTTTCGATTTTGTCGCCCTTTCATTTTTTCGCTACCTCAATCATTTAACTCTTTTAATTTCCTCGCTCTTCCAAATTTTTTCGCTCTTTTTATTTTTCCCCTTAAAAATTTATTCGCTCTTTTCATTTTTTCATCCTTTCAATTTTGGCGCCTCTCCAAGTTTGGCGCCCTACGCGACCGCTTGCTTCGCATGCGCCTTAATCCGGCCCTGTCCGTGGAGTATATCACAATTTGGTGATAAATGGAATACCGCCAGGTGTTTCGGAGTGATAAAAAAATTTTCAAATCAAAAAATCTGGCAAGTGTTGAGTGAGACATCGATGGAAGCACCACGAAGATTAGTTGTAGTTCTCTTCAAATTGAAGGTAAGTAAATGCGTTTTTTGTATACTTGGACCTAAAAAACCAATTTACAAATACTAATGATAATAACAGCAGTACTTGTGGCGCACGTGCTGTTATGTATTCTTCAACAACAGGAAGATATATTCAGCATGATATCTCAGCATAGACGACTAAAAATATATTTTTTATTGAACATTTGTTTTCATTTTTTCTTCCCGTTTTTGACTTAAAAATAAATAAAAAATAATATTTAATTTATTTAATAAAGATATTAATATTTTTGAATTATACTTTTATTTAAATCATTTACAATATACTCCAAATTTTATTTATTTTGCAACTAAAATGTCTCAATT
Organism: Leptura quadrifasciata; assembly: GCA_963675555.1. Lineage (NCBI taxonomy): Eukaryota > Metazoa > Arthropoda > Insecta > Coleoptera > Cerambycidae > Leptura > Leptura quadrifasciata. The sequence continues at coordinate 20,705,469 of OY776674.1, forward strand.
TAAAGCGCTGCACTTATGGCAGCACAATTTGCGATTAAAGTGAGTCCTGCCAGCAAGTCTTCAATTTACGAAAATTAATGACAATAAATGGTTCATTCACGTTTTGCTGCATATACTGTTGATAGTACCTTACGTCCTGTATGCAGGATAACTTTATGAGCGGAATATTGTCCTGCTAGCAGGACCAGGGTCTCTGTGCAAAAATCATTCCGGAAGCGCTTCCAGCAGGACAAAGCTCTGTACGTTCTATCATTATATTTGTTGGTAAGGTGAAATTTTTTTAAATCACAATGTCATTCAATGTCAGTAAATATATATTAATGATTTCAATATTAATTTAATTGAACACGTATAATTCAATAGTTGATGAGAATACTTACAAATAACTTAACCATTCTCTAGTTTGTTCTTCTCGTTTACCAAATAACACTAAAAACTCAAAAATGAGAAAAGGTTTATATACCCGTTCTAAGTTGTTTTTGGGTACTTTATTTGTATTGGAATAATTATTATATTGCACATTGATAACTGATGCAAATCTAGTTCTTGGAACTTTAACATCAAAAAGCAGTTTTATCATAACGATAACCCGAGATAGAGTCTTTAGGTCATTTAAAATACCTATTTGTTTGTTTGTTTTGATACTACATAGATGTTAATTGGATTGATATGCAGTTATATGTTGATGCAAACAAATATGAAATAAATATTTATATACGTTATATTTCCTGCTGCTCCACATGTTCCATTTTAACTGAATATTATTTTATCACTGAAAGTGAACTAGTTTACTTTGATTAAAAAATAAGAGGATTTTACGCTTTCACAAAAAAATTCCCCAAGCACTGAACAAAATGAATAATATTTTAAATATTGTCTGAAAGTTATTTGTGGCATTCTACGAATATTCTTTTCTATTATTTGGGTTTTCTACCACGTTTTATTATCCTCTTAAAAAAAAATTACCGAATCTACAAAGTAATAGAATTATTGGAAAAAAGCCTCTGCGCCCGTGACGTTTACGCTAAAGGAAAAACCTTTGCACCTTTTGCAAATAACTTGATACGTTGAAAAAAATCATTTTCCGTCGCAATTCAGTAATATGAGCGCAAAATTTTATATGGTAATGCAGTTAAGTAAAATTCCTCTCCCTATATTTTTTGGGGCGCTTAATCGAATGAGAGTGGTCTCAGTGTCCAACAACACCGCCTCCTAACAAGCCATAATACAGACTTCGATAATACCAAAACCATAGCACCATCATTTTTCCAGAAACCGCGAATCATCCGCGAAGCAATTGAGATTGAAAAACGTCCCAATTGTCTAAACAAAAGGGATGACGGTCGTCGTCTTCCAGTCGCTTGGAAATCATTGATCTCCAGGCTAGCCCCACAATCTTCATCCACACCTCATAATCCTGATAGCAGCCGTTCTGCTCTAATGCCTCCATCAACGAACCCTCTACTCCCCACCACTCTCCCACCCACAGACAGCTTTCGTATAAATAACACTTCGTCCGATACTGCTAGTGAGTTCGCTCTAAGGAGTAGGCAGATTGAGGCCTTAGAGACGGATCGTGGTGAGATCTGGGGAGTAGGTAGATTGAGACCCCGGAATCGAACCAATTCCACGAACTCCTAGCATTATTTTCTTTGATAATTTTTTCTTGAAAATGGCTCCAAAACGGGAGCCGAGACGTCGAGACATTAACAATCTCAGACGCGGTTCAACCCGAGAACCTAGTATAGTATATTGTATTGCCATTTGTTAAAAAATCTTTTTAATGACTCTATAAATCAGGGCATCTATAAATCAGGGTTTCCATCAAAAGTTTAGCGCTAATGCAGCTTTAGATAATAGACGGCATTTGAAAAAGTCCTCCTCGATAATACTAATTCTTTTGGATCAAAGTAAAGCATTTGATTTAGTTAATTTTGATCTATTGCTTGCAAAGTTGTGCTTCATAGGTTTTGATTCTACTATCTTAGCATGATTTTCTGAATATTTGTAGGGTTGTTCAAATGTGCTTTTAGAGGGCGGAATATTAAACATAATATTTTTAGTCGCAAACTCCTCTATAAATCCTTATTTTACTATAAGGAAAATAACCAGACTGCAACCAAAGTTACAAGTCTGGCGCGTTAAGTGTAATAATTGCATATTACCATCAAAACGCTAATGCTTCGATTGCAACAGTTGCAGTCTGCAAGTGGTGTGTGACGACTGGCAAGAGAGCTCCTTTAAGTAGGATCAGTCTTTCGGCTGGTGTTTGTTGCAATCGAAGCATTAGCGTTTTGATGGTAATATGCAATTATTACACTTAACGCGCCAGACTTGTAACTTTGGTTGCAGTCTGGTTATTTTCCTTATAGTAAAATAAGGATTTATAGAGGAGTTTGCGACTAAAAATATTATGTTTAATTTGTAGGGTTGTTCGCAAAGAGTGAAAATCAATAAGCAGTTCACTTTGACTTTTGTCACACTAATTCCGGTGTACCCCGCCAATATGGCGGACGACTTTTGTCATTTATGGTCCAAATCGATCAAAATCGATATCTGGGGGTTTTCGAGTTCGCCGATTACGAATTCCTAGTCAAAAATTTAGTTCAAGATGGTAACTTCAAGATGGCGGACGACTTTACCATTTAAGATCCGATTCTACTCATGATAAAATAGATATCTGAGGATTTTCTAGGTCGCCGATTATGAATTTTTAGTCAAAATTGAGATATTCAAAATGGCGACGCCAATATGGCCGACGACTTTTGTCATTTAGGTCCAAATCGATCAAAATCGATATCTGGGGGTTTTCGGGGTCGCGGATTACGAATTTCTAGTCAAAAATTTAGTTCAATGTGGTGGACGGCTTTACCGTTTATGATCCGATTCGTGTCAAAATCGATATCTGGGGATTACAGCATATCAAAAGACTAAAAAGTAAAAAATAAAATTGTATAAAAAAATATTTTTTATTTTAATGCTCTAAAAAGTAGAAAGTAAACTTTGAAGTAAATCAAACCCATCATTTTGTTACATCATATAATTTTTTTATGATATAAAAGCTTGTCGCGAGATTTTCCTGTGTAAAGAAGATTGTTCGAGACAAGCTTTTATATTATAAAAAAAATTATATAATGTAACAAAATGATGGGTTTGATTTAGCTTAAAGTTTATTTTCTACTTTTTAGAGCATTTAAATAAAAAAAAAATTAAAATATTTTTTAATATAATTTTATTTTAATTTTGTAGCTGACTTCGACACCTCGATCCAAACGAAGCGCCTTTCGCGAGATATATGAACGCCGGGCTGCGCAAGGCTGACTTAAACTGTGCTTTTAAAAATTTTGATATTCGAAGGTTTTTAAATTTGTTAAATATTTGTAACGAGAAATTAATTTATAGACAAATATGTACAAAAAGGGAACAAGAAAAACAACAACGCGACAAAAAGGATAAATCAGCTCGTAGAGCCCAAGACGTCTGGAATCACACCTCTTCCTTCTGTCGTGGGCCCTATATCTGAGGCAGAGAATAATCTGGCGGTTTACACGACGCCAATTTCACCGACATAACTGTCTAAGTATAATAACCTGGTTATACCTCTGCGTTATTATTTAAAATTGAATTTACATTCTGGTTTCGGGTGTGAAATGGGTATTTCGCGTGTTTGTGGTACTAAATGAAACATTAGACATTTATAAAATATTAGCTTTGATTTTTAACAAGAAAATAGGGCGAAGTTAGAAGTTATATTACAATTTGATTAGTTATTATTTTCTATAATAATAATAATAATAATGAGATTAAGTAAAAGTTCACTTGCTAAATATTTTATTAGGGCGATTTAAGTCTGCTAAATAACAAGTCTATGTCATTGAGCTGAATATCTGTTCAGAGTTATGCAATGACAAGTGACTTTAACTTCAATTGTACTTCAGTTAATCTACTATCAGTAGCTTACCGTGTGCCTATTGACAAGTAAGATTTCGCAATGTTTTGCCATTCAAATTATTGTGTGGGGTTTCTCATCGGCGATATACTAAGTTTTCTATGATTGTTTAATAACGATCCGTTACTATAATTATTCTACAAACTACAAACAGTTATAGGCCAGCGGTCATTGCTTCGGTCCCCGTGCTCTGTAGACCTTCCTCATATTTGAGTGGGTAAATAACCCACGAAGCTCTAAACCGCCTGTTTAAATTACATCGACCAACCACGGTTTACGTTGTTGGACAGTCATACACAATTTGGTAGTTGCCGTTTGTGTAATCAATTAAAGAATATTTCCTCGACATTCTGTGATATTTTACATGAGTATTTAATTCCCATTTACCACTTAAATTCGATAATGCGCGAACATCGACATGATTATTATCCTCTGTTTTGCATTAAGTTTTAATTTATCATAGCGATTGCTACCACAATAATTTCAATCCATCATTTAACCGACCATTACCGTACCTCTAATTACAACCAGAATAACACCTATTGCATAATATAGTTCTTGTTATTGGCATAACCAACGCTGAACATGTACGGTATGACTGTAGCGACGTAAACTTTCCTATCTAATATTTAGACAGTTGTCTTAAATATTTGGATTGTTTAACTTCATGTTTGGCTATTTGCTGCAACAATTGTTATAAAATAAAATGGTTTCTGTGACTATTGCTCCAAAAATTACTGTCTTTTCTTTTCACCTTATCTGCCTGTCAATACAAGTAATACTAAACTAAATGGTACTGATTTAATTTCAGTCAAATAACATCTGACAACAAACTTTAACTGTGAATTCACAGTGCAATCTTGAGTGATAAAATAAATAACATAAATGATTAACAGGGTGCTCAATCAATAAACAGTGTGTTCAAACTCACAAGGTATTTAACTTAAAAGAGTGATTAATTTTCTACGGTAAAAAGTATCAGACAGGAAATCGTAATGTCGAACTTTGCATGAAAGAACTTGGGCAAATATAAAAGGTTACTACAAACCCAACGTAATTTGGGTCTTAATTTTGTAAAATTAGACGATCACGTAAATGGCCAATTTGTTTATTTATCTTAACATAAAATTGAGGTAAATAATTACTGGGTGGGATTTAAAGAAATGAGTTTAGCCAAGTGGATATTGAATAAATTAAAATAGTTATTTACGTTACAGGTCTGGAAAGTGATGTGTTACGCTACGAGTTAGAGGAGCCGAGTCCGAAATTTCTAAACGAGTACTGTAACGTACAACATTTTATTTCATACTGTGCTTTTGATATTCAGCGATTTAACTAAAGTCACATCATATCTTATTTCATTTGTACTTTCGATATTCCGTGATTTAACCAAAGTTACATTACCTGCTTTTAAAGTTGCACAGCTTCGACATGTTTTATTTGTTAATTTATTTATTTGAATGTCATTTGAATTGTGAAATGATACAAGGTGGAGAAAATTTTGTAGAGGTGCTGCAACAGCAAACTAAAATTGCTACTACTACAACAGTAGACGCTGGTGGTATACCAAAAATTCAATTTTCAGAAAATTCGAATTGTACTATTACTATTAATATTAATAATAGTTAGGTTAGATCATTCTGTTGTTACGTTTTGACGTTTTATTTTGTTAATAAGAAAACAGTGCGGAAAGTTGCCTAGCTCTAATTCCGTAATAACCCATTTCCCGGACTCAAATTAATGACGTAATCAAACAATTACATGACAGTATGAAATAAAGCAACTTGACTCGTTGGTATAATTTTTTGAAAAAAACTTTACTTTCAAATACGCAATATACCACACTTTTTACACTCTGTATATTAAAGTTCACCTACCAAATTCCACTATTTATGTTGTTGACGTCTATTTACTCTGTGGCAAATATGTATACATCAACACGCTGCATGGGTTTTCGTATCAATGTTAAATTAATTATATCTGTGTTGAATAACACATAATTATTTATTGTTGGCTAATTGTTTATTTCTGTTTATAATGTATGAATTACTTTAAATCAAAATTGATGCCATATTAAAAATTTTGTAAACAAAGCGAAATATCAAGGTAAAGTTTAAATTCTTCTGCTTCATAAGACACTAAATTATAAAAATAGTAAATTATTTTATTATAAAAGATAATGCCAGGGCCTATTATTATTCCTTTCGATTTATCGAATTCTTTCTAACTGTAACGATTGACCTCCTTTTGAGTACTCTCCATGTTTGAAATGGGCAAAGGACCTTGAAATCAAAATATAATAATATATAATACACATTTGTACAAGATTCATAAAAATGTAACAGGCCAAAAGCTACCGAATTTTTCAATGGGCGTATGAGAACCTCCTTCAACGTTTATGGTGCATACCCAGCAAACAGTTTCTATAAAATTAGCTATAACTCGACTTGGTAAAAGTCGAATTTACTTATTAAGGTACCTATTACGTAAAATTAACTAGAAAAAGATACCTCCGATTTAAATTAACTAAATGGTTCTAATTTATATTTAAATTTACGTAAATTACACCACGAAACCAACCTCATACACAAATTTGCTTTAACCAAATCAGAAAGGGAAAAGTTACTAAAAAAAATTACTAAAAATTACCTTAAAGGTAAATTCCCTTTGAAGTAAAATTAGGTACAATAATTATGTAACATTAACCTTTTTGGCAACTAAAAATCGTCTTTGTAGTAGAATATCCTACAAGGTAGATTTAGTTGGAAATCCTACGTAATTTTATACCTCCCTAGTAACCTATTTGGTGGCTTTATTTACTCTCCTTCAAAGTAATATTAGGTCGACATCGTAGAAACAGTCGATTACTCATTTAGTTGACCTAAAAGTCATCCTGAAGAAATAATTATTAACTTTTTTGTAGTAATTACCTGGGAAATTTACCACAAAGTAAATTTGACTATAAACCACCAATTTAAAAATTAACCATACATAACCTATTTGTAAAATTTATATTATTTAGGTTATTTTAACAATTAGGGTACAGTTATTGTTTTCGTCATTATTCTTGTAAATTTCGGCCATTTTAAAAATTCATTACAGTTGTAAACTTGATTCACTTGTGGTGTAGATAGGTCTTCAAGCACGGAAGATGCGTTTTTAAAAACCAAACAAAATTTGTTGTTCACAAGAAGCTAACTTTATTACGATAATTAGTTACAAGTTGCTAGCTCGAGTTTGGTAACAATATTAAATGAGCAGCACTCCTATTTATAAACTAACAATAGTCTACTAAGCAGAAGATTATATTAAATAGAGCGCCATAAAGCTGCATCAGCAAAGATAGCGCTGTACACATAACTAGATAGAGAAATTGTGAAAAACAATAAATCGCATAAATATATATTATTTACCTCTTACAAAGAGCTCCTCTATACCACTTTCGACTCACTATTAAGTCTAATTCACTTATCAATACACGTCAAATAAAAATGTACCCTTAATAGATGAAATTTATACTGTCAAAAATAGGGTGACCTAAATATGTTATATTTACCTATATATGTTATATTAGAAATATACTATGATATATAATATCACTGAGACAGGCTTAACCTTCTCAAACATATCATGTTACAGATTGCGTAACAGCTCTTCTCTAATAACCGCTCACGCTAGCTGAGCTTAACATTTCTTTCTCAGTAATCTGTTATCATGCTGAATTGCAAATCCAATGTTCTTTGTTCTCCAGATATTATAAATATTACCCACTGCCATTGTAAACCTCAGTCTTATACTCACATTTGGTCGAATACATTCTAAATTTATTATTGTTTATTATTATACAAAGAGTCAAGCTTGACTCCAATAAGTGAATAAAGTTTTTAAAAAGCTATTTCAAGAATCCACTATCTAACATTGGCGCAGTCGTGGCGGATCTGAAGAACACGCACAGTTCGGGAGCCTAACCAGTGGAAAACATATGGGAAGGAACAAGGAGTTCATCTGGAAAAGGTGCCTAACCTGAAGAAAAGAGCCCCTGGAAAAAGGAGAAATTCCTTAGCTGTCGTGGTGGATCCCAATCCTTTACTCAGAAGAATCTACGTTCACAAAGAAACAATAATAATAATTCAACAAGCAACAAAGCAACATATCAATCAATCAACAAATTAGCAAGTAAGAATTCATCCCAGTCGAGAAGTTGGTGTCTTCGGCAGTGTAGGAGACCTCTGTGGAAGGAATACCTGGTAACGCCCCTGGCAGAGAAGACCGCATTGTAACAAAGTTCACGGAGCAGCATTCAACTTCAATCCAGACGTGTGGAATGGAAATTTTAATTGTAAGTAGATTTTAAGAATCATCTCGATTATTTTGCATATTTTTCTTATAAAAAAACAATTCAATTTAACGAACAGCAGTTCTAATATTCAAATAATAATTTCATTCAGAAGTAATATAATATTTTATTTAAAATTTATGTGACCTACATAAATAACTATACCGTTCCTATCTTAACATTGTTTTATCGTAATATCATATACTCTTTAAGTACGAACTTATCTACATTTCCTACATAAATAATTATAATCACATACCATTTTTATCTTAACATTATTTTTATCATAATATCATATATCATATAAAGGTTAAGTTTACGCCTTACTTGACTGTGAAATAAAATAAAACCCACATGTTCTATACTGTTTAAATGCACATTAGTATATAAAATTTCAGTGACATTATTCCCAACTAAAAACACTTTTTAAATTAATCAAATTATCCTTGTAATTAAATTTTGAAATATTATAAAATAAACAACACATTCTTTTACATAGATTATAAAATTACCAATTGTCAGTAGCGTACTAGCTCAAATTGAAAAAAGTGTTTTAAGTTATTTAATTATCTAAATAATATAAACAAAATGGCTACCACCACAAACGTAAGCAATTCCAATGCAAACAATTCAATCACGGCGAACGAAACTATAAATATTGAACCTTACAGGTTAAGTGAGATTTTTTCGATAGTCCCGGAATTCGATGGAAATTCGTGCGTGTATTTACGCGAACGGAATGTCTATAGAAGACCAACGTGTTCTACTTGCTCTGCACATTAAAAATAAACTTCGGGGAAAAGCCGCCGAGTTAGTAAACTCCAGGAACCCTGCCACCTGGGCAGAAATTAAAAGCCTACTCGAGGCCCACTTCGGTGACTCCCGCGACTTGACAGCCCTTATACAGGACTTACAACGCATTCACCAACTACCCAACGAAACCGCACTAATATTCGTATCAAGACTACAAACGCACAACGCGAAAATGCACGCAGCAGTGCAAAAGCAGACTCTAACTCTAGAGGAAAAAACTGCTCAATGTAACCTCATCGAAAACATGACATTGACCACCTTACTGACTGGATTAGAACCCAAGTTAGGGCAAATTATCAGGGCTGGCAACCCTAGTGATATGTTAGATGCAATAAATCGCATCAAACGTGAGTTGCAATTGTCGTACTTCGAATCGCAAAAATTCTCCAATAAAATTCAAAATAGAAGTCCCGTTCAAAATCAGCAAAGACGCCCAAATCTCCCACCATTTTGCACATTCTGTAAAAGGAATGGGCACAGCTTTAACGAATGCCGCACGAGGCAAAACCACCAATTTTCACAACCCAATTTCACACCAAACGCCTATTCCAATCAGGCACAAGCTCCTAGACAGCACTTCCAGAGTGTACCTAATCAAGCAAACTTTAGACCACAGAATTCCCAAAATTTTTCTAATCAACAACGCAATTATCCACAACAAAACAGGCCCTCAGCTATCAGGCCAAATCCTAACTTCCACCAGCAGAGACCTTCTGCCATACAACCGAACCCGAATTTCAATAGATTTAACCAACAAAAAACCCATCACCTAAACCAAGAAACTTATGATAATTATTCAGATTACCCAAACCAATACGAAGATTACTCTGCAAATCAATCCGTAAATTATTCTACCAATTATTCTCCTGATTATCAATCTCAAAATAATGATGACTACGATTTTCCAAACGGACAATATGGGCATTATACTGCTAATTCCCAATCCCAGGAACATGAGAATTATACTGTTAATTCTCAGCAATACGAGGATTATACTGCTAATCCTCCGGATTTTTGCACAGGCCCGGAGTATTCCACGAATACTCCAACACAACAAACGGACGAACTAGACCAAATTTCTCGCCAAGTCCAAGCGATAAACCTCCAGGACAGTTTCGACCCAAACCTGAACTTCCCGGAAAACCAATTCATGTAAAAACACCCCGCTACAAACTAAATGTCGTAAATTCCAAAAATCTATTTTACATAAAAGACTTCACAAATCGTTTCAAAATTCTTGTCGACTCAGGTGCAGGTATTTCTGTATTTAAAACCAAAACAGCGGAAAGGTACAAACAAAGATATCCTGAAAACGTAATTATACAGGGTATAACAGATGAAAAAATTAATATCACCGAATCTGTACTAATAACATTCAATATAAATGACCCATACAAGGTTTATGTTCACGACCTAGATATAGAATTCGATGGACTATTAGGTGCAGACTTTTTAAAATATTATAAGTGTCATGTGGACTTTGAAAATAATCAACTTATTACCAATTTTAAAACCGTACCACTATTTGAGGTGACTGAGGTAACATCAATCAGGAACCACAATAATTCTAACGAAAACAATAATCCAGGTATTAGAATTTCAAACCCAAATTTAAATGTTAAAAACCAAAATGTAATTTCTATCGAACCACGCACAGAAAAGATTTTTAAACTTAAATGCAATTTACAAAATACCGAAGCTATACTAATAGCCCAGGAAAATGAAAAGGTACGTTTACCGAATGCCATTGTCAAAATAGACAACAATGGTGAATTTTTGACAACGATAATAAACGCAAACGCGATTCCAAAAACAATACATTTCTCGGATCTTAAACTTGAACCCGTTCAAAAATTTAGATCAATATTTAACGTAAATCTTCAAAATCCGGATTCCCAATACATAGACCGAAACTACGAAATAAAAAATCAATTACGCTTAGATCACTTGAACGACGAGGAGAGTGAATTAATTACTCAACTCTGTTTAGACTTTTCAGACATATTTTATCTAGAAGGTGACAACTTGACATTTACCAACGAAATCAAGCATTCAATAGACACTAACGATTCTAAACCAATTTTCACTAAATCTTATCGTTACCCCCAAATTCACAAACAAGAAGTAAAATCACAAGTTTCAAAAATGCTCGACCAAGGCATTATCCAGCCTTCAATTTCTCCCTGGTCCTCCCCAGTTTGGGTAGTCCCCAAAAAACTAGACGCTTCTGGTAAACAGAAATGGCGCGTCGTAGTTGACTACCGAAAATTAAACGAAGTAACGATAGGTGATAAATATCCTCTACCTAACATTTCCGACCTTTTAGATCAATTAGGCAAATGCCAATATTTCACGACTTTAGACTTGGCCTCTGGCTTCCACCAAATTGAAATCGATCCCAAAGACATTCAAAAAACCGCTTTCACAGTCGAAAATGGTCATTTTGAATTCGTACGAATGCCTTTTGGACTCAAAAATGCTCCATCAACATTTCAAAGGGTGATGGACAACATTTTACTAGGAATCCAAAACGAAAGGTGTCTCGTCTATATGGACGATATAATTATCTACTCCCCTACTATCCATGAACATATTTCTCGATTAACAGAAGTCTTCAAACGTTTACAAAAAGCCAACCTCAAAATTCAGCCAGACAAATGCGAATTCCTTCGCAAGGAAGTTGCCTATTTAGGACATCTTATTACAAAAGATGGTGTAAAACCGAACCCTGCCAAAGTCGAAGCAATTCTAAATTTTCCTGAACCAAAAAATCAGAAAGAAATTAAATCTTTTCTAGGTTTAGCAGGCTACTATAGACGCTTCATTCCTAATTTTTCCAAAATTTCAAAACCCTTGACTAAATTGCTACAAAAAGATATACCTTTCAATTTCGACAATGACTGTACAAATTCATTCGAAACCCTAAAACAAACCTTGACAACTACTCCGATATTGATCTACCCCAACTTCGATGAACCTTTTGTCCTAACTACAGACGCTAGTGCATTCGCAATAGGTTCTGTACTTTCACAAGGAAGTATAGGAAAAGATTTGCCAATCGCATACGCATCTCGAACTTTATGCGGCGCGGAAACCAAGTATTCAACCATTGAGCGTGAACTTTTATCTTTGGTCTGGAGTGTAAAGCATTTTAGGCCATATCTATTCGGAAGGAAGTTCAAACTCGTCACCGACCACCGACCACTCACTTGGCTATTTTCCATAAAAGACCCAGGTAGTAGACTAGCGCGTTGGCGCTTAAAACTTGAAGAATACGATTACGAAATAATATACAAACCCGGAAAAATTAATAAAAACGCGGACGCGTTGTCCAGAATAAAAATTAATCACTTTTCAGAATGTTCCAAATTTTATTCAAAAATTCTAGCCGCAAACGAAGACTCAGACGAAGACGAAATTTCAGACAACGATGACGAAATTACCGACGAACAAATCGCCCGAGAATTTGACACATTTTCCCGACTTTACAAAACCAAATCTCTAATAGACTATTCCAAAATTCAAATCACAAATAAACAACTATTAGATCGAGAAAATAAAAATATCATAACGTTTTTCCAACAAAACAACTTGACAGACCTTCACCATCAAATTATCGAGGATATTTTCGAAGAAAATCCTGAATTCTATAACAATACAATTAATATCGTTTCCAGCAAATCGACCCGACAAAGAAACTACTACATTATCGCTCTACCTTTCGACCCAGAGTCTGTGGTAGAACATCTATTTTTAACACTTTACAAACATCGAAACAAATTAGACCTTTCCAAAACTTACCATGTTGAAAACAATCTAGACTTTCCAATTCTCGAAATCCTATCATTTATTTTTGCAGAAAAAGATTTAAAACTAATCATTTGTCAAAATTTATTACGAACTCCCGATGAAGACCAACGTCCGATCATTCTCGACCAGCATCACACCGGAAAAAATAATTTACATCGTGGAATAAACGAAACAATACGTAGAATCAAAAATAAATATAATTGGCAAGGTTTAACAAAAGATGTCGAAAATTTTATAAAAAACTGCGAAACATGTCAAAGAACAAAAGTCTGTCGTAAAAACCTCAACAATCCCCTAGTAATTACCGAAACCCCTAAAACTCCATTTGAGAGAGTTAATATCGATCTATTCGAATTTCCCACGAGAAACTATGCACTAACCATCCGCGACGAGTTAACGAAATTTACTCAAGCTTATGCTGTCCCAGACAAAAGTGCAAAATCAGTTGTAAACACCCTGTTGCTATATTTCCAACACTATGGCACCCCATTAAGAATTCATTGTGATTACGGCGGTGAATTCGATAATAATTTATTAAAAGATCTTTGTACTCTCTACGACATAAAATTAACATACTCCAGCGTAGGACACCCTCAATCCAATGGATCTATCGAACGATTCCATGCCACCCTAGCAGAAATGATCAGAATACATAAAACAGAGAATCCGAACGAACATCCTTTCACGATATTACCATACGCGGTAATATGTTATAACAACTCGGTAAACAAAACTCATGGCTTTACGCCATACGAGCTTATTTTCGGACATACAGCTAACCGACCACCCGAAACTCTTTATAACCAGAAAGACCTGATTACCAAATACGTTAGAGACCTTAACAACCGGATATCCCACTATTACAAAATTGCGCGAAGTCGAACAGAAGCACAAAAACAAAAAGCCAAAGTTCGATTCGACAAAAACATTCCCGAAAATCGACACACATATAATATTGGCGACAAAGTGTACGTCAAAGAATCACAAATAAAAAACAAATTACAGAACAAATTTAACGGCCCCTTCGAAATTTTAGAAACTTCCCAAAATTCTGCAACATTATTAAATCCGGAAACCAACCAAACGACTAAAGTAAACTTTGACCGAATGAAACCTTATACTGAAAATTAAATTTATTTTCAGGTTTTTCCTGCTGTTCGGATCAGCACTTGCTCAATTTAAAATAACACCAATTAACAATACAATTGGAGTATACTATCAACGAGACACAGACATTGTGATTTCTCACAAGAAATGGACTTTACTGGTACACAAAAACATATCTACCTTTAAGACAGCTTTCGACAAAAACGACAAGATCTTACAGACACTATACAACACACTCGACCCAACGTATCATTACATGAACGTCTTTTTAGGAGACGTAAAAACTCACCTCAGTTTATTGACACAAATTTCTCAATCAATACAATCAAAATTTGACGAAATTTACCTTGACACGAAACGGTACAAGCGAGGAATACTAAACGGTATTGGAACAATTTTCAAATCAATAACTGGAAATTTAGATGCAGAAGATGGTCAGTATTATTCTGATTGCATCAACAAATTAAATAATGACGAGCACCAACTCGAAAATTTAATCAAAAATCAAATATCTGTCACAACTTCGGTAATCAAAAATTTCAACGCAACAATTCAAAAACTGCAGGTTGATGAAGAAACTTTCAATAAAGATATTAAAGAAATCGAAACTTCAATTCTAGACATGACTAAAGACATAGAAAATATTCACGCAAAATTAAAATTTATAGAAATCTGCGAACAGCTTATGGCAAGCTATCTATTTATCGAAGATAACTTAAACGATATCCTGAATTCTATCACTTTCGCGAGGCTCAAAATAATTCACACATCGATTATAAACCCAAAAGACTTGGTAAATTCCTTACAGGAAATCTCACAGAACCTACAAAGGAACAATTTGCCACTTCCAATCAAATTATCAAAAGTTGCACAGTATTTAGACATTATAGAACTAAAAGCTTTTCAAACAAATTCAGATTTAATATTCGTATTAGACATACCTTTGGTAGACCCTCAAACCTATTCAGTATTTCAATTATATCCTATCCCTATTTTGGATAATAGAACTGGCTTATATCATATCTTGTCAACCTCTCAGAAATATATCGCGAGAGATGATGATTCTTTAATGTACTTAACCATCCCGGACCTCAGAGAATGCAAACCACTCTACTTCAACACTAAATTATGTCTAAATCTATTTTCATACCCCATTGATGATAATGCCATTTGCGAAGCCCGTCTCTTCAAGAACCTCAAAACTCTGCCAGGAAGCTGCCAGACATCATTCATCATCGGCCAAGGATACAACGTCCAAAAGATAGACGAAAATACGTGGCTGGTTATCAACGCAGAACCATTACAGGCAACCATCAATTGTCCAGAAAGAAGTTCGAAAACTGAAGTCATCTACAAAAACTCAATAGTGAAATTACAACCTAATTGTTACGCCTTTATAGGCATCACAAAAATCCAAGCCAGTACCAACGAAGTAACCGACGTAAACGACGACACTCATCCCATCCAAATTCCATTCGAATGCTGCAACAAAATTCCAAACAACATTAGAGCACCAAACCTTAAACCATTAAAATTAAACAACCTTAACACAGAAGATCTCGAAATTGCCAAACACAAATTGGACCAATATTCCAGAGATCTAGACGATTTAATCAACGAACCATTCGTAACAAAACACATATCCTGGTTCACCTACTTCATCATTGTGCTAATATTTGGACTGTTATTTCTGTACCTATTTTGTAAGTGCAGAACAAAAAGACGAAGACTAGCCATCGATGTTTCTGCATCACCCCCATCTCCACCTAGGCCTAGCAAACCCCACAGGATATTTGCTAACCTATTCCCTTCACGAAGACGACCTACCTTAAGGAGAGAAGACAACGAAGCCGAAGACATAGAACTTACATAAAGATGAACTGTTTTGTGCCTTTTACTGACTTTTAGTGCTGGACTCTTCAGTGAACCATATTTTATTCATTTAATCATTACATTTCATTATTTTACTTATCCCTTGTTAATTTCAATTGCATTAACATTTTTATACCATTTTCATTTAAACCTATCATGCTTATATTTTGGGCTTTTAAGGTAAAGCCATATTTTAACCCTGGGAATATTTTTATGTTATCCCATTTTACAACAAACTTATTATGTTTGTATTTTACGCTTTCTTGCTAAAGCTATATTTTAACTCTAACATTTTTATGTTATATTATTTTATGAATCAAGCTTATTGTGCTTGCATTTCATATTTTAGACGCTAAGGCTATATTCTGTATTTTAAACCTTACGATTTAACATTTTTGTACTCTTTATATTTTTCCAAATTGTACCATTATCTTTTATATACATTTTATATTCATTTCAAAAGTTGCTGCATAAAACACCAACTTTTTTTATAAGGGGGAAGCTGTTATATTAGAAATATACTATGATATATAATATCACTGAGACAGGCTTAACCTTCTCAAACATATCATGTTACAGATTGCGTAACAGCTCTTCTCTAATAACCGCTCACGCTAGCTGAGCTTAACATTTCTTTCTCAGTAATCTGTTATCATGCTGAATTGCAAATCCAATGTTCTTTGTTCTCCAGATATTATAAATATTACCCACTGCCATTGTAAACCTCAGTCTTATACTCACATTTGGTCGAATACATTCTAAATTTATTATTGTTTATTATTATACAAAGAGTCAAGCTTGACTCCAATAAGTGAATAAAGTTTTTAAAAAGCTATTTCAAGAATCCACTATCTAACATATATAGGTAAATTTTTGATGAAACTTGCAAGTTAATAATTCTTTAAATAAGTAAAGTTTTTCTTTTTATACATTTATTTAACGTCGGCCTATTTCCGCTACTGAGGCCTAACACCGACGCCTGTAGACGAGCTACCCCCAACAAGGGATTTTGCCGAACCTTTTCCCTTAAGAAGAGTAGGGATCTTTTACTTGCCTAACATTTAATAGAGACGGAACCGACGGCTTTACATCCCCTCCGAAGGATGGTATATCTCCTATACAACCCTCGCCTAAGGTTGTATAGCTTCCGCGCATACACTGATATACAAGCCGCTGGAAGATGTGTGAGGCGAGGACGCGGTTTCAGTTGGAATGGTCACCCATCCAACTACTAACTGCGCCTGTCGTTGCTTTACATCGCATACCGAAGTATGTACATAGTAAAGACGCACCTACGCTCGCCCCATAAGTAAAGTTAACTAACATGTAAACTTTAAGGTAATTCAACTCAATAAAAAGCTACCTGTAAAATACCTAGAGGTCCATAGTCATATTAACTTTTAGGTGGAATTAGCACAACACGCGATATTTACGATTCCAAAATTCAAATTTTCAAAATAAACTTGTCTAAAATAAACCGATGCAAATGCCAAAAAAATCTAAATGTTTTTTTAAAGTCGTACACAATAATGTAACATAGTTTTAGTTCAGAATATTATTACAACTATTCTTTTATCCGATAATAGGGATTTTCTTATAACATAGTATTTTGGAGGGGCATCGTCATTTTTCAATTTTTCCCTCGCATTAATTTCAACAAGCGGGAACTGTATAGATACGTCGCAATTACCCTACATATATTTTTGTCACCGAAATTTATTAATTTTGAATCTTTGCTGTGAGTTAGGTATATGATTTGGTTGTGTTGGAGACTTCCAACAATATTTCTAATGGTTATAGATAAAAATACCGAATAAGTAAAAAATTCTTCTTTTTTGCACTTGGAGTCACACGTCATCCGCAAACATGTTCGTAGTTACTAATAAAAGCTAGTTAAATCAACGTCGAATTGACGTTAAACTAACGTCAAATTTCCTAGACAGGTATTATTAACTAAACGTACTGGGCTACTACTACTTCTACCTATTTTGGTCAATATAACCAAATTTCGACGTAATCTTATTCTCCACTTATGTCGAATCCACGTCGCGTCCACGTATATTTTACTTAAATATGGTTAAATCTAATTTTGCGACTAAAGTTATTATACATAATTTAGGTAGTCTCGACGTTAAATTAAACCAAAATATTTGCTGGGTAGTCCTTTTACCACTACACTCTAATACACTACTCGACGCGTGTTTCGCTAACTACGTTAGCACAATCAAGAGATGATTAAAACTGAAAACTACTCTTATTCGATTCCCGATGACATTGACATTGTTAGCGAAACGCTCGTCGAGTAGTGTATTCGAGTGTAGAGTCGAACCGTTGCTATTAACAATGGTCTGCAAGTCAGATCAATATTTACATTCTGTTTCAAAATTAAGTCTGAACACCCTATAAAAATCAGTCGTAGAAAAACATTTATTTGATTGTAATTTTATTGTCAGTTAGCGGTAACGAAAATACGTAGTTTCGTAAAAGCTACCTTCGTTCAGCGGTTTGTTTATTGTAAACAAATCAACAGACTGAAAAACAGTTAGACAATATATTCGACTATCAAAATTCAGGTTTGAATTATAATGTTTATTAAATTGTTTATAACTAAACAGAAATCAAAACATCTACACGATCTAAGTACCATGTAAAGTTCAAGTTCACGTCTTTCAATTTCATAGAAAAGGAACACACTTGCGTATGTACAAGGCTTGTAAATACTATTTACGCCGTAAATTCTTCGAAAATATGTTAATAGGGTATGTTATAAATTCATAGACAATATGTTAATTTTGGGCGTCAGTCCTCTTGCGTAAGAGAGCAAATAAAAAAGCTGTAGTCCCAATAAATGGATAAGAGGATGTTTTACGATGATAATCCATACATACAATGATGTCCATAGTAATTCTTAATTCTAAAATGACACTTTTTTTGGCATAATTACTTCCACGTCCAGTAGAAGTATAGTAACGAAAAAAATAATTTAATTTTTTTTGTTGAAATAGACTTAAAATGTCATAAAATGTCGAGATTTTAAATTTGAGCGAAAAAATGTCCTGTCTGACGGTCTGTCTGTCGGACGGTCTGTCTGTCGGTCGGTCTGTCTGTCTGTAACTTTTTTTTTGTGGGCACGTTTACTCTTGAACCGTTTATGATATTGGGTTGAAATTAGGTACATTTATGTATTATAACGAGATCTGGAACTAGATTATATTTTGATTGAATTCCGTTGAAGGGTTCTGTGGTGAATGGGGTAAATAAGGGTAAATAGGCAAAGCAAGCAGATAAGAGTCAATAAAATTGCAATTTAGGGCATGTACGAAAAGTTAAGGTCTCGAAATTTTTTTGACATCAGCCACCCCCACACTATCCCCCATACCACCCCTACATTATTATGAAAGGGAGTAAAAAAAATTAAAATGTGATTTAGTGTGTATACGAAAACCAAGGGACTCTAAAAATTTTTTAGCCGTAACAAATGCCATTAGCAGCCGATGGAAAAGCGCGCTGAGTGCCTTTTATATGGCGCGCACGACCGGAGAGTATGAGATCCTTTTTTTGTAATAAAATAGTTTTTAAATTTCGTATATTGCTATAAATTTACTGTTGAAAGTGGCACGGTGACAAAGAGCGTTGTAGATGTTTCTTTGTGCCCTTCACAGTTCACATAAAGGAGCAGATACAAAAATTGTACAACAAATTTATAACCTGGATTTTGTTGCTAATGTCTGTATCAAGTGCTCTGATATGGATATATTGATAATAATGCTCGGAAATATAACAAATTAAAGAGTGATGTGAAAATTTGGATAAAATTTGGCATTGATAACGCATTACCATGTCTCCATATCGCTGAAATTCACAAAAGATTGGGAAAATCAATTTGTTCTGCTCTTCCGGCTCTGCACGCCTTCAGTGGCTGCGATCAAAACCCCGCCTTTTTTAGAAAGTCAAAAAAGCTGGTTGGTTCAGTCCAACGACTTCCAAAGAGCCTTTGCGAATTTAAGTGCGTTGAATGACGATAATCGTTCAGATGTAATTGAGAAATATACAGTTAAAAAGAAATTAAGACTGTCAATGAAGCTCGTTTAACAATTTTTTAGAAGAATTGCTCATTTAAAAATAATGACGCATCAAATCTTCCGACGTGCAGACCTGAACTTATTAAGCACATCCATTGCAGTGCATACAATATCTAGTATTTGGACCAATTCACACCAAAAAATACCAACCGCAAAGGTGGTTGTGGAAAATGGTTGGCAGGAAATGGAAAGGCGATATGAGTTCTATTATGTCGCGTGCATTAAAATGAGAGAGAAGATCAACCATGTGTTTGCAGGGTCTGCCTCCTTAGTGTCTCACCTCGCGCCCTCTTCTCAATTATAGATTTCCGGAACATTATACGTGGCAACCATGTTTATCACACTTGTTCGATTATTTACAAATAAAACACATTGCAGATTTAACTGATATAGAAAAATATGATGAGTCTGACGAAATTTACCGATTCGGATTTTGTCGCTCACTTTTCGGCGGGCTATACTGAATGTTTGCGCCTCGGACTGGACAATGTAACCCCCCCCCTCCTGGTTTTCGATGGTGCTGTAGTAATTCCCGGGGTGAAACAAATTTTTCTATCTCGGCAAAACCCCCTTAAATTGGCCAAAAACCACCCTCAAATTCTCCCTTTTCTTGAACCTGTTTATTTTCCCCAATTTTTCGACTAATTATTGTTCCCTCGAGTAGAACGGAAGGTCTCTCGAAGGATTTGACCTCAGCCATCCCTACTCCAGGCTTCCAACCCTTGTAAAGGGTGAAAAGTTAATATTTGTTGTTGTGAGAAAAAATTAATATTTTGTAGGAGGCGTTTCTTTGAGGAAGGTGGTAGGTGACCAGGATTGTGTAACCACCCCCGGAGGCTGCTTCACCCTTCAAGCGAGTGGAATTTTTTTCATCCATAATTGAAAAATAGTATAAAAAATATGTTTATTAAAGTGTTTTTATAAGTTGATTTTCCACCCCTTTGAAAGATGAAAACAACCCCCCACAACCCTAGTCACCTTCCTCCTCCTACAAAATATTATTTTTTTTCTTACAAAAACAAATATCAATTAACAGTATATGAGTAAAATCCTAAAACACATCAATTTTATTTCCACGTCCAGTGGAAGAAGACGAAAGAAGTTTAACCTCAAATACTCTAACTATTGACAAGAGTTTACAAACAGAGACAAAACAAGCTAAGACGGACCTTCGATCGTACATATGCGTAGTCCATTTGAAATATAAATAATTGTTTTAATTATTATTCCAAGAAATTAAAATATTTTTGACTCGTACAGTATTTATATAAATCAGTTATAGTTATATAAAAACAGGTGTCAATTAATAGTTAAATATGAAAAATAACTCCAAAATAGCCTTATTTAGAAAGGTGCTCCTAATTTTGACCCTAATCGCAGTAGGATGTGATCGCTCTTAAATGGCTTGGAACGCAATATGTATTTTACCGCGTGATGGTGACGTCACCACTCTTAGCGTCCATTGGGAAAACTTGAAATGGGCTCTTACTTCCAATGCAAAATGTGGTGTAGCTTCATCCTACTAGTACACCAAAATTTCTATCAATTTCATTAGGGTTGCCATCATCTGAGAAAAGTATTCTTAACTCTAGAACTAAGAAATTTTGCAAGAAATCGAAGTAACGCGGACCAGTTAATGTGTTATCGAAGAAATATGGTCCGATAATTTGAGAATTTATAATTCCGGCCCAAACCTCCACCTTCTCAGGATATTGAGTATTGGACTCCATCATCCAATGTGGATTTTCTGTACTCCAGTATCTACAATTCTGTTTATTGACTGTTCTATTTAAGATCAATGTTTCTTCATCAGAAAATATAATGTTTTTTTTATAAATAAGGGATCATCTTGGCATCTATTTGATAAATTCTAATCGGCGATCAGGATCATCGTTGTTAAGTTCTTGAACGAAATGAATTTTATATGGGCGCTATTTTTCATTTTTTAGAAGATGCAATATGGACGTTTTACTGACAGTATTACCGGCGGCAACTTCAGTTATAGGTTTATGTGTATTATCTTGAATATCTAACAATATATCCAATTTATTTTCATTGTCTAAAATGCGTTTCCTACCAGATTTAGGAATATCTATGACATTTTCAAATTCACGAACTTTGTTTTCTACTTTACTAACCGTAGGCTGGGAAATGCGATGCTCAGGATACTAGTATTGAAGATGTTGCATACCTGCTTCTGCGTTGTTTTATCGTCACATCCTAACTAAGGGCCAGTTTTATAACAACAGATTAAACTGCAGAGCACAGATTAAACTACAGATCTTAAAAAAAGTCTGTTTTATAATGTCAGTAATCTTTAGTTTGCAGATTAATTACGTCACAGTAAAGTTAAACTTCAAACGGTGGATGGGGGTGGTTTAATCTCTGGATTATCAGATGTCAGAATGTTCATAATCTCAGAACTAATAAAATTCGGTATATTATTTGATGGGTGTGTTCGAAATATGTAATTATTTACAATCTGATGATGACAGAAAATTATTATTAATACGCTCAAAGTTCTGGAAATTTTAGAATCAGACGTATAATTACAAGGAAGAATGTAATCAGAAAACTTTAAAAGCTGCTTAGATTGGGCCAGTTGTTATTTTACTTTAGCTAATTGAAAATTTATTATTACATCTGACAGAAGGGTATAAAGATTTATGTTTGATCATTTCCCACCTATATGCATGTATATGCTTATGTTACCAGAAACTTTGGAAGCCTACACAAATCAACTGCCTCTCGTATAATTAAAAATGTTTCACTAATAAAATTAGTTCAACGAATTTGTCCTTCTATTTCCCTCCATTTTTTACGAAAATAACTTGAAATGTCATGTCAAAATGTCGCAATAGGTTAGAATCAAACTACGTGGTTGCAATTTCTGTTGAACAGTAGTGCCAACTGTATAAATTTAAGTTTATTTTTACAAAACAGGCGTTTGTAAAGTAAAGTTTACCTAAATCATGGGTTTATCTTAAGTTTAAACTTAAGATAAATGTGGAGTTAATCCTAACATTATAAAACCGGTCCTAATAATATCAAAATTTCAATTAATTGGGTAACCGAAACTCATTATTAAAATAATGGTCAACTTGACAATCAGTGATAAATAATCAGAATCATAAGTTTGCACAGATGTAGCAAATAAAGAATTAGTACATTATACACTAAACGGGAGAGAAACGTCTTATTTTTCCTGAGGTGTAATTTGAGGCCCGAGGGCGAAGCCCGAGGAAAAATGGCGATCTCTCCCGAGGTGTATATACTATTTTTTCCACGATCGGGAGTAGAAACATTTATTTCATAAATAAAGAATTATAATAAATTGGAGCGAAATTACAATATTTAGAAGGCTTTGGGATATTTCCATTCAACGTAACAGATATTTGTTTACAAATACATTGAAATAAAATGAAATAAAAACTCCCCTAGGGAAATTATTGTCTTATTTCGTCCCTAGGGAGTAAATGCTTTACTTCTGTCACAATTTTGATGCCATAGAAATCGATTTCTACTCCCGGTCGTGGAAAAATTATATTTTTTTCTGATATGTAAAAAGAACCTCTTTTTACTTCTATCTTTTGTTGGGTATTTTACCTCCTGCATATAAACGATACATTTAAATTGAACGTTATGACACAAAATTAAGAAAAGTCAGATTTGACAGATATTAGGTACATAAAATAGTTTAGGATACATAATATTTCAAATGCATTCCAAAAATTTCAAATTTAATTTTTTTAATGAAAAATATATAAAATTCTCTTGAATTTTATATATTCTTCATTAAAAAAATTAAATTTGAAATTTTTTGAATGCATTTGGAATATTATGTATACCACCCCCACCCACCAATATAAAGCTTTTGCCTTATATTGGTGGGTAGAGAATTAAAAACCCTTTCAAATGAGCTACCACACACACACTCGTTCCATTTGAAAATTTTAAAGTGGTAGCTGTCATCACTGTAAGGGGGTTGAAGCAGGGGACGTATAAAATTATGCTCACAAAATGGCATTTTAGAATTAAAAATTGACGTGTTTTAGAATTTTGCTCATAAGTTGTTAATTACGTAGATTATGAATTTATCTGTTATTTATGGACCTCACTGTATAACACTAGAATCTGTTTGCTACATTTGAAAACAACGCAGGATACCTGCACTTTATTTTGAAAATCGTCCACTTGTGCCAGTGACCACCAGATGGCAGCAATCCGATTGCAGAATAAGTATAGGTACCTACGTTAAAGAACTCGATCTTCCTTTTCGTTTTATTCGGTAATCGGTAGATGTCTTTCCCTTCGACCTTGTTCACTTTTCAGGGAAAATGAAAAATGACATGAGATGAGACATTATCATCCGTCAAGATTTATTTATACATATCTGCACAGACATATCTGCAAACCTTGATCTGATTTGTGTTTGAAATCTAAATGATAAGGAATTTAATCTCTTTTATTTATGTTCGCTATCAGTAATACCACAATACTACTAATTATCTCGTCATTGCATCCACTGTGATGAACAGCGTGAACGCCGAATTGAAATTGTAATTGTGAACTTCAATGTGTGAATAGTTCCATTTATTTATTTTAAAAACGTCCGTTCCTAAGAAGGTATTTATTTTATTTTATCGTTGTTTAAAATATAAGACAATGTCAAGGACTATAAAACTAAATAATGGTTATGAAATACCGACAGTGGGATTAGGAACATATAAGGTAAACACTCGTAGGTGCCTATATTTTTAGATAAATAAAATAATCAATTTAATATAATGAATACTAGATCAAAGGATATTAAATTTGTAAAATTTCATTTACATTAAAATCTTTTGACTGTATAAGAAACTTAATATCCCTGTTCCGTTCATTTTGCGGCAAATTTAAAGTGGTACTTTTAATTGTTTCATTTTATGTATAATAAAGAGTAAAAAAGCTTGCATAAACTTTAAGCTTTATTGCCGGAAATTGCTGATATGGGAGCGAAGAATGTGAACGTAGTGAAACCGTTATGTAAGGGTAAGGATACAGACATAGATAAGAAATAGATACAGATACACAACTCTGTGCTTTTTACACGCTTTATATTAGCTTCACCTATATATTTGTATGTAAACTTTTTTCAATCTTTGAACATGATTATTCTCACCCACTTCAAAACGTCAGATTAAACTGAAATATTGAACACTTATGAAGGGCCGATGACAATACTAAATTTGATAATTTTGTCCTAATGTCCTCACCAGGATCATCAGGATAAAATAAAATTAAAAAGAAGACTAATCTATTGTCGACATTTTGGCGGAGGCGCCGCCGCAATATTCCCTAATACCGCTCAGATCGTATAAGTGAGGCTAGTTTACAGACTCACAAGCCAGCCATTGCAGGCACGCAAATCTACTGATGGTTTTAGTAGCTATGCCAGTAAAATTAAGCAAAGAAACAGAACAAATTCACTACAGGTCGATTCTTCTCGAAAATGTCGATAATAAAAATCGATCTACACCCATTATCAAAAAACTATTGAAAATTTGGTTCTTATATATGCTTTCGTCGTTGATATCTACGAACCGAGCCCGATTCGATAAATACGTTTAAATAAGTGTATGGTTTAAATAGGGTGATTTACATATTATATATATATTTCTAATCGTTAACACCAGGGCCTAGGAAAGTTCAATTCTGGCACCCCCCTCTTTTCAAATCGTTTTGTAAAAAACGGTCAAAGAGCAAGGGATAAACAATAGTTACCTATCAATGTTGCAATTTTAAGTTATCGTTCACATTAATTCAACAGGCATTAGAGTAAAACTTAAAGTAAAACAAGGCAAGCACTTTGTTTTTAAAATATGTTTGAAATGAAATCAAGTAAAATAACTGCTTCTGTAATTCATGCGTTGTCGGATTTATTATTTTTCTCTAACTACTTGATACAGAAAACATTTTGGTTTTTTTAATTGTCTACTTGAGATTTGTTTGGCGCCCTATGCAGTTGCCTCTGGGCCAACCTAACACATATTTTAAGGACATATTACCTCTTATTCTAAAAACTAAGTTAAATTTATGAAATGTCTTACAGGTTGATCAGGAAATCAGAAAATATGATGCTATACTGCATGCTAAGTTAAAGGCTTAAGGTGGTATATGTCCATGAAGCAGATGGAAAACTTACCTCTATGTTTTTACGACATTTTTTATTTACCTCTATGGCTTAGAAGTGGCAAAATTTGTATGAAAACAAAACAAAAGTTTATAAATATAATCATATAAGTATCCCTGAAATAGTGAAACTTTTAAAAATGTGTCTCCATAGCAGAGACAAACTCAGTTCTTCTCATAGCTCGCTGCCATAATTTCCTAGCTTTTAAATTACTTGGTAACGAAATAAAAATTTAATTGGTATAGCTATATGCGGGTGCTTTTGCATTTAAGAACAATGCAATCTTTTTTTATCACTCATATTACTAAGTTTTATAAAAATCACCAATATTAACCGTTCTGTGAAAAAGTAAGCGGTCCTATTACAACCATATGTACTCTGCACCCCATGGTAGCCCAACGTGACGCCAATCGTGGCCACGCTCCGTTTTGCCAGAGAAATGTTTGATAATTTGTTTTAGCATGAACTCGTTGTAGTAAAATTCTTATATTTTTCAAATCTACCATTTGACAATCTTTCGATTTATGCAATAAATTTTTTTTTGTGAAATGAAGCGATAGAGATAAAATACTGTGGAAGAATACCAACTTTTACCCACAGGGAACAGACCTACCTAAAGTGTAATTCTACGTAAACTCTTGGAGTTATGTAGGTGCATATACATTGAGTAGATTTTTACGAATGTTATTTTGTTACTTGAATTAGTATCTGTTCATAAATTAATATTCAAATCTTATCGACCATACAGTTCAACATAGCAGTACATTAATATCTACAATTATTGTAATTATTAGGAAGTCTCGGTTTCAAACTCCTGGTACAGATATTCTACATGAAAAAATATGAAAAAACTTTTCTTTTTAATCAGTGAATGATATTCCGGTGCCAAAATTTAAAAAAAAGAATAAGAAATTATGCAAGATATCTTTTCAAATTTTTGCCTACACAATCTGCACCAGATGCTTGTAACCGGTATTTTTGAACACCCTGATAAGTATAGGAGGCAATCTAGGTACTTAAAACTAAGCATAACTTATTCTGTTTCAGTCCCAATCAAATGAGGTAGAGGAAGCAGTGAAATATGCAATAGACGTTGGTTACCGGCATATTGACTGTGCCTGGTTCTACAAAAATGAAAGAGAAGTCGGCAATGGACTCAAAGCAAAACTTGATGAAGGAATAGTTAAGAGAGAAGATTTATTTATAGTAACAAAAGTAAATATATATCCTCATATAATTTTACCGGTTAAAGTTTTTATGTAATATTCAACATTCTATAGAATACCCTACACAGTTTTTTGGAAATAAGTTATTTTTTAGGTATATCTAAACCTGTTGTAATCATCTTCCAATGACGCTAGTTTGGTGGACGAAAAACCCGCTTTTTTTGTAGAATTTTATTAAAGATCTTTAGGTCCCTTTTAATAAGAATCCAATAACAATATGACTTTTTTTCTACAGCCAATATTTTGGTTTAAGAAAGAGTATAACAATTCAGTTTAATAATAACCCAAGTGTCTTACAGTGGTACACTTTTTACAATTCATGTTAACAAAGAAACTTACTATGAGAATAGAATACAAAAAGCGAAAAACAAAATCAAAGAAAGCTGGGCCATTGTCAATGATCTTAGAGGCAAAACAAATCATCTGGTCTCCGTGCAACCGAACGTTGTCATCCCTCTCCATAAGGGTGGGGAAATAGATGATCCATCAAATTTCTGACCTATATCATTACTGTCCACATTGTTAAAAATTATCGCAAAACTTGTAAAAAAGAGAATGGCAAAATTTTTAGATGAACATATTAAATAAAAATCAATTTGGATTTCAAAATTTTAAAAACACATCAGATGGCATTCTGGCATTTTTAGAAAAAAAGTACCTCAACTTAAATGATGGCGAGGCTGTCGGTGCAGTGTTTTGCGATTTTTCAAAAGCGTTTGACAGCGTAAATCATGAAATATTGCTTCAAAAACTTTTGTGCTATGGTTTTAGGGGTGAATACTTTAATTGAACTAAATCGTACCTGTCTCAACATACTCAAGTTGTAAAAACCCTCGGCGAGATATCGAATGTGGCAGATATTAACTGTGGTGTGCCGCAAGGATCTGTACTAGGGCACATTTTATTTTTGTTATACATAAACGACTTAGACACTATTGATATTCAAGGAACCTTTACGCTTTTTGCAGAAGATACTACTATTCTGTGGCATAAATTTAACCTGCCTCGCCATCCCCAAATCAACTTTAACGAAGCAATCAGTAATAGAGTACCCTAGATGCAAAACTCGGTATTGCAAAAAATTGAAAACCGAAGTTATTCTGTCTGTCTCACTTCTACAACTCTGAGCATTACATATTAAACTAGTACGTAAATCACAAAACATTGTATTTGCTTTGGAAATTGTGTTTGAAATCTCGATTGAGATGCAAAAGCTCAGTATTTGCATTCATCCAATAGGACCGGCCACTTGTATCCCATGTGACCTCATCACATGATACCAACGTGGTAGTACAGCTTGTAGGCCATTAGATGTCTTTCAAGGTGTTAGGTGTCAGTCAGTTTACTAAATGTTTTTGTAAAATGCATTGTTATTATTATATTATTTCAACCCCCCCTATTACTTGATCTTTTCCTCCACATATATAATTCATAATAAGCTTATCATACATTCACAATATTAATTTTTATTTTTTTTATTAGCTCTGGAACAATTTCCATGACAAAAAGAATGTTGTGCCAAAATTAAAAGAATCTTTGGAATTTCTTCAGCTGCAGTATGTAGATTTATTTCTAATACATTGGCCATTTGGATTTAAGGTAAGAACTTACTATTATACATACAAAAATATCTTTGACGTCGATGATCAGAAGAGTTTTTATTCTTGTATTACAACTTTTGTCCTAACCATAAAAGGGGATATTAAACTTAAGTTCAGTGTTGAATTTTCATCATACAACACCTTTCATTCGTACTAGCCATCCTTGGAAAATTTAACGTAGAAGTGCAAGCTTTACCCTCAATAACTGAGTCTACCCAGCAGCATCCATGGGTACCAACCGAGCTGAACTCCAAAGGCACGTGCAAGGATTTAATTCGATCTTAATAACAATAATAAGGCATTATATTGCCCACATCAGTCAACCTAAATAATGCAAACACATGATTCTAGTATCTGCAGTCACTAACTCGATGGAATAAGGGAGTGACTGCGAACTGATAGAAGGCAGTAAATTGAGCGTCTCGTGCCATGATCATAGGGCAATGAAAATTATCCATCATGAGCAACTATACTACATCAAATAATATTAATTTAACTTAACGAACTAATCTAAAGAAATACTCGTATTACGTATTTTAGTTGTAAACAAAATGTCAAGGGCATGGTAAATTATCTATCATAAGCAACTATACTACATCAAATAATATTCCTGACGGATCGCCAACATGGATTCCGTAAAAATCATTCTACTGACACGCCCATCATACAGTTCCTGCGCAAGCTTAAAAATTCCTTAGACACTGCGGCCTTACTACAAATGTATTATTCTATGGCTTATTGTCACATCACCTATAATATTATATTGTGGGGGCGGGCTACTAATCTCCAGAGGGTTTTTGTCTGCCAAAAAATTAGATTAATCTTTAATCTTAATTTTACTACATCTTGTAAAAAGTCTTTCAAAAGTCATGGAATATTAACAGTACCGTCTATATATTCCTTGTTGAAACATTAAAAATAACATACATCTATTTAAAAGAAATGCTAGTTTTCATAATTATAACACTCGTCATGACGACACTCTGGCTCTATCTCATCATAATACTGCTCTCTTTAAAAAGTCACCTTACTACAGGGGTATTAGTCTTTTCAACAAATTATCTAATGAGATTAGAAACATCGATAATTTTAACAAGTATAAATCCAGTCTTAAAAAATTTTTACTTGGAAAATATTTTTATTCTATGAATTTTAACTTGTGTTGTAATTACTGTGTTTTATATTTAATTTTTTAAAATGTCTCATGTAAAAACTAAACATGTATTTTCTTCTTCTTGTTGACGTTCACATCTGCATTGTAGCAGGTTGAATTATATAAATAAATAAATAACATTGTTTCTGTTTCTAATGAGATAATCATGAGTCTGTGCATGTGTAGAAAATATATTAATGTTTCGTTTAATATAAAGTAGACATTCTAAGATATAAACACATAGTAACATAAGAATCCTGAGATCGACAAAGTGTTTTTTACAATTGTCTCTAAATTTAAGTTGTGCGATGATTCTTATGCATTTGCCTCGAAGACCAAAGATTTGTGCACTGCGAGGCGCATGTCCCCAATTTAATATTGTATAGGACATATTGGCATGAAAAGATCCATAAGATGCCATAATTAAGGTTTTTTCAGAGATGCCTTTCACCCATCCAAGTGATGGACTCGACCAACGCTGCTGCTTAACTTCATCGATCGAGGTCTCAGCGCTTAAACCGATGACGGTACCTCACTTCAAATTTATGTTCCAAAACTTTCAGTTTTCTCATTGTTGTCACCGGTATGCTGCACCACACCGGTGCCACGTATGTAATGGCCAGCCTAATTATAACGGTGTAAATCAATTTTTTATTCTGTCCGTTAAGTCTGCTACCCCTGACAAGGAGTGGATACAGACTCCTGGACATGGAGTAGAATTGGGCATCCTACCTACCACACCATGAACTGCTGATGACAAATCTACACTCTTCTTAGTTATCAACACGTCATTCGCGCATGAGCGTCACGACGAATAACATCACGGCACGACATATTCAATTCGCCGCCTTCTGAACTGATGGTGGTCTTATTATGCAATATCAGAGACCACAGAAGAGCTGATAATAATAAAAAATATGTTTTCATAAGTTTCAAGAATCGATTATGATTATTCTTTGATCTTTTAGCTATTATATAAAGCAGTGATTTTTAACTAAAATACTTTATTGAAGTATGGCTAATGTTTTATTACATTTTTAGGAAACAGCCGATCTTTTACCAACAGATGGAGCAGCTTCATATAGTGATGTGGACTATTTAGAAACGTGGGAGGGAATGGAGGAATGTGTAAAACTGAATCTTACAAAAAGTATAGGCGTTAGCAATTTCAACAAGGAGCAAATTGATCGGTTGATCAAGAATTGCAAGATTAAACCAGTTGTCAATCAAGTTGAAGTGAACCCAAACATCAACCAAAAAGATTTGATACAGTTCTGCAGAGAAAGAGACATTGCGATTGTTGGTTTTTCTCCTATGGGACGTGGGAGCGCCAGTACTACTATCTCTACTTATCCTCCTTCGACGATTTTGGATCCTAAAGTAATTGAAATATCTAAAAAATATAATAAGACTCCTGGGCAAGTAGTGCTGCGATACCTGGTAAGTTAGTTAAATGACCATGCAAAATCACATTTTACAAGTAACGATTTTTTTTAGGTATCTTTAGGTATCTGCGTAATACCCAAGTCAGTTACGAAGTCAAGGATATTGGAGAATTTTGAGATTTTTGACTTCGAATTGGAGAGTGAAGATATAGAATATTTAGACTCCTGCAACACTAACAAGAGAGTTTCTCCTCAGATTGCGTACCAGGATCATAAATATTTTCCATTTTGAAATTCTGTGATAATCTACTTAATTGATATAATAAATGAATCAATTACAATTCACTTCTATTTAGTATTCTGTACCAATCTTGTCATTTTCCAGTCAATTAAATAAGAAGGTGCCAGGTCTTTATGGCGAGGGCATGCAACTGTCTTTGCAGTGAGAAGTTCAAGACATCGGCAGATTTTTCTGTTTCACAATAAACATTTTGTAAGGTTCGTGTACGTTCTGATGCTCCCTGTTTTTGAAGCGTCTTCTTGTAGAAATAACAATGTTTCTTTATATGTTCCTTGCGCCCACAATGCCTGCACTTAACTGAATATTGATATGATGATTTCTTGGAAACTCTGTTTAAATAATGATTTGGGAACGTTTTTTGGCATTCTGAAAACTATTAACTTTTTCATTTATTTTCTTGTATAGTTCTTTGAACTTTGCAGATCATTAAACATCAACCTGTAATACTTTGCTGGTAGTATCACTGTTCATTTGTTAGTTTAATTTCGTAATCAAGAAGTTTCGTCTTCACAAATGCAAGGCTTAAATTTTAATCGGTAAGTGTATGGATCACAGTTACTATACCATCAAAGGATTGTGGCAAAGTAAGAAGATGTGTTGACATTTCTGTTTGGTTTCGTCCTGCAGCTAATAGTTTAATCATCATATTGTCGAATATCAGGAAATTGTTAATTAACGGCATATCTTCAGTGAATTTCAAAGTTAATAATTTTTTCTGAACTGCTAACTGTGTTGCTAAACTTTTTCTTTCATAAATTCCGTCTAGACTCCGTATAATTTCCCGAACAGTTGCTTCCTTTGTCACGAAACCAAGCATTGTATCACTAAGGTACTCAACTATAGTACCCTTAGCCAAGCATTCAAGTTTTTGTCATTATTCATCAGGTCCTTCGGGAGCACTTTCACTGCATTTTCTTCTGCGAGTAATGCACGTAAACGGAATTTCCAAATACTATACCGGTCATCATTAAATGGTTTAATATTTCGTCTATGTTCATTTTCCATTGTCACTTTTTACTGAACACTCTAAACACAGGTTTTCACTCCACTAATATTTAAGTTTTTCCATTCGGTAGAGTCTGGGCCCATAACCTATAGGGTTTTAGGGCACAATTAGTTGAAGTAAATTAAAATATTTTTAAAGAACAATATTTATTCCTTTACTTTGCTCTGGTTACAAGTCAACTGACTTAAAACTTATTTTATATCACAGTCACAACAGTTGTACTTGTCAGCATATTTGAGTTTTATAAATATTTTCAAGACTAACAGGTTCAATTATATTTAACAGGATTAAAACGAATTCTTTTTGTATATAACTACTAATACTACTTAATGTCTTAGTGCATTATGGAGTCAGAGGAATTGTGTTAGATGTTTTTGCGAGCTATCTCCGCAACAGACATCAATATCTATAGATGAATGGTGTGTTAAGCAGTCCAAAGAAAAAAAAAAAATTGAAATTGGGGTGCCACAAGGCACCGTCCTAGGACCCGTCTTATGTATGACATATATAAACTCGCTATTAAATCTTAATATAAAAGGACAATTAATATCTTATTCCAATGACACTGTACTAATTTACAGTGGAAAGACATGGGAAATAACAAAAAATTCTTCAGTTGAAGGAATAATAAAGGTAAAAAATTGGCTTAATACTAACAAATTATTCTTGCTCATAAAACGAAGTATATAACATTTTCTCTCATTAAAGCAAACCATCCCGACTTCAATCACATAAAAAAATTCAACTCAACAGCTATAATTGTAGAAACAGCTGATATAAAATATTTGGGCACTGTTACAGACCAAAATCTTACATATCACAAACAAAATAAGAAAGCTAATATTCAAGTTTCACTTATTAACAGATATTTCAAATAAAAAATTCTTAACTGCTTCTGCAATTCTGCAGTTTTTTTTTTCATAGACGTGTTCTACGTTGTTGTAGGAAGCATTTGTGATTTACGAAAATTTGGGCAATTACTTTTTTTTATTCTTGTGGGAAGGGGGAATTTTAAGCGAAATTTTTTGTAAATTTTGTTTTACCCTTGCCCTTCGACAAATATAAAGGAGGGCAAGGGAAAAACAAAATTTACAAAAATCTCGGTCAAAAGTTCCCCCAACAAGGATTAAAAAAATTGTAATTGCCCAAATTTTCGTAAGTCACAAATGGTCCCTACAACGTAGAACACGTCTGTGAAAAAAAAACTGCAAAACTGCAGAAGGGAGTGTTCTATAGAATTACCAATCAAATGTACAAAACTATAATGTATACTATATATAATAGACATCTAACTATACCAGTCAATCAAGAGATTTAAACTTATGGTTCGTAAACTATCTTGCGCCTAAATTTTATAATCTTTTGCCGGAAGAGATTATAGATATAAAGGCTCATAAACAATTTCTCAAAAATTGTAGGCTGTTTGTTACTGAAAATTTTGCAATATTCCACAAACTTATGAAAATTAGTTTTAAAATATATCTAGTTGATATGCTGTCAGTATTAGTACTGTTACGTGCTTACAGTTTTTAGTAAACACTTTGTGGATTCAAATAACTTGCAACAAGAATTTTCACTAACCACTGATTTATTTATCACTAAAATTACACTAGTAAATACTTAAAAATCACACAACTAATAATAACTTAATCTAATATAAATTAACTATTTTTAAAACACTATGTACTTTTTGTCCTAAACTTGTCAACTTTTGTCTAACCTAAAAACTCTCTGTCTGTTTACTTCACTGAACTGAACTGTACTGCCTACTTCACTCAACTTAACTCTTCTTCTACAAACTGTCTCTGTAACCACAACCACAGACTACCCAGAACTGTACTGGATACTAAACTGAACTGTTCTGTTCTTTATACTTTACTAAACTATACTGTTCCCCATCTGTTGGACTCACCTCTTTATATACCCACTTGGAATGTCCAGAATATCATTGTAGAACTTTCCAGAATATACTGGAATTCTCTATAATTTTCTTAGGCACTACTAAATGGTGGTTCGCCAGTTGGCCCACAGATGGCGCCACCCTTCTGGCCAGGGAGTAATTACAACTCTCCTCTTTGTTAGAGGGCAGCACATAACAGTACTATCATTAGTATTAGTGTTTAAGCTATACAATGTTACTTAAGGACGTTCCCAAAAGGCAGTCATTCTCAACCTACAAAAGGATCTCCCTTCCCTATGTAAACTATCATGCTTACAATAAAAACTTGTTGACAAGCACTGCATTTCTTCGCTCCACTCCCTCTGGGGTACGTTTAGATACTACGCCCGGGTGAAATGAAAGCCATTTAAAAGACTTGGCGTTTTGTGAAATTACGTCCCAAAGTATCAGCTGTGCCATTTAGATATAACGCCAAGGTGACAACTTTTCGTCTCAGTCGAAAGTACAGCGTTTGGTGTGTGACATGCGCACTGTGATGGTATTTTTTGAATTTAAATACACAAAATTAACATTTTTGCCTTTTTCTAGAAAAATTATTGTAAGGATATCTTTTCTTATGAAATCAGTGGAGTTGTCTGTTATTTTGTAACACAAAATTTCTTTGTTAAATATCAATACATTTTTTAATGTTTGTGACTGCAGTTTTGCAGTATTTAGTCTACATTTTGAAGTACAGTAAATTATAAATTAAATTGTGAGGTATTTATACATTACAAAGGGTATATTATGTAAATCTAAGAATAAACAGTAGCTAGGCCTCTCTTACGACAGGGCAGTGGAATTTTCAATTTCTAACTGGTCATTAAGAAGGGTAATGTTTGGTTTATTTCTATGTTTATACATTTCAATTGATTCCAATATATTTAATTTCCTGGATTTTGTTGCATAATGTAAAGCTTCTAGTTTATCTATGGACGGCAAATTATGGTTGGTTTATAAAAAATTATGATTGCCAAAATTTGAGTTAGGTAATTCATTTCAAAAAAAGAAAAGTAACTCGCGCATCCCGACTCCCTTTATGCCCTAATAAACAATCAAAATTATGTCCGTGATTCTTTACCTTTGCCCTAAAATGACTTTTTCAATGATAATATTTTCCTTGTTGAAAGTAATTTACATCGTAGCTCCTAACTATAATGAAAAAATGTAGAGAAAATATTCAACATAACCTCCAACACTTGACCCAAAAAAATGTCAGGAAAGAAGAAACAATAAACACACCACAAGTGCGTTTCTAATCTCCAGACTGAAAAGGCGTGACTTCATCAATTCTTATAACGTCTCGTCCAGAGTGACACTCTAGCTTTCTAAACGCACCCCTGCGTATAAGCACAGAAATAAAACTACTGCGTCGCT
The DNA here is from genome assembly GCA_963675555.1 of Leptura quadrifasciata. Classification (NCBI taxonomy): domain Eukaryota; kingdom Metazoa; phylum Arthropoda; class Insecta; order Coleoptera; family Cerambycidae; genus Leptura; species Leptura quadrifasciata. Next base: position 20,741,598 of record OY776674.1, read on the forward strand.
TGACTCAATCTGGCAATGTTTCATTTTTATACTCATCAGAATGTCAGTTGTTGCTTTGGTTTAGAGTGCATTGTCGGATTTTGTGAGAATATATTTGGGATTTTTAACAAAGTATAAGAAATGTGTTCGCAAACAAAAAATTGTAGATTTGCCATAAATATCAACTTTTATTCTTACGATAATCCATATTTTCTTAATATCCGCAAAAGCACTCTCATTTAGTGACATAAACTGTACGTTGACAGCATTTTAAATATTACTGCATAAATGCAACGTTGCCAAGTCATGAACTGCTGCTCACTAACTTATCTGAGGCAAGCCGAGAGCGACCGAAAGTTACGAATTTTAACATATTTTTACAGAAAAACGAATACCAATTGGAGTAATTTTTTTTAGAAAAAAATATTCCTCTCTCCTTCTAATAGCTCTCAGATTTTGAAGAAAACGTAAGAAAATTAAGTGAATATGGGATTTTATAGTATGTTAAATTGGAAATTTTAGGTGCTAATATTTTTTACATATTTAGTATCGCAACTACTCAAATTTTTCCCATTATACAGAACATTAATAAAGATATACGTATATATTTTCAAGAAAACTTTTTTTGTTGGGAACATCCTTAACAAATTTATTTTATTTTTGCTTTCTTTATATATTATCTTATTGTTATATACATTCTCTTCTCTTAATTCTACTGCAACTCCTCAATTTCTTAGTTTTATCTGATATTAAATACGATAATGAACATTGCATCCAAAAAAAACCGATTTTTAAATTTGTCAGTACAATTATACAGCTTGTACATAAAATCCGGCTCGCAGGACCATATTTTAAAAAAATTCAAAACATGCCAGCAACTAATCGAATTTTCCTGAATATTTTTTCAATTGTCCAGTAAATAAAATTAATTCAGGGTGTTATTTGGCAAACTTGTATCTATTAAAATAAAAAATTCTATTACCTTTCTATCGGATCACAATTTATATGTGAGCTGTGACATGTATCACATCCATCTATTAAATAAAGTATGCGCTGGGATCCATCTGGTATTTATTTAAATAAATTATAGTTACATCAAATATAATATTTTAATATCTTACAAGTAGTTTCCCTTACTTTCTCATCAAATACCCTTTGTAGCACACAAAACTAACCAATTAATAATATTAAACGTCCGAATCTTTATTGCTAATTTCATCCACAAAATAAAAAAAATTTATAAACTTGAATTAACTAGATTTTTTCTCCTTCGTCGATGCCTTTTATTGTTCCTAATCTCCTCGCCTTCTTCTTCGTCGATGTCATCATCGACGTTCGTCATAACGGAATTGGTTAAATTCTTACCAATGTTGTTACTTAAGTGGTTTTGTACTAGGTCGGTCTCATTTTTGCCCATTTCCAGGTAACCATCTTCTTGCTTTTCACCAGATTTATTTTCGGCATCGCCCACATTGTTCGACATTTGACTCGTCTCCATTGGCTCCCCGTGAGAGTACATTGATTTATCGATCAACGGCCTGGCGTCTTTTTTATCTTTCTTCAAAGTTGGTATGACGAATTCCGGAGCGCCGCCATTGCTTGCCACACTGGCGTTGCTTTCGGTCCTTCCCCTCTTTGACCCAGGCACGGTAAAGACGTGGTCATCGGTATTCTCTGGTATACTGTCTTCGCTTTCCGTTCTTTGTATACTAGCCGGTTTGATCCTTATCTCAGGCCCGCCACCGTATATATTATAAAAGAAGTTCCAGATACACTCTGGAACATCCGCAGCCTCGTTCAAATCCAGCTGATTTACGTTAATTTTACTGTTATCGATAGGTCCCGGCGGCTCTTGATTACGCTTCTGCACGAAGTTGTGCCACTGAGTGTACCACGAAGTCGACAAGTAGTGAGTGTGGGGTGCATCTTGATTTTGTGCCTCTCTACTTATTTGCACGAATGTCTCCATTTCTAGTAGCAGTCGCTTGTATAGGGCTCTACAAGCCGGACAGATTCCGAGGTTTGTGAATGGCGGACAACCTCCAAATTTTTTGTACAAGTAGTCGTAAACGTCATATGGAACAACCATGGCTAATTTATCTATGTCTAGGTCTCTGTCAGGACTAATTGCACCATGCTGGCATAAGAAGTCAGTATTATCGATGGGGCCAGGTTCAGCGCAATAGTAAAATCTGTTAATCCACTGTCTGGAAATGTACGTCCGCTGAACGTTCTCTCCACACGACTCAGATATTTTTTCCGCCCTATCTCTGATAATGTCCGCGCTGGTATTAATCTTCTGATAAAATAAAACATAAGCCTCGCACGTCTGCACTTTGTCTGGTGTTACTTTGGTTACATACTGATCGTCAAACTCATACCACTGGCCAGAGTTTAAAGCAAAGCAAGTGTAGTGACCTCCACCAGCTGTCCCATGGTGGCAGATCACAGAAAACAGTTCATAAGAAGTTACTTTTGACACGCAATCCGTATGTAGGTAGGGTCTCATGTCGAGGCCTTTAAGCGGAAAGCTCACAGCTGACGATATCTTGCTACTGAACATGAGCTCGTGTCTGAATCTTTTCAAATGGATGCAAAGGACTTCGGGCAGCTGCAAAACCTGAAAAATAAAATTAGTGAACAGAAATATTTGTCTGGGGTGTTATTGGTAGTTTTATACAATAAAGGAACAAATTTTTTATTAGTATCTGACAGGATCTAATCAGTATTGTGTGGGTTAGGGATATTTTTTCTGCATTTTTCTGTTGAATTATCTAAAAGAGCTTCCAATTTTTTAAGTATATTCTTAAATTTTATACTTCTTTATCTAGTTTACTTATTTACTGTATTTTTCTTTAAATTTCTAGCTATTATAGCATTTTAAGTGAAAAAAAAAATTGAAAAATAGAGAAACTTTAAAACTTCTAGTACCATATTACGGGTATAGAAATATTGTGAGAAGGAAATTGAAGTTGACAGGTCATCAATTTAAATAAACAATCACAAGAAAAGGGTTAGCTGATCAAACAGAATCGTGTTGGGGTTTTGTATTACGATTTGATTGTCATGTTCGGACAGACAAGGTTTTCTTAGTTAATCACAAATGTGTAAACTTCCAGAACTTCATGCTTATTGTTCCAGCAAAAATGATTAATAAACAGATACTAACGGTAAGAATAATTGCTCCATGTTTCTTCAAAAATATATTGACCTGTTTACAAAATTTCCTTCTCACTTTTCCAGACTTAGGACTGGCAAAATTAATATAAATAGCAGTAAATGTATCAAAATTAATTTTGGTGTGGTTAAAATTCTGTTTCCAGGATTAAATGTTATGTCTAAATTATTATAATTTATAAGAGGACAATTGAAACTGGTCAGTATTAAAACACAGGACCATGCGCACTGAACTTGATATTTTGTCCTATATATTAATATTGGTATCGAGATTCGAACGGTAGTTGAAACTGTGCAGGCGAGTCTGAGACTTTCAATGTAATCAGCCTGAATGAACCATCTACAACTGCACTGGTTTAAAAGTAATAAAACGGACAGGCCTGCTAGCATGAAACAAAAATCGTAAATCGTTTCTCAGTAGTCAACGGTGGACTTATGAGATGTGCTGTCAATGTGCCAGTGCAGTGCCTAAATACCTGTTATAATATCAAGCGTAGGAGTTTAGTTAGTTATTGTTCATATTTATAAATATTTACTATTATATAAAAGGTAAAATATTTTAATTATTTACTAATTTATCATGGCTTTCTGGAGACCATTTAAAACAGAGGATAATATAATAACGCCCGAAAATCTTATCATTTTCTTATCACAAGCATTTCTATGTACCTCCCCCATGTACAATAAAGAGATGCCGATTGTTTTTGCCGGCTTTTAATTTTTATATGGTTTCAATTAAGTTCGTATACACTTTACCAGGGCCTTAGCTCAGTCGGCTAGAGCACATTGAGTGGCGAGCGCACTTGGTCTGAATCTGCTGTTTTCGATGGAATTTAGATTTATTTTCTAACGTTACACCACGGATCAATTAGAATAATTCGGAGCAATCATGATACACTTAAATGAAAAATATTAATATTGACGTTTGAAATGTCACTTCTGCAGTACCATTGTATTCAGAAAATTAAAAGCTAGTGTCACTTCTGATGAACCAGGGAGTGGAAAAGTCATTTATGTCAAAAACTGATGTTAATTAAGTGTATAGGATGTTTCAAATTTCTACAAGAGCAATTGCTTGTGAATATACTATAAATAAATGCAGTGTAATGAAAGTTATAGAAAAATGGGAAAATGAAAGAACTATATCCCACAAGCATAGATCTGGTATAGTGAATACGACCAGAATTGAAACCGTATAAAAACTAAAAGCCGGCAAAAACAGCCGGCATCTCTTTATTGTTTTTCTTATGACAAGCATTTCTGTTTACCTCCGCAACAGATGCCGACTGTTTTTGCCGGTTTTTAGTTTTTATATGGTTTCAATTCTGGTCGTATTCACTATAAGCCTAAACGAAGTAATGAGCAACAGGATGAAGCCCTTATAAATTACCGTCAGGAAAACCCATTTGAAACCGCAGTTAATACAGTTCTGAAAAAAAAAATTTCCTGCTTCAAAAAAATACAAATTAATGAAAGAAAAAGCAAGAACGGATTATTTTTGCACTCAACCATATGTTGAATAATGAAACTTGGTCATTTTTTTAATGCCTTATTTATATGTATGTCCTGGCAGAGTTTAGCTACAGCTACTCTTCCACTCCACCAGGGCGGAGAAATGAGATTGAACACGAAAAACCATGAAAATAAAAATGTTTTTGATTGGACTTATTTTCGTTGTGAGAAGCCTTGGGGTTCGAATTCTGAAGTTGGGAATAGGGTCAATTGCTACACCCTATACAGGGTGTTGCATCATGAGAGGGACATAGCTTAATAGGAGGTAGAGAACATCAGTGGTAACCGGAACCTCCCATAGAAATGTCTCATTGGGCCTTCATTACGAAGTTACAGGGTGTTAAATAATTTTTGGCCAAACCTGTTTTTTATCATAACTTTGACAGGGAATGAAATAACGGATTCATATTTGGTACGGCTAATGTACTAACGAGCCCCAAGAGGTACATGTATAAAAAAAATATATCCAGGTCCGGACTCACTATAATTTATGTTTCTTCTTTGCATCAATAAAACATCACCCTGTATATATTTTTTTGAAATTTCGATACGATATTCGAAAAGAGCAAGAAAAAACAAACAAAATGGCCTATTTCATTTTTTTGTTACACCTTCGTGGTTATTTAAATACGTTGTTAAATGTGCAAGAAAATGGATTACAGAACCCTATTAAATGAGAGGCACGTGAAATAAATAGTTTTATAACTAAAATTTGCAAAAATTCTATTGAGCCTAGGTGGTCTGGGTGAATCCTAATTCCGGCACGTTTTAAAGGTCCATTTTGGTAAAAAACTGTGGTCCTAATAAGTAATCGGGTATGAAATAACAAAATTTTTAATCAATCACAATAGGCTTGTTCAAAGTGACAGATAATAAAAAGAAATCTCCTAAACAGTTGAATAATTGTTTGTTAGTAATTTAATGTGTCAATAATCCGCATTTAGTTAGTGGAAACTTGTGAAAATATTTTAACTATGCCAGTAAAATTTACAAACGTGGAATATGCTGACATAATATTCATCTATGGTTTCTGTAATGGAAATGGTAGGTCGGCGGAAAGAGAATATCGGCTGCGTTTTCCTGGTCGTCGATGCCCTAATCATAAAACCTTTAGTACGGTGTTCCAGTATGCAAGACAACACGGAAAGTTTCCTACTTCTGCAGTTGTGGAGCGTGTTTTACAACAAGGTGTGCAGGAACAAAACAATATTATAAACGTAGTTCAAGAAAACCCAAATATGAGCACTAGACGAATCAGTTTGGCAACTGGTATTCCTCATTGGCGAGTAAGGAGAACCCTAAAAAGAGAACGTTACCATCCATATCATATCCAGCAGGTGCAGCGTCTTGCCCGCCTGGCATTTTGTCATTGGTTGCCTAACCATCGCCCAGTCATTTACAGAACCTTATTTACGGATGAGGCACAATTTACAAGGGATGGAGTAAACAATTCATGAAATAATCATAAATGGGCACAGGAAAACCCACATGCGGTACGCCAACGCCGTTCGCAACACAGGTTTTCTGTAAATGTTTGGGTCGGACTTGTGAATAGACATTTGATAGGGCCACATTTTTTTGAAGAAAGATTGAATGGTGAAATTTACTTTGATTTTCTTCAAAACATTTTACCGAATATGTTAGAAAATATCGGTATAAGAGGCATGTTGTTTCAGCATGATGGGGCCCCACCACATTTTAACCTTCAAGTAAGAAAACACTTAAACAATGTGTATCCTAATAGATGGATTGGACGCGGGGATCCACATGAATGGCCACCAAGATCTCCTGATTGTAACCCTTGTGATTACTTTTTATGGGGCCACTTAAAAAACGAGGTTTATAGCATTGAAATTGAAAGTAGACAACATTTAATCCAGCGCATCGTTACAACCTGCGACGAAATACGGAATAATCCAGAAATGATACGTCGAGCAATTGGTGACCTTTCTAAACGCGCAAGAAAATGCACAGAATGTGGGGGAGGACATGATTTTCTTGATCAAAGTAACTGGTTGCTTAGGCCTAAATGGTTTAAATTATCTGTCACTTTTATTCTTTGAACAAGCCTACTGTGATTGATTAAAAATTTTGTTATTTCACACCCGATTACTTATTAGGACCACAGTTTTTTACCAAAATGGACCTTTAAAACGTGCCGGAATTAGGATTCACCCAGACCACCTAGGCTCAATAGAATTTTTGCAAATTTTAGTTATAAAACTATTTATTTCACGTGCCTCTCATTTAATAGGGTTCTGTAATCCATTTTCTTGCACATTTAACAACGTATTTAAATAACCACGAAGGTGTAACAAAAAAATGAAATAGGCCATTTTGTTTGTTTTTTCTTGCTCTTTTCGAATATCGTATCGAAATTTCAAAAAAATATATACAGGGTGATGTTTTATTGATGCAAAGAAGAAACATAAATTATAGTGAGTCCGGACCTGGATATATTTTTTTTATATATGTACCTCTTGGGGCTCGTTAGTACATTAGCCGTACCAAATATGAATCCGTTATTTCATTCCCTGTCAAAGTTATGACAAAAAACAGGTTTGGCCAAAAATTATTTAACACCCTGTAACTTCGTAATGAAGGCCCAATGAGACATTTCTACGGGAGGTTCCGGTTACCACTGATGTTCTCTACCTCCTATTAAGCTATGTCCCTCTCATGATGCAACACCCTGTATAATATGATCTGGAACCGTTGTAGCATTTTGTGTTTGAAGTTTAGTTTATTTAGCACTATTCAGTTTTTTGTAGTTCTGATAGGGTCAAAGGCTACACCCTGTATATGGTTTTCTTGAAATTACAACACTTGGTTTTAAAACGGAACAAACAAATTATTTATTTAAAATTTTAATAACAGAGTTTAGAACGGTTTGGTATTTTATGTAACAAGTTACTTTTTGGAATAGGTAACTATTCGACGGCAGAAATTCAGTCAAAATTTTTTTCACTAAAATTATTTATTAAAAAAGTTTATCTGAAAAAACTCACTTTTTGTGGGGACGCGAAAGCGAAATGAAAAAATGTTGGGGCCACTTCAGGGGAAAAGATTTTCTTAAAAATTAATTGGGCCACTTAAGGCGAAGACTTAAAACTACTCTTTTTAGCCAGGTTTCGGGAAGCTAGAGCTCGACAGCTTGTCACGAAAAGTATGCTTGGACCGAAAATAGGGAAGCCTAACTAGACGGCAGGAATCTACAACTTTAGTTAAATAGAACCGAAACCGATTGCATTAGTAAATAAGCTTGTTACACTTTAGAATCCCTTTTAAAATAACTACTTGGGTTACCACTCGCAAATACTTAACACAGGAGTCACTGTCAAAATCTGAACTTGCCTTGGGTAGGCGATGTCTCGGTATTTATACTATCCGGGTGTTGGTTTGTCGTGCCTCGTGAGTCTAGCACGACCGTTTTTACCCCCTATTTAGATCTGGATTTGGTGCCTTCAAGTCTGGATTGGTACGATTGCGAAATATTACGCAATAGTTTTGCAAAAAGTTGAATTTCGAAAATAAAAATTATATGGAAAAATCGGCAATGAAAAGGGGAATTTTTTAATATAGAAACGAAGTTGATATCTAATCGGGTTTAGGAGTTATTGAAGTTTGATTGATCGAAAATTTAATAATCTGAAATTACCCCGTAAAGTTATCACGAAGGTCCGATGTTTAACAGTTGAAATGATATGAGAAGGTTCCTTATAAGCACGAGTTGAGTTTGAATATCGGTTGCAAAGATAATCGAGATATTGTATGCGACACGAGGGGTGATCAAAAAGTGGTGAAAATAGTAATTGGGTTGCAAGAAATTGATGAAACTAAATAGAATTGACTTGAGGTACGGAATGTAGTTTGATGTATACTGTCAAAAAGTAATAAAATTTGAAATGTGAATTGAGTTGCAAGAAAATTATAGGAAAGGAAGTAAAACGTTGTAATTTTAGGTACGGATAGTAGTTTTAATCTTCTTGATGATTATATGGGGGGCTGTATTTCTAAGGGATGTTTTTTATAATGAATCTTTTGTAAAATGAGTAGAATGAATGTTGAAAGTTAGATATCGGTGACTTTAAGTTATTTTTGAATTATCGACTGTTCATGAATTTTTTCAGATTTTTCCTGACCTTAAATGTGGTTCTTGGTGTAAATGGTATCTGGTTGACTTTTTTATTATGGTTTGTCGTGGTGCATGAATCGATATGATTGTTTGGTTAATTTTAAAATCTTTTGTTTTTTGACTTGTAGAAGAAATGCCCTACAAGATACTGGATGCTCATCCAAGTGGCGGACTCGACCTATGTTGCTTAACTTCCCTGATCGAGGTCTCAGTGCTTATACCGATGACCGTACCTTACTTCACTTTTTTTTTTATGAAAAGATTTTCCAATCATATAATGATGAATATATTTGTGGTTATAGGCCTCGTGGGCAAAGATACAATGAAAATTTTACAATTAATCCAATTAAATCAGGACATTTCGTTTTGCTGTTAATACTTGGGCATGGATTAGTGAAATGGGGTTTATTTACAATCGAAGCATTAACGTTTTGATGGTAATATGCAATTATTACATTTAACACGCCAGGCTTGTAATTTGTAATTCAGCGCTCGGCGGGGCACATAGCCCGGAGAGTAGCTGTTGATTGCAGTCTTGTTACGTTCCTTATAGTAAAATAAGGATTTTATAGAGGAGTTTGCAACTAAAAATATTATGTTTTAATATTACACCCTCTAAAAGCACAGTTTAGCTAATTTTTTAGCAGTCATATAACATGATTTATAACAGCTGTATAGATATTTCATTAATGCTGGACTATGAAGTGGACAGATACCGCACATGTCACACAATATAGAACATCTGCTAGCATTTTATAACTTTGCTTTCGACGTTAATTAAATAATACAATAAAATCATCGATCATAAGAAGGAAGATATCCCTTTCGCGTATTACTGTCTCATAAACCTACTTAAGGAAATAATCATATTACGTATTTTAATCCAGGAAATTTTGTATCATAAACAACTATATTACATCAAATAACATTAACCCAACTTAACTTAATTTCACCTAACCTAAGGAAATATTTGTATTACGTATTTTAGTTCGGGAAATTATGTATCACAAGCAACTATACTACATCCAATAACATTAACCCAACTTAATGTAACCTAAAGAAATATTCGTATTACATATTGTTATGTGCTGCCCTCTAACCAGGAAAGGTGTGAGTCCCTGGTCAAAGTGAGGGGAAACCTGTTATTCTGTTGATGGCCAGTAGGTGGGGTGGCGCCATCTATGAGCCAATTGACGAACAGTCATCTAGCACATAGTAGAAAACTCTGTAGGATTCTAGAATCTTATGGAATAGGATTCTGGTAGATTCTATGGATGTATATAAAGATGTGAATCGAGCAGATGGGGGAACAGTTCAGTTCAGTGAAGTATACAGTACAGTTCTGGTATACAGAGAGAGAGTTTTTAGGTTAGATAATAGTTGACAAGTTTAAGAAGAAAAGTAAAGTACAGTTGTGATTTAAAAGTAGTGAATTTATATTAGATTGTTATTATTAGTTGTGTAATTTAAGTGATTAATAAAATAGTGGTTTGTGAAGATTCTTGTTGCAAGTTATTTGAACCTACAGAGTGTTTACTGAAGACTGTAAACACATAACAATATATTAGTTGTTAATCGAACCGAAATACATCTCGTACAGAATGTAGTAAAAAAAACTGTAAAAAGGTTTAGTTGAACCCTCGACCCCAGGTGTGACAAGCGGACAACCAAACCACTACCACACGAACAGCTGTTAAGAAAACGACGTACCTCTGACTATATTAATAGATTTACTAAGAGTTCGATTGTTGTAGACATAGCGCATACGTTGTGTCTCCGGCTTTCGTAGACGTATCCACTTCCTTACTTATATTCATTTTCCCATCTTTTTTTAACTTTCATTACATTGTGTTTATTTATGTTACATTCAGAAGCAACTGCTCAACAAATACTAATCTTCTGAATTTCTGTTAGTTGTCTAATCATTACTAATATTATGTACACTACACCAGTTTTTAAAATATGTTCAGCCTACAACTCCATTTGTCAGACTAATGATTTTAGTTTTTCATTTAATAAGTTTGTAAGTATTGTAAGATCATCACTTGAATAATTGCTATAATAATTGCTATCCCATACATATTTTTGTACATTTTATAGTCACTTCATATTATGTGTGTATAGTATTTGCATGTATATGTATATTCAGTATATTCTTTTTTGTTTTTTGTTGTATGTACTTTCTATTATATGCGCAATGTAATATCACTTTCGGCCCTATTAATGGACCATGTCTGTTGGGCTTTGTATCAAATAAATAAATAAATAGATTACATTATTAATTACTATTTATGTGGTAATTTGTTCATTTGTGTTTTATATTTTTATTAAAAATGTTATATTTAAAATATATTTATATAATTATTACTTGATATAAAACAAACAATATTACTGATAAATCTAGAAATCTCATCTAACGTCTGTTTGATATCATTGAACTTATTTTTAAATTTTTATCAACATATCAATATCAACTTACTTAATTATAGATGACCGACATCTATACTTCCATTATTAAGTTAATTTCAATAATTTGCTGTCAAAAGAACAATTTAGACAACTAAAACAAGGATCTAAGAGTTGTGCTACTTTTTTTTAAATAAAGTGTATCACGATCTTGTTACACCGGGTGTATTGGGTGCTATTGAATTTATTACGAAAATAGAAGACTGAAGAGATGTTGCAGAAAAACCATGAGAAATGAAAATTGCTTACATTTATGCCATCTATTAACTCCAAATACAACAATTAAATAATACTACATACAGCATTTGGAAACTTTGTTCTTTTTGTCTCGAATAAAACAATTCATATGAGGGGAAGGTACCATTAATGAAAATAATGCAAGGTTAAGAGAGATACATGCGCGAGTTGGTTGTTGTCTTAGCAGAAAGAAATATTTAATGTGTAGATTCCTGAGTTTTCTATTGACTTAAATGAAAAATGTTAATTTTCTTAGGTGTCTCGGTTGATGAATCAACCATTATTTTTCCTAACGCAAGTGATGCTCTAAACATATTAAAAAATAAGAAATTAATAAAAGCTGAAGGAGTGAAAATATTTAGTGATCAAACTAAAATGCAGAGGGACTATTTTTTGTTATTAAAGGAAAAATTAAAATCAATTAATGAAAATGGAGGAAATAAAACAATTAAATATATTAATAATTTACCAACAATAGTTGATGCACAACAAAGTCGTGATAAAGAAAAAAACCAGTAAACCATCCTAATATACTGTATAACTCTCACATTATATATCTAAATTCTGAAAGTTTCCTTGCCCATAAATATGAAATTATAACAGACATTTTTTGCTATAAACCTGGTTTAATTATATTGAGTGAGGCAAGGTGTACAAGTGCCATTGAGCAGTTTGAAGTAGATGTTAAGGGGTATTCATGTTTGAGATGTGACTCGACTAGTCGTCATACAGGAGGTATACTTATTTACATAAGAGAATATATTAAATTTAAACACATGAAGAAATAAGTATATGAACTGAATTACTGGTGTGTAGTGGTGAATGTAACTTTAGGTGGTAACAGATGGTTAATTGGTGGCATGTATCATTCGCCTAAGGCGAGTCATGTAACCTTTTTGGAGAAATTAGAAGAGTGGTGTGATGATTATTTTGGACTTAGTAATAGATGTATTTTTGTAGGTGATGTTAATATTAATTATTTAGATGAAAATAATTTTTATACTAGGAAAGTAAAAGAATTAATTATGAGACATGGCATATCTCAAGTAGTTAATGAATATACTAGGTGTACTAATATAACTTCTACACTTATTGATTATGTGTTAACAAATAATGAGGGTTTATACGTGAATATACATAATGTACCAAAAATTACTGATCATGCAATCATAAGTATTAATTTAAATAATAGAGTTAGCCTTAAAGATAATAGTAATTTCATGATTCGTAAGTTAAATGATGATGTTTTTCATAATATTAATTTGGAGTTAATTTCGCAAGCCTGGAATTTGAATAGCACTGATGTCAATGTAGTTTATAGGGATATTGTTGATAGATGTAGCGTAGTATTAAACAACTTAGCCCCAGTTATTGTTGCAAATAATAAATCTAATCAAGTCCCTTGGTATAATGCTGAAATTAAAAATAAATCATTGGAGAGAGATACTGCTTATAAGAATTATAAAAAAAGTGACAATGCTGCTGAGAAGGATATCTTGTGGAATATATATAAAACTAAAAGGAATGAGGTGGTAAATTTGCACAAGAATAAAAAACGGGAATATTTTGAGAATAAAATTGATAAGAATAAAAATGATCCAAAAGGAATGTGGAAAACTATCAAAACTATTATTAAAGGAGATGAAAACACATTAAATTTTAGAAATATAAAATTTTATGATAACAACAATATTACATATATCTCAAATGAAATTGAAGCAGCTAATAAATTTAATCAATTTTTTGTCAGCAGTATTGTTGATATTTCCAATAGTATTGAGCATACATCTAGTTGGTCACCTACGCAATGTGATATTATAAACACTAGTTTGACTGACTTTAAACTGTTAACCATGAGCGATTTGAGGCAAAAGGTTTCCCTACTCAAGATAAGAACTAATGTAAATGATATTTTAACATCTAAATTCATAAAAAATACCATTGATACCCTAGGTTTTGTACTCCTTAATTTTATTAATACTTCACTTCAATACGGAAATTTTCCAACTGAATTAAAAGTAAGTACTATAGTCCCTATACCCAAAATTCAAAATGCAACTGAAATGAGTGATTATCGTCCTATCAACACACTTCCTGATATTGAAAAACTATTAGAACTGTCTGTATATGATCAGGTTGTGGACTATTTTCAGATGAATAATTTATTTGTAGGTAACCAATCTGGATTTCATAAAAAACATTCATGCGAAACAGCAGTTCAGTTAACAATATCTAAATGGAAGCAAACTATAGATGAGGGTAATTTTATTGTAGCTGTTTTTATTGATTTTAAAAGAGCATTCGAGACCATCGACAGGGAAATACTTATAAACAAGTTGAAGCACTATGGTATCAATGGTACTGTTCTGAAATGGTTCCAACAATATATTATAGATAGACATCAAGTCACAAAGATTGGTAACTCAATTTCAAATACATTAAACAATAACATAGGTGTACCTCAAGGAAGTATCCTGGGTCCTTTATTATTCATAGTGTACCTTAATGATATAAATCACATTGATGGCTGTGACTTTATAAATTTATTTGCTGACGACACACTGGTTGCTTGTTGGGGTAAAGATATAAATATGATAGTACATAGAATGAACTCTGTATTAGTTAAATTAGAAAAGTTCCTAAATGTAAATAAACTTAAGTTAAATGTAACAAAAACGAAAGGTATGATTCTAGGGACAAAATATAAATTAAAAAATATTAATGTTACAGACTTTCAGTTGAAGATTGATAATGAAAATATTGAATGGGTAACTGAAATAAAATATTTAGGCATAATTATTGATGAGTGTTTAGATCTAAAAGCACATTTTGAATATATTTACAAAAAAATTTCTACTAAACTGTATTTCTTTACAAGAATTTCTACCGATATCTCATTTTTTGCATGGAGAACTATTTATCAAACAATTATTCAACCACACTTCGATTATTGTGCTACGCTCTTATACCTTTTTGATAAAAACAGAATGCAGTCTCTTCAAAAACTTCAAAATAGGGGGCTAAGAATTATATTAAAATGTAATAGGTTTACAGCAATCAGAACTATGCACGATTCATTAAATTATTTATACGTAGAGAATAGATTGTATTTATTAACTATGATTTTTGTATTTAAAATTAAAACAAATATGTTGCCATCCTATTTTGATGAATTTATTGTTTACAATGATATTAAACACGATTATAATACAAGAAATAATGATAATTTCCACATAAACAGAACTATGAACAGGCAAGCAATGAACTCCATTTTTTAAAAAGGTTTAAATGAATTTAATAAACTACCAGCATTAGTAAAAAATAGTAGTAGTGTATGTGTTTTTAAAAAACACCTGCTAAAAATGATTGGGGACTTGAGAGTAATTTAAATGTTCGTATTTATATATGTTTATTTTTGTTTGTATTTATATTAGTTTTATGTAGATATATATATTTATTTGATGAATACTTTATAAATCTATCTATACCTGATACTTGTTTATTGCAATTTATAAAATACTTTGTATATTAGGAGATTCCTATTTAATAAATAAATAAATAAATCATCAGAGAAAATCTCTATTGACATTAAATTTATTGAACATTAAGGGCAAGTCGATTTATACTCCAGTCAAATTAGGTAAAAAGTAGCAGAATAGGAAAAAGGAATTATAAAATACAAAATTTCTCTCACCGCATGCAATAATAAATAAAAATATTCCTTCTACCCTATTGAAGAATCTCCAGCTCTGAAGCACTTGTATAAATACATTCATTCTCATTTAAAGTCGTCAGGATAATAGAAGCAATATTTTTATTTACCATGGCATGCGGTGAGTAAAATATTTATAATTTCTTCAATTAAAATTTTAATAACATACCTTACTAAACTTAATACCGTTCCTCAGCTTGTTGCACCTCTCACAGCTATACATGTTATCCCCTTTCAACTCGTCCGTGCTGAAGAATGCAGCCAAACAATCATGCAGCGTAACAGTAGGGCCGTAGAACCATGACCGCAGCCATGCCAATATCCACGAAACCCACCCGTCCTGTACCGGCATTAGGGCATCCGAGCAAGTTGCGCCTGGAGCCGCAGATCGCCCGTGGAGGACGACCAAATGGTCTCGGGATGGAATGGGAAGGGACAAGTCCTGAAATGTCTCCACCCTGCTTGATATCCTGTCGCAGGTTAAACACTGCACCGAGGACAGTAATTTTCCATCAAAAATATCCGATATTATGGATCTACATTTAAGTGGTTTTTTGCTCGTGTTGCTGTTAGTTGAAGAAGTGGTGCTCGGTTGTGAATCTGAAATGTAAATTTAAATAGAAATAGAATAGAACAGAAAAATCCTTCATTTCAAAAAAATTTAGTTACAGAGTACAAAAACTAATAGAAACAGCAGTATTCATATAAATAAATTGTTATTTTAAAGTAATGTAAACTCATTTACAGACACCCAACAGTAAAAATCAATTATGGGGTGGGAAAAATAAAATAGATAAGATTTACAGATATAGAGAAGTAAAAATATACGAGCATAGATACAATAAACAATGAAACACTAGACAATGCAGGATCAATAAATCTGGGGCTAAACAACAGATGCAAAGGTATATTTAATATTTGCAATATTTGAATGAAATATATATTATATGAAGCTGATTTTCAATAGACATGTAACTGTTGCATATAAAGTATAAAGGCGAGAATTTCAGTACCTTTGTTCTTGGGGTAGGAAGATAAAAGGTTTTTTGTTTCAAATGCATATCTGGGCAGTCAAATAGATTGTGAATTAATTTGTGTAAAAACAAAAGAGAGCCAAGTTTCTTGCGGCCTTGTAGGCCAAGAAAACCGAATCTATTTCGCAACTGTTCATGTGCAAAATCGGTAGGAGGGCAATCCCGTTTTGTATGACGTAAATTTCAGATAGAGAAGTTGAATATTCTCAATGCTCTGCTATAATATTTGTAATAGCCGGGATTCCAAATGACTGAAGCATATTTAAGAAGTATTAAGCAAGTTCAGTGTATCAATATCACTAAAATCCCTTGAATTTCTAACTACAAAATCAGCACTTTTAAATCAAAAAGAACAACCAAATCCTTAATTAATTAGATCTATTTAGGACAGTACTGGTCAAATACATTTGGACGTCATCATAAGAACACACATCGATCACGTGATACATTTTGACCTTGACCTTTGCCCATACGATGTCATCAAATTTGAGATCTTGTAAAAATGCCAGAAATTTGACTGGAAAAATTGCTAAAATAAAATTTGTGTTGAATACCTCCTCTTACTGCTCGAGAGGTAGTTGCAGTGAAATTCAATGAAAAAAGTATCCAGTGCAATACGACCCACTTCAAATGTCATTTTCCTACCTTACCGTACCCACAATGCTGTTATCTCCTATTGCCAGCCCTCACATAGACAATCTACATAATTTAATTCTTGTAAAGGCCGGTCCATACTTTTCTACACACTGTATAATATGATCCATTTATGCAATAATTTTTTTTAAAATAATTTTATCAAACTACTTACCTACAACACAAGAACTTTGTACTCTCTGCCTCTGCCTCCGATTAGGGCTCCCGCATCTGCTGAGTCTTCTCTTGGCACTACTAGAAGGCCTGTCAGTGTCGTCGCTGAGGCTCGACCTTTCGCTAACACCAGAATCGCAAGTCTCATACTCTCCTTCACTGGAATCATAACTGGAACTGAAAGCTGGTTCTTCCATTGCCAAGCTGAATGTGTCTGAATCGCTGCTAGAAGCTGGTTCGGGTGGTGCTATTTGCTTCAGTTCTTCGTGCAGTTGGTCCATGAAATTTCTGAGGAATTCTTGAGTGTCGTGCTGGTGGAAACCGCGAAACATTGCGTGCACATGTCGAATGCCATAGAGTATACCTATAAAGAAACAATTTGATTATACGCAGAAATTTTTTATATTAACCATATCTGAACTATGCGATAAAGTGTCACAAGCACCTAGTTTGGTCTTTAATAATAATAATAAGCTTTTTTCGATAAAACCATACAAGGCATTGAACATGTCAAGAAATATGCAATGTATTATAATTTTTTACACTGCAGTAAAAATGTAAAACACATTAAAAACCTTAGAACTAACAGACGTGTAAGAAAGAAATTAATGAAATAATAGGTACACATTAAAATGTAACGTCAGGATAGTATGTTCTACAAGTTGTGGAATGGAATGGAATATGCCATTCCAAATGTGTTTATAGTCTAAAACTTTTAGACTATAGGTACTTACTCTAACAAGACTTTAGAAATTATACAAAAAAAGCTGCTTATTTATACAGTAGTTTTATTCTAATACAGTGTGTTGGAATGACATTTATTCAAACATAATTTTTAGTTGTGTATTTTCTAAAATAGTGTTAGAGAAAATACTTTTTAAATGTATATCAAGATGACATTTTCAATCTGTCTGGCAGATGGTTACACACTTTAATAACTGAGGGCATTACATCTTTTTGAACTTGAATCAGATTTGTATTATATTTATAAGGCACTAAGTATGTCTCTATGGCGAATTTTATATGAATATGTTTATTTATATTGTCCAAAGAATGTGTAGTTTTTTTTATAGAAGACTGTACAATCAAAGATGAAGCGAGATGTCAAGTTTAAGTATGTTATAGTTCTTAAAATATAACTAAAAGAATCTGTCCTATTTAGGTTAAACATGTACGGATACATTTTTTTTGTAAAACTTGTATTCTGTTTATTTCCACCGAATTTCCACAAAAAATTATTCCATATAAACGAGACATATATACACACATATTTATACTAATGAACTTCGTTTTGTGGCTAAATTCTCCATATTTCTTCCAAGTTAGTCTTGAATCAAGATGTAGACCAAGGAATGTGATTGTTTCTACATTTTTTAGTATCATTTTATCCATTTCTATATTGATTTCATCTTCCATTTCGGATGACAAATGAAACTGCATTATCTTTTTTTTCCAAATTCCAGGTCAGCAGATTTTGATCATACCAAATAAGTTGACAGAATGTAATATTTTATTTCTTAGATCCTCAGTAATTTATCATCGGCGAATGCTATCGCCATTTCTGTGATAATATCAGATAAGTCATTGACATAAATTATGAACAATAGCGACCCCAACACCGAGCCCTGAGGTATTCGGTGATGTACAGACCTCCATTTAGAACTAAGATTGTAACCTATTAAATCCATTGTTTCAACTTTTTACAGCCTATCAGTTATGTTATAATGTTATAAGCTGTCCCTTATACCAATAGGCCACAAGCCCATGCTAAATTTTTAGGGGACCATACAGCTTGAGAAGGTATAATTTTTGTAGTCCTACAGAAATAAATCACTTTCAGCCCTATGCCGTACATTTTAGGTGGCACATGGGAAAGCCGCGGAAAAGTGAAAATCGTAACCCACGGGGATTGCATTTTTTCAAACGATCCTGTACAGGTTACGTTTATTTGGACTGTATTTATATCTGGCTCTTAAAAAGAGAATGCCGTACAAAAATAATGGGACAGAAGTACGGGAATAATTTTCGTGTTCCGAAAAGCGACCTCTATGTACTAACGTGATTGATACCGTACGGCTTTTATGAAATTCGATTTTTATATTAACAAGGATGAACTTTTTTGCTATGCTGTACAAATCAGTTGGACCATGGGGTGGCAAACGTGAGGTACCTTAGTAGAACTATGACAAGTGTAGAGATATGAATTTTCACTGGATATTTAAAACTAGAAGATATGAAGATTTGCACTATTTTTTAATTTAAATTAATTAATGTCGCAAACAACTGAAATTATTGAGTGAACATTCATATCACTACACCTGTCATAGTTCTACTTAGGTAGTCTTATACTTTTTTTTACCAATATATTTATTTAAAAAAAAAGTTATGGCCAAAAACAATAAATATTTCCTTATCGGATCTCTCACTCTCTCTTGGATATACCCACCTTGTTGTATTAACTCTTATATAGGAAACTAGTAGCAAAGGTAAATGGATCTCAACTGGACGTCCGTAATGTAACCTTCGGTGTTCCCAAGGCTCAATTTTAGGACCCCTATTAATCTTAATTTACATTAATAATCCACCTAATTATATTCAACATGGCTATACAACGATGTATGCAAATGATACCACTATTTCAGTATTGGCCGTGAAGCAGGAGGAACATGCCTCAGGGCTCAATAAAAAGGCCAGCGTTATTTCTAGTTCTGTGATATCTCTGTTATCAACAAAATCTTCGATTAATATGAACCATGCTGCTCAGTCGCAGACCAAGAACTATTATTTTTAGCCACAATTTTCACATAGATGTTCCCAATCACTCGATAAATATATATAAAAATTATATATGGCCAGATTTAAATTGGTCATAATGTCCTGATTGGCTGAATTCATTGTTAATTTACCGTTTTACAATTATGGCTTACCTGTTGGAGTTACATAGCCCTGGGTAATTTTCTTGATCCAAATATCCCTCATCAGCGCCTGGTACGTTCTGCTTAAGCCGGGCTTCTTCCCCTCCGATAATATCTGCACGACATATGCGCAATCCAAGAAGAATTTCGTGAGGGGCTCGGTGTTACTTAAGGCTTGCAGAGCGGCATTCATGTAACACGTGTTGCCGATATTCTGAAGGCCCACCAACCCGTAAGGTTTCTCAATGTTGTACTCACTAAATTCGTCGCCATCACTAGAATCCGAAGCGTCCCCACTCATACCTACGTTTAGGCCAACACTGCGGTCCAAAATGCCTGAAAACAAGAATAATTAAGTACACTTGTTTGTGCATCTTGTCTAGCATGGGCATGCTATAAATAAAATGTTGTACTGTTAGCTAAAGTTTTGTAAAATTAAGCAGGTCCATCTGTCATTGTTATTTTATGTTTTGGCAAGCCATGTACCAATCATATATTTCAAGAAGTCCATGGATTTGTCTGTTGTTTGGCTAGTGGGGCTAGTAGATAATAACGAAAATAACAAAAGTAATAATATAGCATTATAGTATGACTCTTCAATATTGTAACGTGCTTACAATTTTCAGTAAACACTTTGTGGATTCCAAATAACTTGCAACAAGAATTTTCACAAACCACTGATTTATTTAATCACTAAAATTACACTAGCAAATACTTAAAAATCACACAACTAATAATAACTTAATCTAATATAATTTCACTACTTTTAAAACACTAAGCACTTTACTTTTCTTCTTAAACTTGTCAACTCTTGTCTAACCTAAAAACTCTCTTGTCTGTTTACTTCACTAAACTGCATACTTCACTCAACTGAACTGTTCTTCTACAAACTGTATCTGTAACCAGAACCACAGATTACCCAGAACTGTACTGGATACTAAACTGAACTGTTTATCCTTCACTAAACTGTACTGTACTCTTCCATCTGCTGGAGTCACCTCTTTATATACACACTTGGAATCCTTCTAGAACTCTTTTCTAGAATTCTCCATAGTTTTCTACCATGTAATAGATGATTGTTCGTCAATTGGCTCATAGACGGCGCCACCCTACTAGTCAGGGAAGTAACTAAGCTTCTGAGGAAAACTTTGAACATGAACTTAATCACATCTTTCCTTGTTAGAGGGCAGCACATAACACTACCCCCTCCTTAAGCCTGAACGTCCCGGTCAGGCAATTCAGATTCCCCAATATACTTTGCCAACCTGTCCAGGTGCACGATCTTCATCTTGGACTTCTTTCTACGTTGAATCCTATAAACAACGTCGTTGATCCGAGTGATGACAGAATACGGTCCTTCCCAAGGTGAGCGAGGCTTCGAGAATCCTTCTTCACTCCGCTGTGGGTTATACAGCCAAACCGAGTCCCCCACCTTGAATCCTGCTGAACTGGCATTGCGGTCATATCTAGCCTTCATTCGATCACCACTCCCTGTAGGTGACCTCTTGGCAGCCACATTCGCACAAACCTTGCAACTGCGACACCAAGCCTCTACATCCTGACAGCTATTTACCCAGTAAAATCGCTCCCGTACTCTAGCCAAAGTCTTATTTCTGCTAAAGTGCTCTCTGGAGATTCCCTCGTGCACTTCCCGAAGTACCTTTGGTACTCGGCACCTGGGTATCAGCAACCGCATGGTAACTTCTTTCCCATCCGGGCTCTCCCATGCTCTCCGTAATAGGCCATCTATAACCCTAAGTGAATCCCATTGCGCCCATAAAGCCTTCAGTCCAACACTTTTACTGGAAACGTCCTTCCATTCCGGGCGGATTCCTTTTTCTTTCGCCTTCAACATTGGTCCAATTTCATCGTCGTTCAGTTGTTCCTCTCTTAGAACTTTCTTTGACCAGTCCTTCGGAACCTCTATCTTAACTGCCTTCACTTCTGCTATATCCTGCTGCGTTTTTACATTCTCGGCATTCACTTCCTTAGGGCTCCTCTGGCGACAGTACCTCTTGACATGCCCCAATTTGCCGCAATTATAACAGCGGATTACTTTTGTCGGACCTCCAGCACTTCGCTGCTGCTTCGGCTCCTGTTTCGGCGGTTGCGGTTCCTGTTTCAGCTCCGGTCGCGAACTTAATTCGTTTAGTAATTGTGCGACCATTTTCTGTATGTCTGTTAACATGACAATCAATCTTATCTTATCAGAGCGAACTTCCTCTTTCTTTGCAGTGTTTACTTCCCCAGGATTCCGTTCTCGACACTGCCGCATCATATGTCCTGGTTTGCTGCACTGATAACACCGAATCACCTTCCTTGGCTGTCCATCGCTCTGTTCTCTTTCCTGCTTCCTTGGAGCATCTGGTTTGTTCATCAACTGGCTTATCATTTTGTGCAGGTCAGCCATCCAAGATTCCATATTTGACTTTTCTAAATGGTTCTCTTCTTCTACTTTCATGGCTCGTACTCTCGGATGTAGAGTCTCTTCATAAGCGGCTTCAACTTCGAGGGCATGGATCAAGGCTTCGCTACCAGTCTTAGCTCGAGATAATCTAAGGACTCGCCTGATCTCCTCGTCTCTTATGCCATCAATGAAAGTATCAACTGTTAACTGTTCCTGGAATTCTTTGGGTGCATCCGGGTAAGCCAGGTACGTCAGTCGCTCAACAGCTGCTTCAAAATCTTGTAAACTTTCCCCAGCCTTTTGTGTGCGTGATTTGAGCTGAGTCCTATATACTTGGGCAAGGTGTTGGTCGCCATATCTTAGATCTAGTGCAGCCTCTAAAACTTTAAAATCCCGTTGCTGCGTCACTGGGATAGTCTGAAGCAACTCTGAGGCTTGACCTCTTAGTGCTAGAACCAATGCCATAGCTTTGTCTTCGTTACTCCAATTGTTTGCGTACGCCGCTGCCTCAAATTGTCTTTTATAGGTTGACCAAGAAGTTTGACCATCAAAGGAAGGCGGTTGTAATCGAGGACCTGACGATGATAATACCAGCTGGCCTCCTTGTTCTCTTAACAGTCGCTTAAGTCGCTCTACTTCTCCTTCAACTGCACGAAATTTTCCTTCTATATCGGTAACTTTCCCTTCAACGCCCGTAACTTTTTGTTCGACACCTGTAACTTTTTCTTCAACGCCAGTAACTTTTTCTTCGACGCCAGTAACTTTTTCTTCGACTGTAGTCACTTTTCCTTCTACGTCGGTAACTTTTCCCTTAATGTCACTAATTTCTCCTTCAACGTTACCAACTTTTTGTTCAACTTTATCTACTTTTTCCTTGACCTCATTAGTGGCTGACAGGATAGCATCTTGTTGCACCTGTATAATTTTTCTCAATTCTTCCTTTTCTTCTTGACGTTTTCTTTCTTTTTCTTCTTCACGTCTCTCTTGTTCTTCTTTTTCTTCTAGACGTCGTTTTTCTTGTTCTTCTTTTTCTTTCTGACGTCGTCTTTCTTTTTCTTCTTGACGTCTCTCTTGTTCTTCTTTTTCTTCTTGGCGTCGTTTCTCTTGCTCTTCCTTTTCTTCTTGACGTCGTTTCTCTTGTTCTTCTTTTTCTTCTAGCATCATTTTTCTAAATGCGGCAAACATGTCTTGCATTTGTTTTTCAGCAGCCATACTTCTTGTTTCCATTCAAAAACTAACAAACAACACTAACAAGTCTTTGCCAGGTACAAGTCAAATTTTATTTAAAGTCTATATCACTTCTCAGTTGAAAGCACTTAAATAACACTACACTAATTTCTAAACAGAATGTTGCAGAAATTTCTTCACAGTAGCACAAATAAGTCTCGTCTAATGTCTATATCACTTTCCAGTTCGACTCACTTCGCTATCTCCAGTGGTTTCCAAATAGAACACTATGGAACTTCGTCGAATTCTTCAGAAATTCTGTTGCAATTCCGCTTCTGACACCAATTGTAACGTGCTTACAATTTTCAGTAAACACTTTGTGGATTCCAAATAACTTGCAACAAGAATTTTCACAAACCACTGATTTATTTAATCACTAAAATTACACTAGCAAATACTTAAAAATCACACAACTAATAATAACTTAATCTAATATAATTTCACTACTTTTAAAACACTAAGCACTTTACTTTTCTTCTTAAACTTGTCAACTCTTGTCTAACCTAAAAACTCTCTTGTCTGTTTACTTCACTAAACTGCATACTTCACTCAACTGAACTGTTCTTCTACAAACTGTATCTGTAACCAGAACCACAGATTACCCAGAACTGTACTGGATACTAAACTGAACTGTTTATCCTTCACTAAACTGTACTGTACTCTTCCATCTGCTGGAGTCACCTCTTTATATACACACTTGGAATCCTTCTAGAACTCTTTTCTAGAATTCTCCATAGTTTTCTACCATGTAATAGATGATTGTTCGTCAATTGGCTCATAGACGGCGCCACCCTACTAGTCAGGGAAGTAACTAAGCTTCTGAGGAAAACTTTGAACATGAACTTAATCACATCTTTCCTTGTTAGAGGGCAGCACATAACAATATGTTATAGATATAATTTCAAGGTAATTTTACCGACTATTATTGGTATTATTGTAAAATGAATATGCTTAAGATTAGAGTGGATTTAAAATAGCGCAGTTTGTCGGTTATCTTGTGACGTAAAACCGTACCACGCGCGCGCATTCAATATAACGCCGTACATTCGTTTTGCATGATTTTTTTGGCTCCGCCCTTCCACTAGGACTCGTTTCTGTGCTGATTACGCTATTACGTCATAGCCAATAGAATAGCTCGAACATTTGCGGCAATATCTAACCGTTTAAACATAGTTTAAACTTCATGACTTTTTTTTACTATAAGGCCAGTGGCGGATGGGATACCTAAAATCGTACCAGGAAATTGGTAATCAGCAGCTCAAGTTTGAAAGGTGGCAACCCAAAACCCAAAAGTTCAACACACACGGACAAAGAATAATCATAATGAAATTAACAAGTAGTAAATAATACAATATTGTTATAAGTAGGCAGGATGAGGTGAGATTAGGCAAAAAAAAGTTATAACACTCCTGTCAAACACACATTATCTTATTTTTTACAAAACTAAACAAAAATGATTGTAAAATATAACTGAAATAATATAATAAATTTTATTGAATTAACAAAATAAAATAATATAATAAGGCGTTCTTCATCAGGTTGCTTGTTTGACCCATACGATTTATAATTTCGTCATTGTTGATACTGTTTAGCATCTTATTCTCAATATACATCAGCATAAATGACTCTAATTGATTATCGGATAAAGTACTACGTAACCTGTCTTTAGTGAATTTTAAAATTGAAAACGACCGCTTGCAATGTACCTGTGAAATAGACAACGAAAGTAGATACTGATGAGCAAGCGCCAATGTAGAATAAGCCCCTTGAAATAAATTGTATTTCAAAATAGCAGCATAAGAGCAGCAGCGCTATTCTTGACTGTTCGCATTTTTAAAAGTTACTCGCATACCAACATAAAGCAAATGAAAATTCATACTAGACATTCTTGATCATTCGCAAGACATTCGAGTATTCGCATTAAACAGCGAGTGGATTTTGACAATCGGTAAATATGCGAACGATGACATAACCTAATTTTTTATTTCTAAATCTTTAAATTTATTATGTTCGTGATATGGTATAAATCAAAAAGTCTCTTGTATTGTAATTTGTTGATAATGGACGATTTACGATATATTGCGAACATTGAAAATATAGAAAAATTTATTTTATGGGGCCCTCCTCCAGCTTTCTACGTTAGCCATCTTTTTGAGTAAATTCGTTACAAAATTTACCAGACGCGAGTTTTGGATTTAACTTTATAAATTCCAGTATTAACCGTTTTTGTTCAGTAGAAGCAGTAGCAGTTCTGCATGGAGTCTCCATTACACAATAAATTATCAGCAAACAAATATTTTTCTTTGTAAATACAAATATAACCTACAACAAACTAACATGAGCTAACAATCAAGAAATGTCAGTCGACAATGCTGTTCTGTCAGCCCTAACAGAGTGAAATTAGATATTATTCGAAACTGAGATGTTGCCAAGTGCTATTTAACGTGCGATTAATTTCGTTCGTGTACATATGCGAAGTGCTGTCGAGAATACCATCTGTTGAAAGTATTCGCAAATACATCACTCGCATTAACACGTATACGCGCAACTGCGAAGGATGTCAAGAATAGCGCTGCAGATGACCTCTGAGCCTGAGCTCTTCTTCTTCGATGTTTCAGGGCTTACTTTATTGCTTTCAGTAGTTCCTTCTTTCTCTTCAACTTCAACATCTGATTCTACGTTTTCTGAATCGATATCAAATCCAGCATAATTTAGTTTATACGAATCATTAATTATTAATTTCATTGTCTTCCAGTTACACGCAAAGCTTGTTATCTCTTCTTTTAACTTAGCAGGAGTTGCATTAGAGGTCAAAACTAATCAATTTTGTAGACAAAGCATTCAGATAATTTTCAGGTAGCTCTCCCTTGACGATTTGCTCAAAATTGTCCAGACCGTTTAAATCCATACATAATTCTGCATCCTTTGAAAATCTCCTGGTAATAGATTCTACTGCAGTATCCATGATGACATTATATAACTTATCTGAATTTTTCTTTCTGGCATTCCGGAGCTTCATCAGAGACTTTCTCATCAAAAAACATCTTTTTCTTTCAGGAACGTGTTTCAGGCAATTTCTCTTCAAATGGGGCAAATACTGTGTACTTTGCGTCACGCGTATCGACATCGAAGAATGTGGCTGGCGATTTCAGAGGCGGGTCACGGCCCGTAGTCCGGTGGGAGCCGCGGCGGCCCACCGGGAGACTTCCCAGTATCCCGGCGGTCCCATCCTCCCCTGTATAAGGCGTTATTAAAAAATAATCGAAAAATTGTCTACTTGTCCATTTTGTAGTTGCTAGACTACATTATCAAGCACAATAAATATAAAAGTTAAATTCTCTGGTATAAACACGTTCTGTGCCTGGGCTGTCCTCAGGGACCTCTACCTAGATGGCCCAGAAGGCCACGGCGTGCCCTACGGACCGCTAGTCAGCAAAGTTGTATATATTGCCATATACACCAGAGATCCGCTAATAAAGCAGATCCAACTTATATGACGGCCCGCTGTGGCTCTGGAGGTTTGTCAGTCATATTTTTGAATTTTACTCATAAAGAAATTATGGCCAAAATACATATAAAAAGGAAAAAACTTTAGTGTAATGCAGAAACAACATAATGAAGAATGATTTGTGATATATTAGATATTGTTACGTATTTACAGTTTTCAGTAAACACTTTGTGGATTCAAATAACTTGCAACAAGAATTTTCACTAACCACTATTTTATTACTCACTAAAATTACACTAGTAAATACTTAAAAATCACACAACTAATAATAACTTAATCTAATAATAAATTCACTACTTTTAACACTATGTACTTTACTTTTCTTCTTAAACTTGTCAACTCTTGTCTAACCTAAAAACCCTCTCAACTGAACTGTTTACTTCACTGAACTGAACTCTTCCAACCGACAACCTGTCTCTGTAACCAGAACTGTACTGGATACTAAACTATACTCTGTAACCATCTGCTGGATTCACCTCTTTATATACACACTTCAAATCTTCCAGAATTCTATTCTAGAGTCCTCCATAGTTTTCTACTATGTACTAGATGATTGTTCGTCAATTGGCTCATAGACGGCGCCACCCTACTAGTCAGGGAGTAACAGAATAACAGGTTTCCTTCACTTTGAACAGGGACTTAATCACATCTTTCCCCGTTAGAGGGCAGCACATAACAATATTATATTATTATTAAATACATTGTACATGTACATTGTATGTTATATTCTGTATAAACTTTTAAAAACGAATAAAATTATCTTATCTTATTTGTATAAACAGCAAAACAATCTAAACAAAAGTGTGGTCCGCTAGCCAGATCGCTGTGGCCTGGAAGCCATAATAAAATTGACCGCTGGAAGGACCGATGTGGCCTGGAAGGCACAATAAAATTGACCGTTGGAAGGACCGCTGTGGCGTAACAGGAAAATGTTTCCCTACATGCCATGGCGGGCCCTGGGGGGGAGGGGGGGCTTAATTTTTGTTTTAAAAAACATGAATACATTGTACTGAGCTTTTTTGCATGTTGTACTGTACTATATATGCTATATGAAAATATGCCCTGTATCTCTGAGATACAGGCCTCACCACTCTCAGGGGTATTATATTACATAGGTATCAGATAACGACTCCTCTCAGCATCCGCTCTCCCAAGAATTAGATAAGATTGTACTCTTGCAAATCTGCACAATTGCAGATCCTTTGTTTCAAGATGTTATAAATGGGAGTAGTATGCATTCAGACAGTAGTCTTATACTTGTTTTCGGCCTTTACATCTAAAATTGTATTATAACATTTACAGTCATCGATGACTCTACTTTGTTAATAAAGAAATTGTTTTTAAAAAATGCATCGTTCAAATCGATATAACATATATGCCTTGTAGAGTACAAAACTACAAAAGAATCCCAAATCAAAAGTAAGTCACAAAACAAATTCAACGGCCCTTTCGAGATCAAAGAAATTTTCCAAAATTCTGCCACTTTGTTAAACCCCGAGACAAACCAAACAACTAAAGTAAATTTCGATAGAATGAAACCATATACTGAAGATTAAAATTTATTTTCAAGTTTCTCCTGCTGTTCGGATCAGCATTTGCTCAATACAAAATAACACCAATAAACAATACTATCAGAGTTTACTATCAGAGTTTACTATCACAAAGACACGGACATTGTCATCTCACACAAGAAATGGACGTTACTCGTACATAAAAATATATCAACCTTTAAGACAGCCCTTGACAGAAACGACAAAATTTTACAGACAATCCTTACCACCCTTGACCCAGCATACCAAAACATGAATGAGTTCACGGGTGAGGTTAACATTTAAGCCTCCTAGAACAAATCTCAAAATCCATACAAACTAAATTTGACGAAATACATCTCGATACGAAATGCTACAAACGCGGAATCATAAACGGAATTGGTACAATATTCAAAGCAATTACCGGAAATTTAGACGCGAGGATGGTAAATACTACTCTGACTGTATCAATAAACTAAACCAATACGGACATCAGATAGAAAACGTGATCAAAAATCAAATATCAGTTACAAATTCAGTCATTAGAAATTTCAACGCGACAATCCAAAAACTACTAATAGACGAGGAGACATTCAACAAAGACATAAAGAAATCAAATACGCAATCTTAGACATTACGTATAACGTACGAAAAGTTGAAACAAAATTAAAATTTTTGGAAATTTGTGAACAACTCAGGGCGAGCTACCTATTTATAGAGGACAATCTCAACGATATTTTAAATTCGATCACTTTCGCGAGACTCAGTAATTCACACGTCTAACCCCCAAGATTTGGTAAACTCATTGAAGGAAATTTCACAGAACCTACAAAAGAACAATTTGCCACTCCCAATTAAACTTTCAAAAATTGCACAGTATTTAGATATTATTAAATTAAAAGTGTATACTTTTGGTATTTTATATATCCGGCTCGAAGAACCATGTGTATATTTGTGGTGATTGTTGGTTAAATCACTCTGGTTGTGCTGCTGCACCACATCTGAAGTTTGTTGTTTCTTTGGTACTAATTGAAATAAACACGATAGTTTATTCCAAAACGATGTTTACCTAATATTTACACGTATATTTACAATATATACAGATATTGGTAATTTACAAGTTTAAGTGTGTTTCTAGATGGTAAGTGTGTTTCTCGTGCGGAATCTAAAAGTGGACTGTCTGAATGTAAAGTGAAATAATAATTCGTTTCTAATACCCCTACCTAGACATGGGGTAGCAATAGGTACATTGGCTTTCCCTAATTGCAATGGGATAATAGCTATATTACAAATTTCTCCTAAATTGTTATAAATCTAAATAGAGGGCTGTAAATAATATAAATACTGGTGAATAATAAATAGAAATGAAAGTAACATGAACAAATATTGTTAGATGAGGGTACCCAGACCCTAATAAAAACTTATTTAAAAGGTTTAACGTTCACAAATATTTGCAGGTATTATTAATTAGTACTCAGATCAGTACTTCACAAATTGCATAAAATTATAGATTTTTATATTATACATATGCAGTGCGAACAAAAAACTTTCCAAATGAATTCAGAATTAGTATTTATATTAGATATACCCCTAGTAGACCCTCAAACGTACTCTGTTTTCCAATTATACCCCATTCCTATCTTAGATAGTAGAACTGGTCTGTATCATATTTTGTCAACTTCTCAAAAATATATTGCGAGAGACGATGATTCTTTGAAGTACATACCCATCGCTGACCTCAGAGAATGCAAGCCACTCCATACCAATACTAAATTATGTCCAAATTTGTTTGCATATCCAATTGACAACAACGCCATATGCAAAGCCTGCCTTTTCAAGGATCTACAAACCCTGTCAGAAAACTGTCAGACGTCATCTATCATCGGCCAAGAGTGCAATATCCAAAAACTGAATGAAACCGTGTGGATGGTCATCAATACAGAACCACTACAAATGACTATAAATTGCCCGAAGGAGACCTCAAAAACCGACAGCATCTTCAAAAACTCTATAATTAAATTACAACCAAATTGCTACACCTTCATAGGCATCACAAAGATCCAAGCTAGCACAGACAAAACGACCGACGTGAAGAACGACGCCCACCCCATAAAAATCCCGTTCGAGTGTTGCAACCAGGTTCCGGACAAAGTTCGAGTGCCCAATCTGAAACCACTAAAACTAAATGATCTGAACACCGAAGACCTCGATATCGCCAGACACCAATTAGACCAGTATTCAAAAGACTTAGACGACCTAATCAAGGAACCCTTCGTCACAACACACATTTCTTGGTTTACCTATCTTACCATCGTGCTAATTTTCGGACTCTTATTCTTGTATCTATTCTGTAAGTGTAAAGCAAGAAGACGAAGACTAGCCATCAACGTTTCCACGACTCCTCCATCTCCACTAAGGCCTAGTAAACCCCTCAGGACACTTACTAACCTATTTCACCAACGAAGACGACCCCCACTAAGAAGAGAGGACGAAGAAGGTGAAGACATCGAACTTAACTAAACCGGACTGTTTGTGCCTTTCACTGAATTTTTGTACCAAGACTCTTCAGTGAATTTTTACTTCATTTCATTCTTTATTTAGTAGATTTTATTATTCCTACTTTTGTTAGTTTCAAATGACTAACATTTTAACACGCTTTTCGCAACACAAACAAGCTAATATGCTTGCATACATTTTATACTTTTACATTTTGCGTTTTTTATATTTTTTCAATCTTACAATTTCACCATTTTGCATTACTTTACATTTTTGAATTTTTGTTAATCACAAATTTTGTTCTACTCAAAAGTTGCTGTATAAACAACAACTTTTTTTATAAGGGGGAAGTTGTTATATGAAAATATACCCTGTATCTCTGAGACATAGGCCTCACCACTCTCAGCGGTATTATATTACATAGGTATCAGATAACGACTCCTCTCAGCATCCGCTCTCCCAAGAATTAGATAAGATTGTACTCTTGCAAAACTGCACAATTGCAGGTCCTTTGTTTCAAGATGTTATAAATGGGAGTGGTATGCATTCAGACAGTAGTCTTATACTCGATTTCGGCCTTTACATCTAAAATTGTATTAGTAGCATTTACAGAGTCATCAATGACTTTACTTTGTTAATAAAGAAATTGTTTTTAAAAAGTGCATTGTTTAAATCAAGATATAACATATATGCCTTGTAGAGTACAAAACTACAAAAAAAATCAGTTGGCCCAATGGACCATTTTGTTATATCCTTAAAGCTTGGAATGTGTTAATACATCCCAAAGGGATTAATAGACTATGCTAAATAGGTTGAGATAATTAAATAACGTAGGTAGGTAGGTACTAGTATTATAATATCAAAGCAGTAAACAAAGTGGGGTTTATTGTATCTAACTGGCCATTATTAATATAAATGTCAGGAGTACAATAGGAACAGTGATAGAGTGAACATCAGTAAACTTACTTCAGAAATTGTTTAGTTGTAAAAGGCATAAAGCAACCAAAATGGCATCAGTGATGGTAGCTATAGTGAAATGGAAATAGATGACATGGGACAATGGAAAAAAGTGAGATACAAAAGAAAATCAGGGATTAATGCATCAGGGAATATAAATAAAAAGAATAATCTAACACAAGAAAACATTAACGAAATTATAGGAACAACTTCTTATAACACAAAAACTCAGAGATAAATGTACCTAAAAAAATCCACAAAACAAAAACATCACAATACCTGTACACAAAAACCATTCAGCAAAAATGAATGAACTAATAAATAAGAAAAATAAATTCTTATTTTACATAACTACAACACATGATATGACCAGAAGGGACATGTCTGAATTATGGGAAAAAAATGCATCCACAATCGGACGAAACAATAATACAAACCAAAAAGGGATTTCATAAAAACCAATATGGATAAAAAAAACTACAATCGGCACTCAAACTCTAGTTGACAAAAAATCAAAAATTTTCCAGAAACATCAGATTCGCATACCCCTAGTCAGGACAGGATAACAACTTCAAATTCATACTCAGTAATAATAGGGACAGTCGAACATGAAATTTCAGATTCTGAAGTGAGCGAACATCTTAAAAGGATTAATGTATGATGCCGATATGGCCAAAGAATAATTGCGAAAGTAAATAACAAATCCACACTCATGATTAGGATAATAATGGATTGTTTAAAATTCAGCGAACAACTTCTAAATGAAAGAATATTCTACAAACACAAGCACTACCCTGCCTTTCTGAGCCTTCCGCCAGCACCAATTCCACAACCATGTCCAAAATGCTTACAATTTACGCACACAAAAGAACAATGTACAACTCCACTAAAATGTAAGAAATGCAATGGACCTCGCCACTTCTACACATGCAAGTCCACACTGCCGATGAAGTGTACAGGATGTGGATCAGAAGAGCACGCAGCGTGGTCACTCAAATGCCAAAAAAGACCAACATAACCGATACAAGGGCTACCAAATGCACAAATAAAGTCTCTCAACAAGAAAAGTCAGAAATCGATAAGAAAATTACAAAGAACTTCAAAATCACGGTACACGATATGATAATTAACATATATGTAACAAAACTAAACAAAGTTATTTAGTTAAAATAAAAATACAAATATTTAAACGGATAACTAGCACAAATAAATGATTAAAAATAAGTATCAGTGAAGGAAGGTACAAGTTAATAAAAAAGGTTAATAAAATATAAAAGGAAAATGTACAGAGATTACCTGATAAATAAAGATGTACAATATAAAAGACATATTAACGATTACAATAAAAATATCCAAAAACTAATCAAAGAATACAAGGAAATGGGTAATGGTATGTAATGAAATCAACCAGCAAAAAGGTAGAAATTACTGGCAACAAATAAAAAAATTATCCAGGTATAAGCAGTCAACATCCATAGCCACTAGAGGAAAATAATATACTCTACAATAGTAACACCGAAAAAGCAGAACTGTTTGCTGAACACTATGAAAAAATATACACAGCCAAAAATGATAATCAATATGACGAAGCACATCACAAAGATATAAAGAATTGCTATGACAACTACTTTTCGGAAGAAATATCAAGGCAAAACTATATAATAAATGAGGAAACCTATTATAACATTATGTACAAAGGAAAGAGCACAGCCCCAGGAAAAGACAACATATCATCCGCAACCTTGGACACAAGGTATATCTATACATAATAAAATTATATGAATCCTGTCTGAACAACCAGTTTTTCCCTAAAGAATGGAAACATGGCGTTGTCATTGCCATCCCCAAGCCAAACACCAATCCACACAGAACAAATAATTATCGTCCAATCACACTACTAGGTACCTGTACTGGCAAAAAATCTGGAACAGGTTATAAAAAAGTTTGTTTCAGATGCTATCGGACATAACATACCCAATTAACAATTCGGATTCCCTGAAAAATCTAACGATCATCACCTCAAATATCCAAACAACAAAACTCGAAGGACGATACAGTTCGGTAATATTTATGAATATAAATAAAGCATTTGACAGCGTTTGGCATTGGGGCCTATTGTACAAGCTTGCATACCTGAACTGTCCAAGATACTTGATGTACATGATAAAAATATATTTAAAAGAAAGAAACTTACAAATTAGAATAGACACAACTTACTCTAAAACATTTAAAATGCAACAAGGACTACCACAAGGCTCACCATTATCGCCACTACTGTACAACATCTACTGTTATGATATCTACAACTATGGAAATGACCTAGCATACTGTTACGTGTTTACAGTCTTCAGTAAACACTCTGTAGGTTCAAATATTTGCAACAAGAATCTCCATTAACCACTATTTTATTAATCACTTAATTTACAATAGTTAATCCTTAAAACTCACACAACTAATAATAACTTTAATCTAATATAAATTCACTACTTTTAAATCACAACTGTACTTTACTTTTAAATCACTTGTCAACTCTTATCTAACCTAAAACTCTGTCTGTATTCTAGAACTGTACTGTATACTTCACTGAACTGAACTGCTCCCCCATCTGCTGGATTTACCTCTTTATATACATACTTGGAATGTCTAGAATCTCCTTGTAGAACTTTCCAGAATGTACTGGAATCCTCCATCTACAGTTTTCTTAGGCACTACCAAATGGCGGTTTGCCAGTTGGCTCACAGATGGCGCCACCCTACTAGCCAGGGATTAATTACATTCTCCTCTCTGTTATTAGAGGGCAGCACATAACAATACTTTAACCCTAATTCGTATATATAACAGTATGCTGATGGCACTGTATTAATTAGTCATAATCATACGATAAAAAAAGAGTGTGGAAGAATTGCAAAAACTAATGAACACAACGAAGACATGGTTTAACAAGTGGAGATTGAAACCCAACCCAACAAAATCGCAGTATATAATTTTCAACCATGTTCCCAACAACAAGTCTTCAAAAATAACTATCAACAACCACTATCTACCACCCCAAACAACAGTCAAATACTTGGGCCTAAGTCTTGACCATAAGCTGAATTTCAATGACCATACCAAAACCATAAAAAAGAGATGTATTTCCAGAGGCAAACACTTCCGCAGTCTGACTTATAAAAATAAAGGCATCAGTATGAAAACGGTACCACATATTTACAAATCGATATGCAGGCCTATACTAGAATATAACTAACCATCCTTTATATCCATCCTCTTAATGCAAGAAGACCAGCACTGAAAAACATCAGCATAGCCAAAACATCAACGCTCAGAACAATCACCAAATTCCGACACCCAGACAATCCACTTCATAACCGACCAAATGATCTCTTATACAACGTCACTAATATAGAACCAATCTCAAGGAGACTACCAAAATTGTCAGTCAAATTTGCCAAAAATGAAGACAACAGAGAAAAAATACGACTCCTATGCAAAACAAGAAACCAACAGGCATCTAGACGCAAAAAATACCCAGAACGAACCCTGTGGGAATATATCAATGCCAAAAGCACAACATGAACGACAGCAATCCATCATACATATGCGCACCCTCTACATTCCCTACATTTATATACTTGAATTTTTTTATATATACATAAATAGTACACGCTATACACATAATGTATGTACATAATTCTATATATATATAAATAATAATAATAATAATAAAAAATTATATATATATCGCAATCGAAGCATTAGCGTTCTATTGGTAATATGCGATTATTACACTTAACGTGCCAGGCTTGTAACTTGTAATTCAGCGCTCGGCGGGGCACATATCCCGGAGAGCAGCTGTTGGTTGCAGTCTGGTTACGTTCCTTATAGTAAAATAGGGATTTTATAGAGGAGCTTGCAACAGAAAAATTATGTTTTAATATATATATCTCTGTAAACAGGCTGAAGGACTTCGGTCGATGGCCATTTGAGTCTATACTCAATAAAGAACTTTTATCATTATTATTATTATTATAATTAAAACTATATTTGTTAAGCACTATGCCAAATTTAAGTAAGTGTGTTAGGTTCCATAGTGGAGCAGCCCTCATTGTTTTTTTCACTGTAACAATTCTTTACCTACACCACATAGCTACAATTTACGAGTATCTCACCACGTTCTGGAGTATTAGTTCGGAGAGTGCTGTAGCTACCATGCCCAGAATCCCGGGATCTAGCAGTGCAACTTTCCGTTTCCTGATCGCTGTCGTTATAACCACAGGGAGATTCCAAGAAAACTTCCTTCTTGCACTCGTAACACCATATTCGTCTTGTTGACAAGTTCATATGAACACAATGCGCTGGATATTTCTAAAAATAAAATTTACATAACATAGTATATGATAATAGATAAACAATGAGTAACGATGACACTGGCAGGTGTATAAATGATAATAAAAAAAGTGCATAATAAAATGTAAAGAATAATTATGTAAGTCTAGTACAACGTGTATACACTCCCATTTGGATAGCTTGGGTTAGTTAAGATTACATTTTTT
The DNA here is from genome assembly GCA_963675555.1 of Leptura quadrifasciata. NCBI lineage: Eukaryota > Metazoa > Arthropoda > Insecta > Coleoptera > Cerambycidae > Leptura > Leptura quadrifasciata. The sequence continues at coordinate 20,778,249 of OY776674.1, forward strand.
CAAGCAATTATTTGCTTTAGTGCTTTAGAAACATCTGTTTATCACTGCGGCTGTTTTATTGATTATATAATAATTTCTATAAAGTTGTAAATATAATTGATAAATTAATACAAAATCAGTACGTTCACTGGGACTTGATTTTAAATACTGAAATAAAAATACTGCTCTCATATGCATTTAATGCAATTGTATTGAGAAATAATTTTAAATTTCCAATTGATTTTAAGAATGCTAGTTACTTAAGAGCAGTTTGTAGAATACCATCAGCCAGTTGCTATAACTATAAATACAGTAGAAAACAGTATTATATCTGATCCAAGAGTCTTTTGGAACCATATACGTATTAAAAATAAAGATGTTACTCCTTATGGCATGAAATACTTCGACGATATTGCCGACAATAGAAAATCATGCAGACCTATTAAATGTAAATGTATACGGTTTAATAAAAGTTTATTCCAATCATTAAACATTATATACAACAAATGATATTAATCCAGGTCAGATAGTTTAGTTTTTCGGAAAATTCCTCAGTGCGTTTTGTGAATGTGATAATTAGGAGAAAAATAGCGGGAATTAGATGTATATGCTTTGGAAAGCAAATTTTATTTGGAACCTGTTGAAAATAGGGCATGAAAGTGCCGAAAATAGGTTTTTTCACGTTTTCGACGTGAAAGAAAAAAATTTTTTATACAAGAAATACTACGAAATAGCTCGTAAAAAAAGCCGAAAAAAATTAGTTTTTGACCATTGAAATCGGTCAATAACTTTTTGCACAAAAAATTAAAAACCGCTAAATATGGCCATTTTTTGCCATTTCATTACAGGAACTGTAATTGTCATAGGAAGTTGTTTCGAAGTTTAAATTGTTGCTTTTGTTGGTACCCACCTGCTCTAAAAATTCCATGCAAAAATATTAAACTTTTAGCTGAAATAGCGAAAACAAAAAAGAGGTTTTTCCCAAAAAAAGTGTAGAAATGGTCAAAAATGGTCATAGAACAATTTTTCAAAAAGTTATTTGTTCCTGATGAAATTCTCTACAACCCGATTATCTTTAAATTTTCGTAAGGTTTCGTTTAGTACCTTAAAAACGCATTTGAAAATAGGGCAATTTCTGAATTTTGGACGTTCGGGCGCTCGAGCGGAGGGGAAGTGACGCGTGGTGGGGGAAGCGCGATCATTTAGCGGTGGCGATCCATGTCCGGCTGCAAACTTCCCCCACCACGCGTCACTTCCCCTCCGCTCGAGAGCCCGAACGTCCAAAATTCAGAAATAGTCCGATTTTCAAATGCGTTTTTAAAGTACTTACTAAACGAAACCTTAAGGAAGTTTAAACATAATAGGGTTGTAGAGAATTTCATCAGGAACAAATAGCTTTCTGAAAAATCGTTCTATGGCCATTCTTGATCATTTAGACGCCGTTTTTCGGAAACACCTTTTTTTACCTTTTCGCTATTTCCGCTAAAAGTTATTAATATTTTTTGCATGAAATTTTTAGAGTAGGTAGGTACTGTCGTGAGCAGAAAAAAAGTAGGACAACTTGTTTTTTCCAATGTAAATCTGTCTCTATTTGAATATGTAATGAGTAGCCGAAATAAAACAGATATCACTTTTAATTTATTTTTTATTTTAATGCTGTAGTTATTGCTATAGTAAATGATGGATGGTTAATGAGAAAAATTGCACTGCGTTATAACATAACAAAAATTTGGTGTGTAACATTTCAAGAATGTGGAGAATAAACGGTACGATTAGTAGAAATCCTGGATCAAAGGACAAAGGATATCCTACTTAACAAGAAACTAACTATTAATATTTCGTCATTGCACCATTTCTATTTATAACTTCTATAAGTCTGTTTGGCATAGAATTAAATAACCTTATACAATAATCATTAGTAATAATATTTTCCCATGCAATATTTGCTATTTCCAGTAATTTTTCGGCATTCCGTGGTCTCACATTTCATTTTTGGGTTAAGATCTGGACTATGACTGGGCCAGTTAAGAAAATTGATCTTGAAACCAGTTAGTTACGGTATGAGCAGTATGAACTGAAATATGAACTCATTATTAGGAAATAATTGTGACACAGAAGGGAGCATAATATTGTCTAAAATCCTAATATACGTTTCACTATTAAATCGTTCCTCAATATGCTACAATATACCAGGACCACGTGCCGATATCCAAGCCCACATATTGACGGAAAATTTACCAATTTTATCATTATTAGATATATATTTCTCATCGAATTGAGTATTCGGAGGGCGGTAAACACGAATACGACCGCTCTGTGTTGATTGGAAAGTTTTTTCGTCTGTAAAGATTACATTGTTCCAAAAATTTATATCATGCGCTAAAAATTCAAGCGCAAATCCTACTTGAGCTTCTTTATGTTCAGCTTTAAGTAAGTATTTCTGTGCTGCTGCATGACAGCGTAACTCTGATTCACTTACTCACTGGCGACCAGTACTATTCGATCCAGGAAAATTTGTTTCTTCAGCAGCCTGAATAACTGAGTAAAATGGATTTTCTACTAAAGCATTTACCAATTGCAAATCTTGTTGTTGAGTTGATGTCCTTCGTCGCTCTGATCCAGGATTTCTACTAACCCTACCGTTTATTCTCCACTTTCTTAAAATGTTACACACCGTATTTTTGTCAATATTGTTACGTCCTTACAATTTTCAGTAAACACTCCGTGGATTCGAATAACTTGCAACAAGAATTTTCACAAACCACTGATTTATTTAATCACTAAAATTACACTAGCAAATACTTAAAAATCACACAACTAATAATAACTTAATCTAATATAATTTCACTACTTTTAAAACACTAAGCACTTTACTTTTCTTCTTAAACTTGTCAACTCTTGTCTAACCTAAAAACTCTCTTGTCTGTTTACTTCACTAAACTGCATACTTCACTCAACTGAACTCTTCTTCTACAAACTGTTTCTGTAACCAGAAGCACAGATTACCCAGAACTGTACTGGATGCTAAACTGAACTGTTTATCCTTCACTAAACTGTACTGTACTGTTCCCCTATCTGCTGGCTTCACCTCTTTATATACCCACTTGGAATGTCCAGAATATCATTGTAGAACTTTCCACAAATATACTGGAATTCTCTAGAATTTTCTTAGGCACTACTAAATGGTGGTTCGCCAGTTGGCCCACAGATGGCGCCACCCTTCTGGCCAGGGAGTAATTACAACTCTCCTCTCTGTTAGAGGGCAGCACATAACACTGCCCCCTCCTTAAGCCTGAACGTCCCGGTCAGGCATTTCAGATACCCCAGTATACTTTGCCAACCTGTCCAGGTGCACGATCTTCATCTTGGACTTCTTTCTACGTTGAATCCTATAAACAACGTCGTTGATCCGAGTGATGACAGAATACGGTCCTTCCCAAGGTGAGCGAGGCTTCGAGAATCCTTCTTCACTCCGCTGTGGGTTATACAGCCAAACCGAGTCCCCCACCTTGAATCCTGCTGAACTGGCATTGCGGTCATATCTAGCCTTCATTCGATCACCACTCCCTGTAGGTGACCTCTTGGCAGCCACATTTGCACAAACCTTGCAACTGCGACACCAAGCCTCTACATCCTGACAGCTATTTACCCAGTAAAATCGCTCCCGTACTCTAGCCAAAGTCTTATTTCTGCTAAAGTGCTCTCTGGATATTCCCTCGTGCACTTCCCGAAGTACTTTTGGTACTCGGCACCTGGGTATCAGCAACCGCATGGTAACTTTTTTTCCATCCGGGCTCTCCCATGCTCTCCGTAATAGGCCATCTATAACCCTAAGTGAATCCCATTGCGCCCATAAAGCCTTCAGTTCAACACTTTTACTGGAAACGTCTTTCCATTCCGGGCGGATTCCTTTTTCTTTCGCCTTCAACACTGGTCCAATTTCATCGTCATTCAGTTGTTCCTCTCTTAGAACTTCCTTTGTCCAATCCTTCGGAACCTCTATCTTAACTGCCTTCACTTCTGCTATATCCTGCTGCGTTTTTACACTCTCGGCATTCACTTCCTTAGGGCTCCTCTGGCGACAGTACCTCTTGACATGCCCCAATTTGCCACAATTATAACAGCGGATTACTTTTGTCGGACCTCCAGCACTTCGCTGCTGCTTCGGCTCCTGTTTCGGCGGTTGCGGTTCCTGTTTCAGCTCCGGTCGCGAACTTAATTCGTTTAGTAATTGTGCGACCATTTTCTGTATGTCTGTTAACATAACAATCAATCTCATCTTATCAGAGCGAACTTCCTCTTTCTTTGCAGTGTTTACTTCCCCAGGATTCCGTTCTCGACACTGCCGCATCATATGTCCTGGTTTGCTGCACTGATAACACCGAATCACCTTCCTTGGCTGTCCATCGCTCTGTTCTCTTTCCTGCTTCCTTGGAGCATCTGGTTTGTTCATCAACTGGCTTATCATTTTGTGCAGGTCAGCCATCAAAGATTCCATATTTGACTTTTCTAAATGGTTCTCTTCTTCTACTTTCATGGCTCGTACTCTCGGATGTAGAGTCTCTTCATAAGCGGCCTCAACTTCGAGGGCATGGATCAAGGCTTCGCTACCAGTCTTAGCTCGAGTTAATCTAAGGACTCGCCTGATCTCCTCATCTCTTATGCCATCGATGAAAGTACCAACTATTAATTGTTCCTGGAATTCTTTGGGTGCATCCGGGTAAGCCAGGTATGTCAGTCGCTCAACAGCTGCTTCAAAATCTTGTAAACTTTCCCCAGCCTTTTGTGTGCGTGATTTGAGCTGAGTCCTGTATACTTGGGCGAGGTGTTGGTCGCCATATCTTAGATCTAGTGCAGCCTCCAAAACTTTAAAATCCCGTTGCTGCGTCACTGGGATAGTCTGAAGCAACTCTGATGCTTGACCTCTTAATGCTAGCACCAATGCCATAGCCTTGTCTTCATTGCTCCAATTGTTTGCGTATGCCGCTGCCTCAAATTGTCTTTTATAGGTTGACCAAGAAGTTTGACCATCAAAGGAAGGCGGTTGTAATCGAGGGCCTGACGATGATAATACTAGCTGGCCTCCTTGCGTTCTTAACTGTCGCTTAAGTTGTTCTACCTCCCCCTTAACTACCTGAAATTTTCCTTCTATATCGGTAACTTTCTCTTCGACGCCAGTAACTTTTTCTTCGACGCCAGTAACTTTTCCTTTGATTTCACTTACTTCAGTCTTTATGTTGCCTATATCCTCTTTAATTTCGCTTTTGAGGTCTTCAGTGGCTGAAAGGATAACATCTTGTTGCCCCTGTATAATTTTCCTTAATTCTTCTTTCTCTTCTAGACGTCGTTTTTCTTGTTCTTCTTTCTCTTCTAGACGTCGCTTTTCTTGTTCTTCTTTCTCTTCTAGACGTCGTTTTTCTTGTTCTTCTTTATCTTCTTGACGTCGTTTCTCTTGTTCTTCTTTTTCTTCTTGGCGTCGTTTCTCTTGTTCTTCTTTTTCTGCCTGACGTTTCCTTTCTTTTTCTTCTTCGCGTCTCTCTTGTTCTTCTTTTTGGTCTAGCATCATTTTTCTAAATTGCTCGAACATGTCTTGCATTTGCTTTTCGGCAGCCATGCTTCTTGTTTCCATCCAAACAATTAACTCGAAACAGCACGAACAAGTCTTATTTAAAGTCTATATCGCTTCTCAGTTGAAACCACTTAAAAACTACCCTAATTTCTAAACAGAATGTCCCAGAAATTTCCTCACACTAGCACAAATAAATCTTGTCTAATGTCTATATCACTTTCCAGTTCAACTCACTTCAATATCTCCAGTGGTTTCCAAATAGAACACTATGGAACTTTGTCGAATTCTTCAGAAATTCTGTTGCAATTCCGCTTCTGACACCAATTGTTACGTCCTTACAATTTTCAGTAAACACTCCGTGGATTCGAATAACTTGCAACAAGAATTTTCACAAACCACTGATTTATTTAATCACTAAAATTACACTAGCAAATACTTAAAAATCACACAACTAATAATAACTTAATCTAATATAATTTCACTACTTTTAAAACGCTAAGCACTTTACTTTTCTTCTTAAACTTGTCAACTCTTGTCTAACCTAAAAACTCTCTTGTCTGTTTACTTCACTAAACTGCATACTTCACTCAACTGAACTCTTCTCCTACAAACTGTTTCTGTAACCAGAAGCACAGATTACCCAGAACTGTACTGGATGCTAAACTGAACTGTTTATCCTTCACTAAACTGTACTGTACTGTTCCCCTATCTGCTGGCTTCACCTCTTTATATACCCACTTGGAATGTCCAGAATATCATTGTAGAACTTTCCACAAATATACTGGAATTCTCTAGAATTTTCTTAGGCACTACTAAATGGTGGTTCGCCAGTTGGCCCACAGATGGCGCCACCCTTCTGGCCAGGGAGTAATTACAACTCTCCTCTCTGTTAGAGGGCAGCACATAACAATATTATAACATAGTGCAATTTGTCGCATTGACCATACATCTTCTGCTTTAACAATAACTCCAGATTTAACTAAATCGCTTATATGAGGCATATTAGTTTTTTGCACACTTGCAATAAATTATGACAACTAACTGACAATATCACAAAAATTAAAGTTAGATGTACACAACTAGATTTTAGCAAAATACCATTATAAGACTTGTCCTATTTTTTTTTTGCTCACGACCGTACCAACAAAAGCTACAATTTAAGCTCCGAAACAACTTCCTATGATAATTACAATCTCTGTAATGGGGTCATTTCGACTTATTCTAAAAACATCATTTTCTTAGACTTGTTTTTAAAATGATGATCTACCAAAAATTACAACTTTCTATTAAACCGATCATGTTAAAAAAAATTATGACGCGCGACGCACTCATTCCGACCGAGTTAGTATGACGTCATTAGGATTAAAGCTGTGAGGCGACTCCCATGCAATACACAGAGCGTGCTATATTGTGCTTCGGTTTTAGTGTTGTCAATCGTTTGATAAAGACTTTACTAAACTTGTAAACTGTATGTTGTTTTGTGATTTGATTAAAAATGTTATCATACCATACTGAAAATAAACATAAATATTGTGTTGTTTCTGAATGCAAAAGCACGACGGCATCAACGTCACACAAATATTTTATTCGTTTGCCGACAGATAAAAAGAAAAGAATTCTTTGGCAACAAGCAATGCATCGTTGTTTTGTTAAATGAAAAAACAGGAGCTTATTGCTGTCAGGATCAATTTAATGAAAGTTAATTATATTAATATTTTATGCAAGAAGCCTTAATTGGAACAGATTCTGTGGAGTTAAGACAGCAGGTTAAAGAATATAGATTAAGGTATAGGCAGGCAATAAAGCAAGCTCAAATCGTAGCACATGATAACTATATAAAAAATTCTAATAACACCCAAAAGTCAATGTGGCAATTAATTAATAAACATAGAAACCACTTATTAAATTATCAAGAAACTAAATTAGCTAGTGAGGATTTTAATAATTTTTTTGTTAATGTTGTGCAAACCATTCTCAATGATCTCCCCGATGCTGACTTGAGCAGTGATGACTTTCTTAGTAACATAAGAATTTATAGTATTCCTCTCTTTGAAATTCAAGAATTTACTATAAATGAGGTGAGAGATAATAAGAACAGTATAGATATATTTGGATTTAACACTAAAATACTGAAGTGTATTGGTAATTTAATTGCAGTACCATTGACGAAACTTTTTAATTTATGTATTACAGAGGGCATCTTTCCGGTGGTACTTAAAATTTCAAGAGTTATCCCAATACATAAAAAAGGCAATATCAATTATGTTTCAAATTTTAGGCCAATATCCTTGATACCCATAGTTGCAAAGTTATTTGAAAAATTATTAAAGGCAAAAAATTTATGAACATTTTAAAAATAACAATCTTTTCAATGAAAATCAGTTTGGATTTAGAAACTCATTATCTACTACAGCAGCTGTCAATAAATTAATTACAATAATTAATGAAGGGTATGAAGAAGGCAGTTATACAGCCGCACTCTTTTGCGTATCCGCTAGTATATTAATTCATAAATTAAAATATTATAATTTCTCTGAGAACAGTATCCAGCTTATAAAATCATATCTAAATGACAGACAACAACTTGTATCCTTTAAAGGAAGTGACTCTGAACTTCGATCCATTGCATGTGGAGTACCTCAGGGATCAGTGTTGGGGTCCTCTGTTATTTTTAATCTATATTAACGATGTATCATCTAGTGATCCCAACGCTGACTTCATTATGTTCGCTGATGATACTACTGTACATACGAATAAAAATATAAATATATTAAATATAGCACTAGCGGATGCACAATTGAAGTCACAAACTGGTTTCATGCCAATCAATTAAGTCTCAATGTTTCTAAAACCAAAACGATGTATTTCTCTTTACGTGACACATCCTCTATAAAAAATCCTGAATGTGTAAAATTTCTTGGAATTTATTTGGATTAAAAATTAACTTGGTATAATCACATAGATAAAGTTTGTAACAAATTATCGTCATCCATATATGTTCTTCGTAACTTATTAAATAAAGTGTCTAGAAGTGTTCTATTAACGGTATTCCATGCCTTGATTCAATTTAAAATTTCATATGCAATATTGGCATGGGGTCATGCATCTTTATCCAGCAGAGTTTTTGCATTGCAAAGAAAAGCTGTAAGGATATTAAGTGGGCTAAACTATAGAGATCCCTGCAGGGATAGTTAACATCCAGATGAAAATTCTCACAGTCCCATATATATACATTTTGCAATGTCTCATACATGTAAAACAGAACTTCACAAATTATATTTCTCATACGGAAATACACGACTATGAAAAACGAAATAGAACAAATATATATGTAGATTACCACAGATTAAGTAAGTCAAAAACGGACATAAATTATTTTGGTTGAAAAATGTTCTTTGCCTCCTACCATGAAGACGTTGTCACTAACTAAATTTAAAACAGCGATAAAAAATTATTTACTTCAGAAATGTTTTAATTCTTTAGACGATTATTTTAACATATTTTTAATAATAATTGAAATCACTGATTGATCTTATTTTAATGTGTAACTTGATGTACTATATATTAATATTTTTTACTTCAAATTGTCTTTGTATTGCTATGTAATTGGACCTGTGTAAACTTTTGATTGTATTAGCACCAATAAACTTACTTACTTACTTACTTACTTACTAATAAACGATAAAAGTATACTCACATCCAAAATATAAGCAGCATTTGCGGCTTCCTTTATTTTTTTACAGTCAATAGCAATATATAAAAAGCATTGGCGGCTTCTTCGGGATAATAACAATAATCGAATCGTTTTTAATGGTACCAAAAAATGTGAGAGAAAAGACAATTTATAGGGCCGTTGAGTATAGGAGATGGGAAAGATATTATAGAAACAAAAAAATTATCAATTAATAGAAACTTACGTAAAACTGTATTTAATACAACAATTATTCTCACTAATATTCAGTAGCTAATGATGTTTTACAGAAGAATATTTTAGAAAAATATTTGCTCCACTCGTCCTTAAATATGTTTGTTTACTGTCCAGATGCCTGTTGTCGGCAAACTGTTAAGATAAGAAAAACTTTCCTTCGGTGTACTATAATACACATAATTGATTTTATTTTGAAAACACTTTACAGTTAAGTAATTATTTATAAATAAAATCTTATTTACCTCTGCATTTTAGTTCCTCTCATTTCTGCACTTAAATATTCGTGATTGGAATTAAAATATTCCATAATCATTAGCAAGTCTACCTCCAGAAGATAGAGGAATCTGCTTTCACGAAGCCTCTCACACATTTTTTGTTTTTAAAAGCACAAACTATAAAAAATATTCGTCTACACGTCTATTTTGCATGCATAAATTCTAACACTGACAAAACGCCGAGCGGGTGAAGCTCTGTTATCGGTTTAAGCCTAATGACATCACCCTGGAATGAGTTTCTCTTTCCGTCCGCGGCAACTTTGGGGCTTAATATTTTGAAAACTATCATAGATGAAGGCGTAAAATTTTGTATGGTTGGTTTTTATATAAAATAAATTAAGATAATGTTGAAAAAATTGAAATATAAAATTATCGGAAATGACCCTATTAAATGGTTTTTAATTTTTTGTGCAAAAAGTTATTGATCGATTTCAATTGTCAATCAAAAACTCATTTTTTTCGTCCTTTTGCGAGCTATTTCGTAGTATTTTTTGTATAAAAGAAATTTTTCTTTCGCATCGAAAACGTGAAAAAACCTGTTTTCGGCACTTTTATGCCCTTTTTTCAATAGGTTCCAAATAAAATTTGCTTTCCAAAACATATACATCAAATTCCCACTATTTTTCTCCTAATTATCACATTCACAAAATGCACTGAGGAATTTTTCGAAAAAATGCATTCTCCTTTGCTATCTTACCTGGATTATATACCTATCGAAAATATTAATGTAATACGTGATTTATTTTGACTCCAAATTGACCTTTGACAATATGTAATAAAGCTGTATAAGTTATTTCAATTTTAGCTACAAAAACAGAATGCTATAAATATCAATATGTTTTTAGAAGCCTTTTTCTAGACTCCTTTCACTACTATATTATTATTGACTACATTCCAACCATTTGGATGTAGCGATATTTTTTTTGTTGAAATCATGCCATCGGCGGATGCATTTTGAAAAGATCACTACAGTCGCCATTGTGAATTTCAAGGGAGAAATTTGTAAATACCAATTATGAGACACCGTGTGATATTTTTGGAATCATTTTCACGAGGGGCAAACCGCTGGGGAAATCAGGTACAAATCGAGAGGAAATTTACTGCCATTTTGTTGAAATATGTTATGCGCGAAGGCAATTCGGTTAATACCTTTTGCTTGAAAAAAGGGTGTTTTGAACCATTTTTTCAGCGGAACATTAAAACCATTAATATTAACAGTTTTTTTTTTGGGGTTCTGTAGCCAAATCGCAAAAAATGGAACCCTTATAATTTCGTCACGTCCGTCATCCGTATATTACAGCCTTATAAATCCGTCATCTTTCCATCCATTCTGATGAAATTTTACAGGCAGATGACTTATGTGAACTGTCACAAAATTGTGTAATGAAATTACAAAAATATAAATTTAGGGTTAGCTTTCCATGCACAGAACAGAGGGATGAAAGTTTTTATTTTGGTGCAGCCCATTAAAACCTTTACCTTCTCACAAAAATTTAGATATGATTCAATTTTCAAGGCCCATTACGGTTTTTTTTTCAATGTCAAGGATTAACAAGTTTGATTAACGATTTTTTTTGTTGAAATTCTAATTAAAACACTAGATTCAGTAAGCTCTCAACTGGATAAATCCCAAATTTCATGAAAAAATATTGAATATTGACAGATTTAAAACAAAATTAATGTAGACAGTTATTTTATACAGTGTGTCCCAAAAAATATGCATAAAATTCATAATTTTTCTTCTGTTATGAATTAAAAAAAATACAAAAACAGATCAATAAATAATATCAGATCGGAATTTACCCATTTGAGAGGTTACTGAATTCAGTGCTGTAGTTAATATTTCAATTTAAAAAAAATTTTCATTACATTTATTAATTTTTGACATTAAAAAGAAGTCGTAACAAATTAAAAGAATGATTGTCATAGAACGTAACTTCAAAGTCCAGTATTAACGTAGAAAAAAATCAAAGGAAATGAGAAGAAATCATAGGAAATCAGGGGAAATTCAAAGAAAATCAGGAGGAAATCATAACAGATTTCCCCAAAAAGGGAAATCAGGTGTACTAATTGGGCCTACCGATTTCCCCCTCGCATTTTCAATTCCTAAAAATATGCAGGGTGGCCAAAAATGATTTTTCCATTTTGAATTAAATTTTTTCAATTTTTTTCTAATGCAACATCCTGGATATTTTTCAACCATATGATATAGGAATGAAGAACCAACATTTTTTATATGCACAACTCTATGGCTATTTGTAACCATTTTCGACTTATTGAGCAATAAGTACAAAATTCAAGAATACACAAAAAATTTCGGATTTTTTCGAATAATTGAACAGAGAAAATTATAATAAGTAATAGGTGCTTCACAAGTTGCCCATTTTGATTCACACACCTTTAAACGTCTTTGAAATGAAGTTTCTACTATTCTACAATCCAAACCATGAAAGAAAGAGTAATAACTACCGCTTTTCGATCGATCACACCGGCAATTTTAAAAACAGTAGAAGTTTCATTTGAAAAACGCATAGATATGTGTGTCAATCAAAATGAGCAATATGTGGAGCACTTATTATAATTTTTTCTGTTCAATTATGGTCTCCATATTTTCAAATTCATGTAGATATAATTGAGAAAGTACAAAATACGCCGATCTCACCGAAATTACAAAACTGAACTGTGTGAACTTGATACACTGAACATGTTAAAACATAAAACCCACTCTGGCCAGGCAATTTACATTAAAATCCCAAATTGATTTTTTCTCAGCATTGGAAAAAGGCTATCACTAAATTTTTCGCTATATATTTAAAATGTTTCTCAAACTTAACCACTAGTAAAAATTCAGAACAGAGACAAAGCAATCCTCTTCAATAACAATTGTTAATAGTATTCCATTCAGAAGACAGACATGGACATATTTGACAATATACTATATACTTAAAAAAAAAAATCGCCTAGTATCCAAAATATTTACCCGAAGTATAATATAATGAACAAATACTGTAAACACAATTGCGGGTCATACTGACAAGAATGGCTGCTATCTCGATGTTGATGTTTCGGACATCATGTTCATGGAGACATTTGTTCAGGATTCAGAAGTACATAACATATAAAAAATTGAGACAATTTAACGGCAACCACTTTTTCCATATGAAAAGTGCGTGGTCCTTTAGCAAATATTTCTTCCAAATTTTAAAACACTGTTAACACAATTTTAACTGTTTGATTATAATGTATTAAACTTACCGCATTGTGGAGGGTACTATGGTCATTAGACTTTTCAGAGCATCCAATTTGTAGACAATTTTTATGCAGGCAAATCCACAAGTTAGGCCCTTGGCATTCACAATCAGCACACACCATCTATAAAATAAAGTTATTGAAATCATAATTTGTTGGTGTTAGGGGTTATGTAATATGTAGCACAACAACGCAGAATGCTGTGTCACCCATCCAAATACTAACCATGAATTTTTAATGAAAAACTACTAGTTAGAAAGAAAAATATTATTGAATTAAAGACAAATTCTTGATCCCAGCAAACATTTTGGTTTAATTTAATATAATTATAATACAATTTTTTTAAAATTGGTTTTGACCTGTTTTTATTATTTTATATACTTATGAAAGTAGTGCAATAGCATAAGTATATTTTCTTTAAAAAAAAGTTTCTTGAAAACTGTTTTTGTTCAGAAAAATCGAACCAATATTATTTATTTTTTAATTCTTTTCATTTGTATATATCATCGTTTCTTTTGACTTTACGACAATATTTCACAAGACCTAAATGAAAGCTTACAAAATTTCCTACAAAAAACACTTTTTCGTTTATGATTTTCAATAAGTAGCGACAAGGAACTGACAATTGAAAATACAGTTGATTTTTAATTTTTAGCAAACAGGCAATTTTCGTCACGCTTGAAGTACAAAAAGTACATTTAATAATATTTTTTCACTTTTTGAAGTATCAGAAGTTATTCTGAGTCGTTTCATAGTGGGCCCATATTTCTTAAAAAATTGTTATGCACAGTTCTTGCAGGAAAATCTTAATTTATAATAAAAAAGAATTTTTTTCTCATAGCTTTAAGCAGCTGTAACTCGTGATGTCATCATATGAGGGTCACTTGGAGCTCATTTTACAGAATAGACAATTTAATTCTCTTCAAAAAACCATTACTATCGTTATTGCCTAAAGCCAACAAAAAAATAGCTATTTGTCAAAATGCACTTGAAAATGACAGTTTTTCATGTTTTTCCCTTTTATCTCCATCCACTTGTTATCAAAATAATAATAATAATAATAATAAATGGCCTTTATTTTCAATATGTAGTTAATATTTTTACAATTATTTACAGAGAAACTTTAAAAAAACACATATCATTGAAAAAAACCGAAGATCAGGTGGTCATGAAGCATGACCTCTGTTTTTCATCTTAAGCTATAAAATTGACAGAAACGAATATACAAATATACGAATATACAGATACACAACAACTAATACCTAATAATATAACAGCTAAATAGACAAAAAGTGGAAATAAAAAAAAAATTATATTGATCTACTGGGATTTATTATGCACTAATTCAAGGAGTTATTCTGCTCTACTAACAACAGCTTCTTGTACGCATACTTAAAAGATAGAAATGATTTGTTTTTTATATCCGCGGGTATGGAGTTATATATCTTGGTAATTTGATATGTGAATGAAGCTTTAAATAGTTCCGTGTGATGCAAAGGGGGAGTAAGTGTACCTTTATGTCGCAAATTTAGATTATGGACGTCTGTTCTAAATGCAACTTTACTATTTAAATATGCGGGTATTTTAGTTTCTATAATTTTTTTAAATAAGCAAGCAGAATGCAGTATACGCCGCCTTGACATATTTAACCAGCTTATTTGAACAAGCTTATGCGAGATGTGTTGGATACGCCTAATACCAAATATTAATCGCAGGCAAGAGTTTTGTATGACTTGTATCCTTTGAGCATCCTCGGCGTATATGAGAGGGCCATAAATCACATCACCAAAATTAAATTTGGACAGCACTAATGACTCACACAGGATTTTGTACATACACCAACATATTCAAAAGATTCTTTTTAACTTCCATTAGATACACTATATGGGTACAATCTATCGTTTTCGAGTTTTTATCGATTTTATCATGAAACAAGTGTTCTGATAGCATGCCTTAAAGATGTTTAAAAATTCATATCTCTGCCAATATTGATTGAATGGAAATGAAAAATAAAAGGAAATTGTTCGTAATTGAATTATCTATAACTTTCACTTGAAACATTTTGAGATCCGAACGACCATTTTTGAGATTTTAGCGAGGAAAGCGAGCGTTTTCTGTTGCGTCGCAAAACTTTAAAAATTTCAAAAAAATCTATCTCGGCTCCAGTATGGGTCGTACAAAGTTAAAAAACGAAATTGTGCGGATTTTTATCACCTATAATTTTCATGTGTCCATATTTTACAGTAAAATTGATATTTTCCGAGTTTTTTGCGAAAAACAGATTTTTGTTACATATTTTCTTCCCTACCCTCCCTCCACCGGCTTCTATGGGTGGGGACTTTTGATATGTCAAAAAGTACCACAAAATAAGCCTGTTCCCGAAATTTCAGCCCCCTTTGAATTATTTCATCCAAATTGACAAATTTCGTCTCATTTTATTGGGCTGGAAGGCACCTTTAAGAAAAGGAAAACACTTTAATACTCATGTATATCGGCAATGCCAATGGTTTCCTGGATAGAGGTTTGATCTCATTCAAATTTAAGAATACAAAACTAAGATATGAACGCAGATGTTTTTGAGAAATATTTTACAGAAATATTATGATGATATATGTATGACTGATGGTCGAGAGGTAAGCGCACTTGCCTCTCGTCCAAAAGTTCTGGGTTCGATCCCCGGTCGTGGCAGTGGGAAATACTGTGAGGGGGATTTTCCACTATACACGGATATTGGGTGTGTGTCCCTTGTCTCTAAATGTGTAGCCCCCTCCCACACAAGGCTCTTTTAGAGCCTTCCGGGATAAAGGGGGTCGTAATTACCTGTGGTTATTTATTTATTATTATTATACCTCCAGGATCTGCAATTGTAATAGATACAGTTCAGATCATGAATGTTGTCGTTCAAGTCATCATTCTTTAATTTCCGAATCAAATCCTTTCAAGGTCACACAGAATGGCACGCATGGGCGTATCAACGTATGCAAAAGACAAGTATTTTCTGATGAACATATCTGGAAAATAACAGTATGCGATACAATGAATTTTAGCATCCGTTGCCCCATTTATTTTTACAATTCACCTCATGAACTGCTTGCAAAGGTAAATTACTCATTACATTTTTCCTGATTAAAGTTCTCATTTAATTTCACCACCATGTCTCTGGCTACTGCATTCTGTTTTTTATCCACCGCATGCCATTAAGTTGACAGAGAGCTGACAGAATGTTGGTTGCAGCTACGACTAACACTTGTAATATTTATTTGTAAAACAAATCATTACGCTCAGAACGACATGACATGAACGACAACATTCGTGACTTCAACTATACTTGTCATTACTCTAGGCAAATTTAGCAGCCCATACGGCTTCTTGGCGGAAAGTCGATATATTTCAATGATTATCTGGAAAAAATATCAAACCAATGAAATAAATATGGTAAAGCGGGAACTTTTGGTGACTTCAGCCCTTCAAAAAATATGTTACTGATGAAATGGCAAAGAACCGACAAATATCTATGCTTTGGCTACCACCCCACCACTGTAAACTTAACCCCATCGAATTGGTATGGGCTCAGGTAAAAGGTAAAATAACCCGAAATAATAACACATTTAAATTAAAAGACTGTTATGTGCTGCCCTCTAACAGAGAGGAGAGTTGTAATTACAAGATTTTACAAGATTTTGAAGCAGCTGTTGAGCGACTCACATACCTGGCTTACCCAGATGCACCCAAAGAATTCCAGGAACAATTAACAGTTGATACTTTCATTGATGGCATAAGAGACGAGGATATCAGGCGAGTCCTTAGATTATCTCGAGCTAAGACTGGTAGCGAAGCCTTGATCCATGCCCTCGAAGTTGAAGCCACTTATGAAGAGACTCTACATCCGAGAGTACGAGCCATGAAAGTAGAAGAAGGGAACCATTTAGAAATATCAAATATGGAATCTTTGATGGATGACCTGCACAAAATGATAAGCCAGTTGATGACCAAACCAGATGCTCCAAAGAAGCAGGAAAGAGAACAGAGCGATGGACAGCCAAGGAAGGTGATTCGGTGTTATCAGTGCAGCAAACCAGGACATATGATGCGGCAGTGTCGAGAACGGAATCCTGGGGAAGTAAACACTGCAAAGAAAGAGGAAGTCCGCTCTGATAAGATGAGATTGATTGTTATGTTAACAGACATACAGAAAATGGTCGCACAAGTACTAAAGGAATTAAGTTCGCGACCGGAGCTGAAACAGGAACCGCAACCGCCAAAACAGGAGCCGAAGCAGCAGCGAAGTGCTGGAGGTCCGACAAAAGTAATCCGCTGTTATAATTGCGGCAAATTGGGGCATGTCAAGAGGTACTGTCGCCAGAGGAGCCCTAAGGAAGTGAATGCCGAGAATGTAAAGAAGCAGCAGGATATAGCAGAAGTGAAGGCAGTTAAGATGGAGGTTCCGAAGGACTGGTCAAAGAAAGTTCTAAGAGAGGAACAACTGAACGACGATGAAATTGGACCAATGTTGAAGGCGAAAGAAAAAGGAATCCGCCCGGAATGGAAGGACGTTTCCAGTAAAAGTGTTGGACTGAAGGCTTTATGGGCGCAATGGGATTCACTTAGGGTTATAGATGGACTATTACGGAGAGCATGGGAGAGCCCGGATGGGAAAGAAGTTACCATGCGGTTGCTGATACCCAGGTGCCGAGTACCAAAAGTACTTCGGGAAGTGCACGAGGGAATATCTAGAGAGCACTTTAGCAGGAATAAGACTTTGGCTAGAGTACGGGAGCGATTTTACTGGGTAAATAGCTGTCAGGATGTAGAGGCTTGGTGTCGCAGTTGCAAGGTTTGTGCGAATGTGGCTGCCAAGAGGTCACCTACAGGGAGTGGTGATCGAATGAAGGCTAGATATGACCGCAATGCCAGTTCAGCAGGATTCAAGGTGGGGGACTCGGTTTGGCTGTATAACCCACAGCGGAGTGAAGAAGGATTCTCGAAGCCTCGCTCACCTTGGGAAGGACCGTATTCTGTCATCACTCGGATCAACGACGTTGTTTATAGGATTCAACGTAGAAAGAAGTCCAAGATGAAGATCGTGCACCTGGACAGGTTGGCAAAGTATACTGGGGTATCTGAAATGCCTGACCGGGACGTTCAGGCTTAAGGAGGGGGCAGTGTTATGTGCTGCCCTCTAACAGAGAGGAGAGTTGTAATTACTCCCTGGCCAGAAGGGTGGCGCCATCTGTGGGCCAACTGGCGAACCACCATTTAGTAGTGCCTAAGAAAATTATAGGGAATTCCAGTATCTTCTGGAAAGTTCTACAATGATATTCTGGACATTCCAAGTGGGTATATAAAGAGGTGAAGCCAGCAGATGGAAGAACAGAACAGTACAGTTTAGTGAGGTATCAGGAACAGTTCAGTTTAGTATCCAGTTCAGTTCTGGGTAGTCTGTGGTTCTGGTTACAGAGACAGTTTGTAGAAGAAGAGTTCAGTTGAGTGAAGTAGGCAATACAGAGTTTTTAGGTTAGATAAAGTTGTCAAGTTTAGGAAGAAAAGTACATAGTGTTTTAAAAGTAGTGAATTCATATTAGATTAAGTTATTATTAGTTGTGCGATTTTTAAGTATTTACTAGTGTAATTTTAGTGATTAAATAAATCAGTGGTTTGTGAAAATTCTTGTTGCAAGTTATTTGGAATCCACAAAGTGTTTACTGAAAATTGTAAACACGTAACAAGACATTAAAAGTCCTATTGACCAATTCTTTAGAAAGAGTAAGTGCGATATGTGGCGAAGTTCAAAGACAATGACAATCTGGCAGGATTAAATTTTTATGATCCAAACAGCTCGAATTTTACTTAAGAACTGTAAGAGTGCGGATATTTCCAATTAAATTTTTCTAAAATAAGATATAATGAACTTTTATTATTCTCTGTCTTTTCCAAGTTGAGTATAATACTTTTCCAAAGTTACAAAGCTCAACAGGTCTCAAATATTTACTTTTACTAATTCAAGTTCATTCTGTACAATGTAGGATAAAAAATTATACAACCTTTTTATATTATTATATTGTATGCAAAATAGGTGAACCAAAATCACATCGAAACTCAGAAAATTGAAAAATCAATTAAAATAGGTAAAAAAATTTCATTTTTATATAAATGCACTAAAAAGAAAACAATATCTTTTTCTGAATTTTTTAGATTATAGTTCTTGGGTACAACTTTTTGATTAAGACTTGTCCCAGACAGAGAAAGTGAGTTAATATAAGTGTTGTACATCTGCAGATTTAGAAAGATATAAAGAAATACTATATTGTATTGTCACCAGACTTATATATGTGTGCAAAATTTCAAATATCTAGCTTAATTAAAACTAGTCGAAGTTGTAAAAATAAAAAGATACATAAAAACATTTACTGAATTACTAAATTTTAATCCTAGAAAGGCTGTACAAGTGTTTTCGAACTGTCAATAATACCTACAGGTTTTTTAATACGGTCCCAATTCAATACTAGATAAGTATTAAAATTTAACAAACGAAAAGCTTACATACAATTACCTACAAGTATGTGGCTGACAATTTGCCTATTTTGTCACCATATTTGTGTTAATAATAATAATAATATCTTTATTGATCTTTTCAGCTATAATAAATTATAGATAAGACATGTCAAAATACTGCCATGTTAATGGCTTACAGAAGTAATATATTATATACATATATACATATGTATGTAAAAAAGAGTAAATACAGACATATACAAGGTATAACAAAATTTAAAATAAATAATGAATAGTGACAATAAAAGCATACTATATCCGAAGATATATAGTTAAAAAGTATAACATACAATATTAATGTAATAAGTCATTTGGCTTGTAAAAAAAGTAAAAACTCACTTACTGAATAAAATGAGTTTTTTATTAAAAATTTTTTTAGATTGTTTTTAAAACTGACCAAAGATACACGGTCTTTTATTTCTTTTGGTAGAAGGTTATAAATGCGACAACCCGAGTTAATAGGCGACTTTTTGTAAAATTGTCTTGTATCATAATTATGATAATCTCCGTTAAGTATAAATTTGTTTTTATTTATATGGATATATGTCAACAGTTTCATCAGATATATAGATGTCACAGTAAGAATTTTATACTTTTTAAAGATTTTGCGGCATGATTCGTTATAGCCAAGACTAAACAGAAGCCTGAGTATTCTTTTCTGAAGTATAAATATTCTGCAAATGTCACTAGCTTGTCCCCAGACTATAATATTGTATGCAACAGGGGAATAGACGAAAGCATAGTATACGTTTAAAAGGGCCTGGTTGTTTAAGGAATTTTTGAGAGAAGTTATTACATAAAAACTTTTGTTCAATTTTGCAGATAGAATCTCAATATGGTGACTCAAATCTAAATGGCTATCTAGAGTTATTCCCAGAAAAGAAGCTGAGTTTTCTGTTTTGATGTCATGGTTATTAAATGCAAATGTGAAATCGTTATCTATCATTCTGTACCTGTTTTTAAATTCAATGCAAACTGTTTTTGAGTAATTAATTATTAAATGGTTTTTATGACACCAGTTGCTAAAATGTTTTAAAAGTTTGTTAACTTTATTTTTTAGATTTAAAGTCTGCATACATGAAAACTTTACCACCAGTTACATAATTAGGGAGATCGTTCACAAATAATAAAAAAAAATTAATGGACCCAATAAGCTCCCTTGAGGGGTTTCAATGTTTATGTCATACATGTCAGATTCGACATCTGTTATTTTAACAATTATTTTTCTTTCCGATAAAAAAGATTTTATCCATGTATTTATAGGCCCACATAAGACCATATCAAAGATTTTTTCACGCACAAAAGCTTTATCTATGGCGTCAAAAGCCCTTGTAAGATCGAAAAGGATAGCTAGTACATAATGATTTTCATCCATTTTGCTGTTCACATATTGAATTAGATCAACAGTGCCCGATTCCGTTGAAAACCCAGGATAAAACCATGTTGGGAGTTTGTAAGTATATTATTTACGTTTAAGTAAATTAAGATTCTATTGTAGATAACTTTTCGAAGATTTTGGAGAAAATACTCAGCAATGATATCGAACGGTAATTTTCAATATTAGTCCCGTCGCCTTTTTTAAATATAGGAATTACAGCAGCTTTTTTAAGGACTTTGGAAACTGCCCCATTGAGATTGACAAATTAATTATATCAGAGAGAACTTCAGCTGCATTCTTTTACTAGTAATAAAAATTGTATTTAAAGACCTTCCACACACTTACCTCTTTGGAATTTATTAAGGTTGATATAGGAATGTTTACAGCTGCAGCCAGATGGCTGCATGAGCGGTGATACACCATGGTCCTGGAAAGGAAATTGAACATTTCATTGATGTATTGAAAAACACTTTCAACTGCAGTAAAATACATTATATTTGACGCCTAAAGCATTTAACAATTTAAACTGTTAAAAATTGGGAAGTAGTTAAAAGTTAAAAAGCTTTTATTTGTAAAACATATGTCTAATAAAATAGTAAATTATTTATAGGTACTGTTATTTATGTGACCAACTACTGTTATGAGTTTCCTGATTAATATTAAATTTTGTCAAAGAAGACTTGAAGTGCAACTTATTTTTAGATAAGTAAACAATAGAATGATTCTTCAGTGATAATAGGGCAATTCCGAACTTAATGACATTGGGATTTTATAATCTGTAAACAGCATGATAGTTTCAAATTATGATAAAAATAACATTGACCCCTTCTTTCCTACCATATTTATATTCAGTTAGTTAAAACTATTAATCGGAATATATAATATGAAACTCAACATTTTGGGGAAAAGACTCAGACATGTATAGTCTGATACTTGCACTTTCTTTTATGGCTTTATAGATAAGAATGCACCGAAGCTTTGCTTTTGCTCGGTATTTGGCTACATCTTAAATATTCAACTTTCCGCTAAGCAGACTGGAGCACTGGCTGAAGTACAAGTTCAGTCAGAACAAAAACTTCTTTGACGACTTATTCACATGCTTTCTGTACTTCATATTTTAGTTAATCGTCATTTGTTATGGTCAGCAAATAATAATTGCGATATCAATGTCTCGAGCAATACACTTATAAAATGCTCTTTAGGAACGCACATATCTACTGTCATGTCATTTCATTTTTGATTTTTATATACTTCCATAAGGTTCATAACTCCATTCATGGCATGTTGATAACATCAACTTTTAAGGATATGCTTATAACCTCACTGTTTTGATTGCTACACTTTTCTGATAGGTATTTCAAAAAAATGGTAAAATAAGGCATTCGGAAAAACTATGGTGGAACCTAAAGCTTTTTATTTAATAATATAATATAATTACAACACAAGTTACACATGTTGGCTTCGGGCATTCTGCAATGCATAAACAATGCCACATTTGCCCAAGACATAAATACAACAACTATCAAACATAACCAAAAGTTTGTGATGCATTAAATCATTCTCCTTTCACTAATTATATTATTTTGCAATCGTTTCGGAAAATCAATAACCAAACAAAATTTTGGAAGCACATAATATTCATATCAACTCATTAATTAGAAACAATATAATACAAAGGTGAAAACATTATATTTGGGGCTAGCTGTTATAAAACATTAAATTACGAACTGCCGTATAAACAGGGTATATATGACATATTTTTAAGGTGGAATATCTAAAAGATGTGTAAAATAACTTGGAATTTGTAGAGAGCATGAAACTTTCCAGAAAACTTTGAACTTTACCTGACCTTTAGTAAAGAATAACAAGATTCTTGACTTTTTAAAAACAAGTGGTTTATTTTCCCAGACTGTCAGACTGTTTTAAGTCTTTAAAAAAAATTCGGAGTAGACAAAACCGCATTAAGTACTGCCTATATATATATCTTTATTTTATTATTTGAAATAATAAGGTGCCAAAAACCATCTTACTTAAGTACTTCAAAGAAGTATCAAAACTAATTTTACTATTCCTACCAGTAGATTTCGAATAAGGAATTTTTATCTATATAAGTAAATATTTATTTTTAATTACCTAACACATTGGCCTTTTAGTTTCTTTAAGTTGATTAAAACCCAGTTTCATCAAAGTGCAAATCATTGGAATATAAAGGTGGAGTTTTTAGTATGTCCTCCAATTACTATTAGCTCTATGACGGTATTACATTACGTACATATACTTAATAACTTACATATTTATTACGATTCTAGGAAAGATAATACCTCTATAGGTTCATAGATAGCTTTGTTGTATATTAAAATTACAAGTACTTACCTATTTTTTATTGAACAACATTGAAATTACATCGGAACGAACAGCATAGATTTTAGATTGAGAAGCATATTATGACAATTTCTGAATTATAGATTTTTCTTGTAAAATTCATGTTTTAACTAAAGATAATAACTGACGTTTCACGTTTTCTCTGTCATATTTGTTGTTGTACGCTGTCAAAAATATTCCGAATAGGCAGCGCCACCTACACGCGTCATGTGCATCTTTTAAAAATGCGCGGTAGTTACCATAGAAATAACGTCACTCGGTTTAATCAATTTTTAAGTTTATACTCTTTTACAATTTTATTTATTTCAGAAAACCATAAAGATGTCAAGTGGGAAGTTTCGTAAACCGTTTAAGCCGACTCAGTTAGGTGGCCAACACGAGTAAGTTGAAAGATAAAATAAATGGAAATGCAAATAAATTCTCAACACTAATTTCTAGCATCAAAGAGTGCAATCACAGCCTTCATGGTCAATATATCCATCATGTACCTTTAAGAGCGACCGAAGGAAAAGAAAAAGTTAAAGTATATAATGCAGATGGAACCAAAGAGTATATTGTTCCTAGCAGAGAACCAATCGACGTACCTGCTATTATGCCACAATCAGAATATCAAAGGCTCCAGAAACAATCACATGTAATGCTTATTTATTGTATATTCATATTGAATAGTTTTATATGACTTATTTATATATAATATTGATGCACGTTCATCCAGTCGGCTCTAAGGCACAAACCAAACTTTGTATGGCCAATATATGACCTCCGAAATGTAGGAATACCTATACATATGAGTTTGTGATTGATATGCAAAATTAATCTTATGTATGTATATCAAAACAATTCCTTATAAACCTACATTTGCCGGTACTTTTCCCTATATACATGAGCACTTCATAGGAAGGTCATTTTGAACCGCGAATGAATGCACTTATTAAGTGAAAAATATCAGTTCCGGTCCAACCGGAAGTAGCAACAACTTTTCATTTTCAAATATTTAGATTCCATATGAAATTCTCGTTACAATGGTGTATCATAACTAGGTACCTTTTTCCAAATGGCATCATAAATTCGAAAAAGCGAAAAAGCTAAGTTGTCAACTGCAAGACTGTGTTTTGAAAAAATTAACCTAGTTAGGCCTTGAATGTGATGTTTTGCCTTCATTTTTATTGTTCCATTTCAATAAAAGTTTATTTCGTGCGAAAACTACTATTTTGAATTGAAAAATAATTTTTTGAAGCAACATAAAAAGCAAATGGATTTATTCATTTGTTTTAAATGGTAACCTATTTTTTCACTTGCACCAACAAAGCCCAAAACATTGCCCTAACAGCATTCAATATTTTAAAAATATTTTTAAAACATTGTCAATGTTAAAAAAATATTTTGAATATTTCAGCAATGTTTTCAAAATATTTTAAAAAATCTATTCCAAAAACTGTTTTACAAACTTTTCAAAATGTTTGTAAAGTATTTTTAAAATGTTGAAATAAATATTTAACTGAAACTTTTCTGTATGCTTAATAAAATATTTTTAAAATATTTTTTTACGCTCTTCTGAGGAATATCTATATGAGGGCTTTCTTCTTCATTGCGGAATCTTTTAAATTCAATTTCTATATCCTAAGGCTGTATTTGTTACAGTACTTTCACTGGCGCTACACATTTAGATCATTTTGAATACGTCGTCGTTTCGACATAGTTTCCCGAATAAAAAGCTGGCTGGTCAAGCAAAATTTCGAGAAAATATGAAAATCAAGAGAAGTGACTAGAAGTAAAATACAAGTATAATTTTTTGTTAAATTCTATTCAAAGTCGAATTTTTTAGGGCCTTAATGTTTACCAGTTGACGCGGATGAAATCTGATTCTTTGGTATCAGAGGCCTGTTATTTAAAACACCAGTTTAATTTAAGTTTAATATACTGAATTATTCTTTATGTAGTGTTTTTGTGAACGGTCCATTTTTACACGTCTGAATGACTTTTATTATACTTTCCAAAATGAATATTAAACGTTCACAAAGAAGGGTTCAAAACGACTGTTTCAGACAGAGAATAAAACAAAATCTATACTTACTGTTCGTTTTTGCTTAACTGCTTCACTTCGCTTTCTTAAATTTAAACCTGAAAAGGAATTTTGAAAACACAAGAAAAAGACAATATAAAATTCAAAAATATATTAAATCTTTTTAAAAAAATATGTTTTACAAAAACGTTCAAGAAAAATGTATTGACAAATTATAGTCTGGCCCGTGTACAGCACATAGTGAGGAACGGAGCGACTCATAATGTAACCAACTATCATCCAATGTGCGGTTTATAACTAACAATTACACAAAAAGATTCAGTAAAAAGTTCAATGTTTATAATTTTGGTGGGCTTTTGCTGGCCTGTATTTTCAGTTCAATATCAATTTTGATTGCTCCTCGGAGCTTAAAAATGCTTGAATCGCAACGACTTCGAATTATATTCTACAATTTAGATTTACGTTCAGGCAAGGCGGTCCCATGCACGTTCTGAGTACATGGTAACTATACTTTTCTGACATCGAATCACTGAGGAACCGGTTTAGGGCAATTACGCTTAAAACCCATCATTTTCCCGTCAAAATCGACTGTTAGAAAATGATAGGGCACCCTCGACTCTAAGGGCTATTTTCGCTAAAACTCTCGAAATACTTTGACTAGAGACTGGATAACTTGTCCTCATATTTAACACAATGCATGAGTTACAGTGCTGCACAAGGTGGATTCGTAAAAGGGTTTTTATTTTCAAAATTTCTGTTTTCGTTATACTTTCTAAATTTTGTGGTCGGGGCGACATTACGTCTCCGTGCCGCGACATTTACTACACTTTCTAAAATTACACTCCTTGATGAGTTTCCAAGATTTTGGCATAAAAAACGCTCCGTAGAGCGAAAAATGTGAATTTATATACAAAAACCTCTTCCAACGGCATTTTTACGTGAAGCACGCTTTTCATGCAAAATGTCGGTTAAGTGTTTTAAAAATATTTTCCTTATATAAAATTAAGTATTTTAATAATGTTGCGATAATATTTTTTCCGGTTCCCCGACAATATTTTAATAACATTTTAAAAATATTTCTCAATATTCATTTTGGGTAAAATGTTATTTTTTAAATATATTCTTGCTATTAGGGATGTGGCGAAGCCCCACCTTGTTGATAATAAATGCTTATTCTTTTCAAATTCATAGGTATAGTTGAAGTAATCAGTTCCCGGCACATAAAAAACGTATCAAAAACTTTACGACCTTTAAAATACCATATCACTCTTTGTGCTGTCTCGACCGTAATTGACTCGCTTACCTTTGTAGGTTTTTTAATGTGCGTCGGTCGTCTGATGACAGGCATGCCGCATGGCCCGCGGAGATAATAATGATGTCGTAAAATTTTTGTTGTATTTTTTGAGTGCAGGGAAGTCCTTACTTGGACTATAATTCTCCTAGAGAGCCCTCAATTTAATTTTCCAAAAAATTCAGGTACCTAATTCCATTTAAAGTCCCCTGAAATAAAATAGGACCTATGATCCTAGTACCTACAATTACTGGCCATACATTTACCCCAAACACTTCTTGGTGATTTTCTTATTTAAATTAATATAAATTTTCCTGAGACCAGTAACACAAATTATTTCGGTTAAACATGCCATTGCTAGTGAACCGACATTCATCTGTGAATGGAATTCTGGGAAAAATGTTTCTATTTTCTAGTAACCAATTGCAATAATGAATTCTCCTAGCTGCATCAGCTTCATATAAATTCTGATGAAGTTGATATTTACATGATTTTATGTCAATAATCTTCTAACAGATTCTCGGCTAATATCAAGAGCACTTCCAATCTCACGTATACTTGCATTTTTATTAATTTTCACGGATGCTAAAATATTCATCTCTGTGGCCTCGTCAATAATAAACGTATTCTGTTCCTTTTCATTTTAGACCAGGGAAATAAGAATAAAATTCCAGAATTTTGGCAAACAGCTCGTATCGAGAAGCTGTTTTCGGCATCGTGTTCGGAAAACTATCAGAAAAAATCTATATATAGTGCACGCGCCATTTTTAAAAAATTGCATATGGGGTAGAAAAAGTGCCTTTAATATTGTATAATTATTTACAAAATTATAATAATTTATGAAAAACCGGAAAAACCCGGAAAAACCGCTCGAAAATCGCCACTCAGAGGTTTTTGAGGGCGCCGGGTCCAGATCTGCTCTCGAAACTGGCCTAGAACGCTCAGGGGTGGCGCTGCGGGCGTGACGGGAGGTGAATTTTGAGTAAAAAATGTCAAGCAGGAAAAATATATTTATTTAAATACTTTACACATTACGTCATATGATATTTACAAACATCTCGTCCAGTTACATAACCGTAAATTATTCAGATTTCTACGAGATATGTTGATTTTTCGTAAATTTTCCAAGGTGTAGGTATTAAAAATTTTACCGGATTTCTGATATATGTCGGAAAGCAGGCACACAATGAAATCAATCAGTAACCACCAATAGGTAAATAAAAAACGTGAAAATAGAAAAAACAACAACCCGATGATGATTCCTTTGAGACCGAAACCGAAATATGTCGAAAAGCAATCGCACGATAAGATTAATGAATAACCACCAACCAGTAAATAAAAAAAACGTCAAAATAGGGAAAAAAACAACCATCCGATGATGATTCCTTTGAGACTGAAACCGAAATATGTCAGAAAGCAGTAACATAATGAAATCAATCAGCAATTACCAATCGGTAAATAAAAAACTTCAAATTAAGTAAAAAAACAACCACCCGATGACATCTTTCAAGCCGAAAGAGAAATATTACAGAAAGTAGTGACACAATGAAATCTATCAGCAACCACCAATCGGTAAACAAACGTGCATTACATACATAATAGACCTGAATGTATACAGGGGAATGGTATCTCAGTGTGATAAAGCGACTGGCACAACGGCCTAATATACAAATTACACGAAAAATGCAAGCTCCACCTATACCTTACATTACTAATCAAGAACTTTCTTCTGCAAAGAAAAATAATCGTAAAAATAGAAAACTCTTACTCTAATACCACAAACATAACGGCAGGAGTCCCACAAGGGGCAATCCTCTCCCCCACCCTCTACAACCTTTTCCTCTCCGACGTTCCTACCCTTCCCACAACGACATCTATACTATACGCCGACGACGCCGTTATCTGCGGACGGTCCTTCTATGCAGAAACGGCCGTCCAAAAGATACGGCGTCACCTGACTATACTAGAAACATACTACGCAGACTGGAAAATACATATAAATGAACATAAGACTGAAACTATAACGCTGCACCGAAAATTCACAAATACAACGACCTTTAACAAACTGAGGATTAATAACAAGATGATTGGGGAGAAGGGCAGAGTCAAGTATCTAGGGGTAACCCTGGATACGAGGCTCTGCTTTGGCCCCCATATTACATCGGTAATCCAGAAAACGTACTCAGCACTGAGTAAGTTGTATCCGCTTGTCAATCGGCGCAGCAGACTAACGACGGACAACAAACTGACATTGTACAAAGTAATATTCAGACCTACAATGACATACGCCTGTGCGTCCTGGAACTGTATTTCAGACGCACAGTGCCACAGACTTCAGACAACACAAAACAAAATACTTAGACTGCTACTAGACGCAGATAGATACACTCCGATTGTTGAATTACATGAGAGGGCTAACATACCCCTCATGCGTGATTTCATAAACGAAACCGCACAAAAGTTTTTCACATACAAAATTCAACAGTCGGAGATGACAAGACACCTGACAAACAGACGAAGACACAATGACCCACCACACGCACATAGACTTTTACACCAAAACTTACCAATATACAACATAAGAGA
Source organism: Leptura quadrifasciata (assembly GCA_963675555.1). Taxonomy (NCBI): domain Eukaryota; kingdom Metazoa; phylum Arthropoda; class Insecta; order Coleoptera; family Cerambycidae; genus Leptura; species Leptura quadrifasciata. Next base: position 20,807,461 of record OY776674.1, read on the forward strand.
CTGACCAACGGTAAACACACATAACCTGGAACGTACACAAAACGAGACAGACAGACATACATAATCTCTCTCCCTATCCCCTACTCAAAATAAATATTCATTAATATCACACCCCTCACAATATAAATAATGTATATATGTAAATAGTGTAAATAGAAGATCAGTTTAGAGTATTTTAAATTTAGTTAAACCTGATTTTTTGTATATAATTACGGAAGAAATCTTAATTTAAATTAGAATACGCTTTTTATTTCCAATTTTAAGTCCAGAATAAATTTTAAGTTTTGTCAAAAGCATCATTTACAGAAGCAGATTTTTATAAATCTTTTCCTGCATAACAACACAAACCAATAATACACAGGAAATCTTTAAAATTATGTAAAACTGCTCAGCAGTATAATAAAAACAGATAAATAGTATATACCGTCTAGGAAATACTACAAAAAGGTCAACCCGTAAATATCAAGGAGTGTGTCATTTTGACATCCACCGCCGACCTATTCTAAAAAAATGCAAAAACATTTAATTAGATTAGGATAAATATTATACGCACGAAGTGCAGGTTTATAATATTAAATCAGGGAAAAAATGACATAAATGAAATAAAATGTAACTAGCTAAAAAAATAAAAATCTTTTTAATGGTTAATGGTTAGCAAACTGAGTTGCCTAGCGAAGTGGGTTCGATTCCCGCAAGACGAAACAATTTTTCATTAAAAATATTGCCCCAAGAGTGGTTCGGAGTCCACATTAAACTGTAGGAACTCGTCTCTCCTTACCTAGCACAAGATCCTTGAGATCTTCCAGGGGGTTACTTCGGTAACTTGAGAGGCGGTTAAGAAAACATTTTAAGAAAAGAAACAAGAAAACATTCTATAAATTCGCTGCTGATCGATATGTAGGTTCTCCGCTCCCGATCGGAATCGAGGCTCTCTTATTTGTCGACGATACTTTGAGCGCCTATTACGAAATGGAAAAAAAATTTCAACGATATCTGGGGAAGCATGATATCGAGAACGTGCGAGATTACTTTCTTTGCGATGACCCCCGAAAATTTCTTGTTAATTTCAATGTCATATAAAATATATTTTTTCTACGCCTATTATGTAATATGAGCATTATGATATCGATTTTAAATAGGAAATGACCTATATTCCAGTGGCTGATATGTAATATTTATTACATGCCTCTAGAATGTAACGAGCATAGGTGGCGCCATCCAGTAGTAGTGCAATTTGTAATATTGTTTGCGTTTCTGTTGACTGTTGATGTTTCTATTGACAGTTAACTTTTCACGTATCATATACACAAATAAACCTAATTTATAGGCGTAGAAAAAGTATAGTCTGTAATTCGTTTGGAATGGCATATTCTACGCGAGCGGACCGTCCTCCTCGCTTCGCTCCTGTGACAAACTTTCGCTCGCGCAGAATATGCTTCATTCCAAACTTAATACAGAATATGCTATTTTCTACGCCTATTATGTAATATAAGCGTTATGATGTCGATTTTAAATAAGGAATGACCTTATATTCCAGTGGCTGATACGTAATATTTATTACATACCTCTAGAATGTCACAAGCATAAGTGGCGCCATCCAGTAGTACTGCAATTTGTAATGCTGTTTGCATTTCTGTTGACAGTTGACAGTTCTATTGACAGTTAACCTTTCACGTTTCACCGTTGCGGTGGTAAAACAAATAGACATATAGACACAAATAAACCTAATTTATAGGCATAGAAAAAGTATAGTCTGTAATTCCTTTGGAATGACATATTCTGCTTCATTCTAAACTTATTACAGAGTATACTAATAATATATTACAACATAATATATTGGACTATCCAGTTCGTTGATACCAAATAAATAAATACACTCATAAGCCAGTCAGTTTTGAGACACCCCCCGCCACCCCTGAGCGTTATCGGTCGATTTCAAGGGCAGATCTGGATTCGGCGCCCTCGAAAACCTCTGAGTGACGATTTCCGAGTGATTTCTCCGGGTTTTTCCGGTTTTTTATAAATCATTCTAAAAATTAGTCAAAAAACGCAACAGAAACTTTACGACCACATTAAAATACCGTTACTCTCTGCAATCTCGTCTGCAAATTGAATCCCTTATCGCTATAGGTTTTTAATGTCGATGTCGGCCTGTTTGATGTGACCATACCGAACGGTTCACCGACATTAAAAATTAGCTAGTAAAGATTTTGTTGCTATTTTTGACTGCCCAGTAAATATTCCAATTATACCTATTGTTTTTATTTAATTTTTTTTAAAGACTGAAAAGAGCATTGTTCAAATGCAAGTATTACATGGGGGGCGAGTGTAGGTGCGTCTTTACTATGTACATACTTCGGTATGCGATGTAAAGCAACGACAGGCGCGGTTAGTACTTGGATTGGTGACCATTCCAACGGAAACCGCGTTCTCGCCTCACACATCTTCCAGCGGCTTGTATATCAGTGTATGCGCGGAAGCTATACAACCTTAGGCGAGGGTTGTATAGGAGATATACCATCCTTCGGAGGGGATGTAAAGCCGTCGGTCCCTTGTCTATTAAATGTTAGGCAAGTAAAAGATCCCTACTCTTCTTAAGGGAAGAGGTTCGGCAAAATTCCTGGTTGGGGGTAGCTCGTCTACAGGCGTCGGTGTTAGGCCTCAGTAGCGGAAATAGGCCGACGTTAAATAAATGTATAAAAAAAAAGTATTACATGAATATTAAACTAAAATTTTATCATTTTTTTTGTTTGGAACAAATTTTCTGAAGAATCGCACAAAAATTGCTCCCGTTCAAAACGATCTGTAGAAATAATTCACAAGTTTCGTTTTTTTAAAAAGAAATATATATGTATCAGATTTAACTATACGCATTCAGAAAAAAAATCGATTTTTATTATCTCTTTGGTGTTATTAACAAAGATGTCAAAAAGGAGCGGGGCCAGTTTGTATCCCTGAGGAACACCTATTTAAGCAGAAGGGCAACTGCTTATTCGACTTTACAGGCGATATTTCTTAGTAAAATTGTAAAATATGAAATAACAAATCCATTTATTTACTACTACAGAGACAGAATTACAGAATTATTTCTATTTGACATTTAATTGTTTTTATATCATAAGTAATGAAACTTTTGGCAAAATTCTTGCAAATTTTATATATTCTCGTCTATAATAAACAAAATAAAAAAACTTCGCATCATAGTTTGCTCACTCACCCTTCACATCAGAATTTTGAAACAAAATTTGTGGGGACAATTTGAGTACAATTTTAAGCATATACATATATACTTGCAGGGTTGGACTGTACCGGTCGGCATGTCGGCAATTATTGCAATGTTAGTAATGCTTGTTTACATTTATATAGAAAACTGGAATTAATATTCTAGAAGTAAAAAATGAATGATTTTGTATAATTATTTCCTCTCAAGGGAGATACCATAAACATACATAAATTATCGGAAAATGCTTATCTGGGCTGATGACACTATATCTTTAAGATATTATAGGGGAACACAATATGCATATATACCAGGTGATACAGACGCATGTAACGCCTAGTAATTTTTTCTTTTTCAAAATGTAATTTTTAGATTTGGATATGTTCATTAAAAGGTATAAATCTGCTACTATTGTAATACTAAACAGTTTTTTTCTACTTTCGGTTAATCCATAACAAGCAACTTTATTTTTTTAAATTGAAAGGTAACTTTTTCACGACTCCAATATTTCTCTCTATGATATTTGTGCACATTTAAGTTTTTATTTACTTGTGTTATTCGAATAATAGCTAATATCTATTACCAGAATACTCGTATTGTAAGAATCTTTCCACCAAAATTAAATTTCAACTTTCTACTACAATATTGTTCGCTTGGCATAGGTAATATTTCTAGAAATACAAAAAGTAGCTCGATGCAATATTTCTCTACAAAATTAAGAACCTCGTTCAAAACCCTTGCGTTCTTTGTTGTTTCTTGGGAGACACAAAAAATAAGGCGAATTTATGTTTATGTACGATTTTCTCTTTAAATGACAAATATAAATACAATACAATACATAATAGACAACCTGAAATCTAAACGTAAGACAATCTCGAGTTTATCAGTACTTATTTAGCGTCAACCTATTTCTGCGACTGAGGCTTATCACCGACGCCTGATGATAGGGCCTCCGAAGGATGGTATGTCCACCACGCAATCCTCTTCTGAGATTGCATAGCTTCTGTGTATACACTGTGGAGCGGATTATATTTAAGAAAAACGTAGACATATACATTATCCACTACCCACTAATACCGCTAGTGTAGAAGCTGGGGGATTGTTTCCTGTATATGTTAATCAGCTGACTGCTGTGCTACCGTATCTGCAGATAAACAAAATGCCAACAATAATATTAGTTTTTATTTTTTGTTCATTCAAGTGCATGCTTTTTTTATCCTGAAACTTATTGATCTTTCTTAGGAGGGTGGGTAAGGCGTAGAGACCAAATTACATTTGATGACGACTGGGCCAAATGAGGCTAGTCCGACACTGTATATTTGTTTATTATATTTCACTTAACATTTTGAATTTTGTAGGTAGTTACCATAAAAGATAAAATGCGGATGATAGATGAAGCTGAGCAATTGAAAACTAAGATGCGAATGGAAAGCATGGCAAGAAAAGAGGCGTTGGCAAAAGCTCAGAAAGTTCAGAAAGCTCTACCAGGAAGTAAATTGGATTCGGTAATTAATAATAATAGTACTGGTGTCACTTAAGACACTTTTAGGTTAATGATATCTACCGAGCAAATGTCCAAAAACTCTAATCTACTTTCAGATGCCTTTGATCATATCAACCCCATACAAAATTTCTTCCTACTCTAATAGCTTTATTCAAGATATTTCCAGATATATATATAGATATATCCAGATTTATGAATAACCACATCTTCATGAGAGATGCGCACATTTCTATTAAAATTTACAAAACTGAGAAACCAAAGTTTTGTAATTGCAAACAATTACTCAATACACCAATGAGTATTACTCCATGAAAAGTTGCAAAAAAGGCTTAAAACACAAAAGTTTTGTTACAGGGATGAAACATGGGTCCCTCCCGTTTTCGAGGGCGCTGAGAACGATAGTGATATTTGTAACATTCCCGCCCCTCAGTGACTATCCCTGAACTCGAAAAAACACCCCAATTTTGCGTTTTTTTCCATCGTAGGCATGCATATCGGATAGATTCGGGTAGACCGTATGAAATTTAATCATACAGCATCTTATTCATCTCCGGGATTGAAACTATCACCACCCCTAATATTAAAATATCCCCAAAAAATCAAAATGCATGAAAATTTGTTTATCCCCGTTTTCGAGGATGCTCAACACGATGGTAATATTCATTTCTCCGCCACCTTCCACCAACCACCCCCTTTCATATTTCTTGATGCTGGGCATGTGGGGAATAATTGGATTGGGATTTTTAAGGGGATTTCGACATTGTAAAGGGAGTTGAATGGTGAGACATGCCATCAACCCGGAGTTGAAACTACCACTACCCCTAACATTGAAATCCACTGAAAAATACAAAATAGTGGAAAATATTTTCTCCCCGTATTCGAGGGTGTTAAACGCGATGACTATTATTCTATTTGACCTCCACTATCCATCAGCCACCCCCAAATCACATTTAGAGGTACTAAGCAGGCGAGCACTTGTCGGATCGGATTTTATTATGGAACTCTGCATATTCTATGGGCATAAGTTTTGGAAGTCCGTATTTATGAAGGATTTAAGATACATAGAAGCTTTTATTTTTAAAATAGCTTATTCACATACATGATTCACATTTCTAAAGTATTGCAGAAACATTATTTATTGTAAACATTTATTATTAATCTTATATACCGCCTCAGTGGCTCAACGGTTACGTGTTAGGCTTGCTTGACAAAGACATTGGGGAAAAAGGCAGGGTCAAGTACCTAGGGGTAACCCTGGATACGAGGCTCTGCTTTGGACCCCAGACCCCACATAACAAATACAATACAGAAGACTTATACAGCCCTAAGCAAACTATACGCCTTAATAAACCGTAGAAGCAGATTTACTATCGACAACAAACTGACCTTATATAAAACGATATTTAGACCCATAATGGCATACGCCTGTGCGTCCCGGAGCACCATCTCGGACGCACAGTGCCGACGGTTGCAGACCTTACAAAACAAACTACTGAGACTATTACTTAACGCCGACAGATACACTCCGATTTCTGAATTGCACGAGAGAGCAGATATTCAGTATGTGAGACAGTACATAAACGATACTGCTCAGAAATTCTTCTCAATTAAAATCTAGCAATCGAAGATGACACGTAACTTCACAGACAGACGTCGACATAACGACCCCCGACATGCACATAAACTACTTCACCAGAATCTTCTCATCTATGCCGCGTTAAACTGATGGAGTAAAACATATAACATTTACGATACATACTTTGACACACATATACCTACCCACCCCTTCCTTCCACCCCTCCACTCCTTCCACAGAATTTTTTTTATTTTATACCGTTTTTACTGTATATAGCTATTCTTCCTTTTAACAAGAATATATTAACCTCTCCACAATAAAATTGTGCGAGGTTACTAAAATTGGTTCAAAAACGAAAATTGAGATAACATCAAATCTTTACGTTTTGAGGTCCTAGAAACTCAAGGAAGTGGTTTTTGAAAAATGTCTGTGTGTGTGTGTGTGTATGTGTGTATGAGTGTGTGTATGTGTGTTAGCACGATAGCGCCGAAACTACTGAACAGATTTGAATGAAACTTTGCGTGTGCGTTTCTTTAGTGTCCCAGAAGATCTGAAAAGGTTTTGGTTGAGATCGGATTACGTTTAGTGCCATTTTGACGCAACAAGTTGTTTATTTTATATTTACTTTCAATTTGCAATGGAACCATTGAAAAGCAGTTAAAATTCTGATTTCAACGATATATCACACTTCCACCCTTTCGATTTGGTTTCCGTGAAAAAAATTAAAAACAAAGCAAATATGGCATAGATCGCATTTCGCATGACATGATCGATGTGCGTAGCCGTTACAATTCACATGTGAGGGTTTCTTCACCGCTCTAGAAGTAGAGCGGATTACGTTTAGTGCCGTTCTTAAATATATATACAGACAAATCGAAGAATTAAACTACAAATATTCCTCTAAAATCTAGTAAAATTACTGAAATGCTAATGTTTGATTTAACAAAGACAGCCTCGAGCGATCGGATTGCCATGAGCAAATTTTGATGATTGTCATTGTCATCGTTTGTCATCCGATAACGTTGGTGTCATGTCATGTTAATAAGATTTCGGCACATTTGTAACTTTTAGTGGATTGTCACAAACTTTAAAGGTAGATGTAACAATATCAATATCATATGCTTTCTGTACCTTCGTTGGTGAATTTATTATAGATTATCACTTTACCAATTTTCAGTTTGTTGCTTTACAAATCTGTAGTATTTAGGATAACTAGACTTTCTTAGTCGTTCAAGTGATGTTAAAGTTGTTAATATCCTAATAGTATATTATTCAACGAGCGACAATGTAGGTAATAACTCGCATAGATGATTGTAAATTCATTAAGTTGAGAGTTTTTTAGTGCCCCAGGAGATCTGAAAAGGTTTTGGATGAGATCGGATTACGTTTAGCGCCGTTTTGTTATACACTTTAATGCTCTTTTCGGCTTCAAAGATCCACCGAGTGGGGAGGTTCCAGCCGCTTCCAGTAGCTGCCGATTTTTTTTAATTTGTTTTTTAAAATTTGATTTTAAGCAGGTTTTATTTCATATTGGTTTCCTGCATTATTCACAACTAAATTTTTAATTCATACACACAGTAACTTTTCCTTCATGTGTTAATCTGTCAAGAACTATAACGTAAAACTCACTTAATATTTTGGAGAGTTGAGAGAATACCACAAAGAATTCTTAATATTTCATAAAGTTGAATTCGGCCGCCACCAGCCACCTGACAAAATAACGTAATTAGCGTATTTTTTTGTTAGGTTAATGATGTAGCACACGTAGTGCAGGGATGTTACCTTTATATCAAATTCAACAAAAAATGAAGTAAGTGAAATGAAATGAAATGTATTATAGTCAAAATAAATGTTTTAATTGGTAATTGGTTAGGCTTGCAACCAAGGAATCCCGGGTTCGAATCCTGGCTAGAGTATGGACGTTCAATGGCGTTTTTCATTTGTTACCGAGTTGGTAGCAGTGGACTAGATGAGGTTGTATGAGAGGCAACACGGCTAGTTGCTGTACTACTCCTGAGTTCGAGTCTCAGCTGCAACTGTTTTATCTCTTTATGTTTTTCTTAAAATTTATTGAAGTACTAATTGTGATAGACCACACTTAACGTATGAAACGTATTGAACATATATATGTATATATATATATAGTTCGAATGTGCTTCTAGAAGGCAGAAAATTAAAACATAATTTTTCCGTCATAAGCTCCTCTATAAAATCCTTATTTCACTATAAGGAACGTAACCAGACTGCAATCAACAGCTACTCTCCGGGCTATGTGACCCGCCGAGCGCTGAATTACAAGTTACAAGCCTGGCGCGTTAAGTGTAATAATTGCATATTACCATCGTAACGCTAATGATTCGATTGCAACAAACACCAGCCAAAAGATTGAACCTACTTAAAGGAGCTCTCGTACCAGTCGTCCCACACCACTTGCAGGCTGCAGTTTCGAGCTGTTGGTTCTCGTCAGTGCAAGGTAGGGATGTGACGACCGGCACGAGGATCCCTTGACTATTTGGTACATCTCAGTATTATTGCGATAGCGACATGTAAAATAGTCAGTAGGCGCCATCTAGCGGTCCAGTGTCTGCTGTAATCGAAAAATAAATAGTCTGACTGGGCTTAGCACAGTTCGAATGTGCTTCTAGATTTCAGAAAATTAAAACATAATTTTTCCGTCGCAAGCTCCTCTATAAAATCCTTATTTTACTATAAGGAACGTAACCAGACTGCAACCAACAGCTACTCTCCAGGCTATGTGCTCCGCCGAGCACTGAATTACAAGTTACAAGCCTGGCGCGTTAAGTGTAATAATCACATATTACCAACAGAACGCTACTGATTCGATTGTGATTAAATGGTTTCAGGGGTCGTTGGTGGAGCATGGAGGAGAAATGATTATTACCATCGTGTTGAGCACCCTCGAAAACGGGAATAAAAAAATTTTCATTCGTTTTGTTTTTTTGGGAATATTTTAATATTAGGGGTGGTGGTAGTTTCAACCCTGGGGATGCGTGTTGAAATATAAAACAATTATTGAATCTCTCTTGCACTAAGGGAAGCATAATATCATTCAGAATCTCCACATATCGGTCACCAATTAACCGGCCTTCTACGATATTCTTACGTGTTTACACCTTTTAGTAAACACCCCAATAAACGTAGAATGGTAAGCCACGTATGCCGGTTTCTCTACAGCAGCTTCAAATTCATGTAAGCTTTCGCCAGTTTTTAGCGTACATGATTCGAGTTGAGTTTGATGTATTTGCGCGAGATATTAGTCATCATATATTAAATTTAATCTAGGTACCAAAACTTTAAAATCCTGATGCTTGGCCCCTTAATTCTAAAACAATTGCCACAGCCTTTTCCCCATTATTCTAGTTGTTACTACATGGAGTAGCCTCAAACTGTTCCTTATATGAAGTTCATGAAGATTGGCCATCAAGAGGGAGGTCGACACTACTAATTGGCCTTCTCAGCTGTCGTTTAAGTCGCGCTACTTCTCCTTCAGCTATATCGAAATTTTCCTTCCATATCAGTAACCTATCCTTAGATGCCTGTAACTTTCTTTTCAATATCACCAGCTTTTTCTTTAATTTCACTGATTTCAGCTTTTACATTTTTGACTTCATCAGTGGCTGAGAGGATAGATAGTTTTCTTAACTCTTCGTGTCATGTCATTTCTCTGTTTTTCCTCGTTAAGTCTTCTCCAGGTCTTCCATCCTTTTCATTAATTCTTCCTGACGTCTTCGCCCTTGTTCTTCTTTTTCTTCTTGACCTATCTTTTCCTGATCTAACATCATTTGTCTTAATTATTTATATTTGTCTATTGATGTTAAATATTAGAATATTGAGCGTGTGGAAGTTTTACTATAATTTTTCTTGAAATATTTATAAAAAGTGCATTGGCTCAAGTTTTTCAATATCTATTTCAAATGTGCATCAGTTTATTTTGTTAAATACAGAATTTGCTTGCTTAAGTGGCCTTAATATTAGTAATTATAAATTTCATCTAGGTTGAATCAGAGGCTTCAGACAAAAATTCTTATTTGTTACAAAGGTCGAAGGAACTGCTGACCGAGCAAGACGACCGGGTAAAAGTGGCCAACGGAATCATTTTAGCAACTAAATGTCGAGCGATTAGGAATGCTCAGATCGAAGAGAAAAAGGTAAAGCTAGTAACTTAAAAAAAGAAGACTGCTGATTGTATAAAACTATTTTAGATAATGGAAAAACAACTACTGGAGGAGAACAAAAGGCTTGATATGATGATGGAGCAACAACGGCAGAGATTAATAGATATTGAAGAAAAGAAACGAGAAATTGCTCAGAGGAACATAAAGAGGTAAAAAGTGCCCTTATATTTCAGACAGGCCGACAAGCTGTCAATTTACATCTTCTCCCAAACTTATTTATAGATCTGCAAATGTATTTGCTCTTACATTTGCCAAAAAAGTACCTACTCTATAGTAAAATTTCTTTTTAAAAAATTAGGTATGTAAGGGAGGTTCGGCAACAAATAAAAGAAAACGAAATGGAGAGGTTGGTAGAGGCGGAGAGAGTTGAAGAAGAGAGCAGAAATCTTAATAAGGCGTTGATAGAAATTCAACGACAGGAAGCACAGAAACTAGAGGAACAGAGAGAACTGCAACTAAAGATGCGGGCAGAATTTAAGAAGGCAAATGAGGAGGCACAACATTACAAGAATGTGAAAGAAGAGGAACAAAGAATCGCAGATTTAAGAGTAAGATGAACGACAAATCGATCGGTATTTATGAATTTATTGTTTCTTAGTGTTTATGCTAGAATTCCTTAAAAAAATTTATGTCGGGTAATACTACTACTCTACCTAATCGATTTAAATATTTTATAAAGTAATATATTAAAGAGATCATCAAAATCTAATACCCCAAGTTTTAGAAATTCCTCATTTTTCATTTTAAATTTTTAAATATTGCAGCGATTGATAATTTTGTATTTTTAAGATTCAACAATTTATGAAAGCGAAACAAGAAAGAGAGGAGGCACGTGAAAGAGAATTGGCTCTCATCAAAGCTGCGAAAGAAGAGGAAATAGCGAGGCTCAGAGCTGAGCAAGAAAAGTCCCAGGACCAGCAGGCAGCCATGGATGAGATGAACGCTATGCGTACCCAGGAAGAGGTAAGTTTAGATAATAAATGTCAGTTTATTTTATGTTTGCTTTTATTTTCTTGCGTACAGAAAGAAAGAGAATGGAGGGAAAAGGAGAAAGCTGCCGCTAAAAAACGAAATGAACAACTGGCGGATCTAAGAGCAGCGAGAGCTAAACAAATTGAGGATATTAGGAAAGCACAAGCTTTGGCTTTAGTTCGAGACGAGGAAGATTTCTTGAAGGTAATAAAAACTAAAGATTGCTATGCATTGATTTATTATGTACGGATTGCAGAAAGTGTTAATTAATTTTAATGTAATTTATCTACAGGTGGCTAGAGTTCAACGACAACTCTACAACAAGGACGTGGAGAACCATAAGAAGAAGAGACAAGCAATTGTTGCATATAGAAATGAGCTATTAAAACAAATAAATGAGAAAGAACGTGAGAGAATAATGGAGACACAAGAGAAGTTCGAAGAAGGAAACGCACAACGACTTGAGGTCGAAATTAATGATAGAAACGTTGAGGATTACCTTAGACAAAAAGTTGAGAGGCTAAGGTGAAATTATGATATATTCTTTCAAGATCACGTCCTCTAATATAATTTTTTTTCCAGGGATAACAATGTTGCAGCTCATTACGTAAAAGATATTGAAAGGCAGCTCAAAATTGGCTAATGAAATTATTATCTAATATAATTATGTATATGTCAGAGTCGATGATTTTATAATTTTCATTATAATTTTCTGAGACATGTCACTGTGATACTAATCTCATATTGCATCTTTGAAAAACTAAATATTTGTAACAAAGGAATAATGCATTTTTTTAAAATGTGTCGTAGTTTTTGGCCTACATTTTTCCACGATAGAACGAGTCAAAAAGTCCATTGAGAGGAATCAACTAAAATGGTATAGTATTTGTGAGCGACTGGAGGCTCTTGGTAACTTTTCTTCTTGAAGAATATTGCAACGAATTTATTTTGGGTCATGAGCAAGTGAAATTTTGGAAGACTCTCTGAGAACCTCCTTCAAAACTTGTTTGACCTTATTAGTCCCCTGTGGAACTGCAAAAAAGGTGAAAAACGTTAAAGCACTGTGATCGCAGCAAAAGACATCTCCCTCCCGATTTCGAGGGTGAGGAATACGATGATGACAATGGATTACACCCCAATTTAGCGCAAACCATATGCAAAAAACACCCCTTTTCCGGTTTTTCGGGTCGGAATCGAGCAACTATCGACCACGATCTACCCCACCCGACACCAAGTGTTGAAACCGCACCTCCAAAAACCGAAATACCTTCAAAAAACTTCAAATTGAACAGAAATTAGTATACGTTTTCGAGGGCGAGAAACACGTTGGTGGAAATATTTTCTCACCTACGCCTACACAACCACCCCCAAAGGCAAAAACTACCCCTCGCTTTTTTTATATGGGCCTGGGCGTGCGAGGACTTGTCTGATCGATTTTTTGCTTAATTCTAGAAAATTAAGCAACCTTCGACCATACAAAACGATCCATGCTTTGAGTGTCTGAAGGACATTCACTTGATTGGGTTCGACTTAACTTAGGCAGACGTAAAATACAAAATTTATGCTTACTTCGATTTTGCTCAACGAAATGGTATGGAACTGGAACCTTGCTGCATTCTGTCTTATCTAACACTTGCTAACTCTTTAATTTCTAACACTTCTTAATTAACCTGAAAGGGAATGTTGTTAGCAATAACCCAGTAAGACCCAATGAAAGAGGATAGGATTCAGGTAAAGGTAAATTTATACAGGGTGTCTCAATATTGCGTCATAGTTCAATATCGGCATTATTAGAAGACTTTGAAAAATTATGTGGCGTACATTTTGAAAATATTTTGAAATATACAAGGCGACTCGCTACAGCGGAGTATTTTCGAGGTTATTTTTTTTAAATGGAACACCCTATATATTTTTACATTTAGGAATTCAGCATAAAATTACCTTTCCAGCCAATTCCAGATTTTTGGTTTTATCAATATGAAAATTTTGGAGGGAATAAATTAATTCGCTGTGTGTGTATTACTATTAATTAAGAAGATTTATTTTGCAATTATGTAGAAAAAGGATGTGCTACAACGACACAACCACCAAATATTGATTATAATTATACAGGGTGTATTTTATACTAGCGCTAATTCAGGACATTTTAAGTGAATTTTCTCAATTTTTTCAAACGGAACACTCTGTATATTATTGTATTTTTGAATTGGCACATTAATTCTCTATGATTTTTGTGAATAATATCCTATACCTCAAATTGATATTTCCAGAGATATTTTTACTACTGATCTAGTAGTCATGATTTTGACAGAAAGTGAGAATAATTGAAAGTACACTGAGAAAAAAGTTAGTACTAAGTACTACTAAGTAAAAATTTAATTATAGCAGCTAAAAAGTTGCATACTGTATGGGACAGGGAAATGGGTGAATTGTGATAGGTAAATGAAGATTTATAAAACTGATTGCCACAGGTGAATAATTTTAATTGAAAATAATTCGACTAATTTAGCAGTGATAAGTAAAATTTATTGCTGGAGTCACTAAACAATGTTTTAGTGTTATTAAACTTTTCAGCTAGGGTAATTAAATTATTTTCCGAGGTAAGTAGCAATAAGTAAGCATTACAGCCGCTATGATTAAACTGTTGACATCCTTAGTAATCGTCACTTAAAAATACAGCCCCCGTATATTCATCAACATGACCCAAGTCACTATCTAAACCCAACTTTTCAACGTCTTACTTCAATCCGTAAATTTTCTATAAACAATTTCATTTTCAAAAGTTTAATACTTCTTGACCACCCCTCGTATGCGTTAACTATGTTAAACTTAACATTTAAACTCATTTCAGAACTTTCTTGCAACCACTTCGCATTTTATTCTTCTTACTATTTGATCACCCCCTGTATACTTCAAACCACGTTCCGTGCCTCGAGTCTTAAAGTTCAAATTTAGTTTCATCAATTTCTTGCAACCCGATTGCTATTTTAATTTTCACCATTTTTGATCGCTCCTCGTACTGCATACAATATCTCGGTTCAACTTGACCCATACCCGTTAGGAACATTTTTATATTTTATTTCCAGACACCACGCACCTATCGGGAACACACTCATTTCATTTCAACTCGTAAACATCGGACCTCCGTTAATACTTTACGGGGTCGTTTCGGATTTCAACAATCAAACGTTAATAACTTCCAAACAAAAATAGATTCAAAATTCCTTTTTATGTCAATAAATTCTTCTTTTCTTTGCCGATTTTTCTATGTAATTTTCATTTTCGAAATCTTAAATTTCCAGTATTGCTCAATATGTCGCAATCAATGACTCATCCTCGCCCGCGTGGAGCGATTTCCAGCCTTTCCAGACATTTTAAGACGGGATGCGAGACTTGATGGGGCGCGATAAACGCAACTTTTCAAAACGTATAAATACCCGACCACAATCCACAGTCCGAATTTATGCTGTCGAATAGTTACATCCATTGAAGAAGAAACTTTTGTTAAATAAAAATTACCCTTATTTTTTAAATTCTGTTCAAAAAATCTTAAATAAATAATTAATTGTTCGTTCCACTTTAAAAAACAAGTGTTGTCTTTTCAAGAATACCATATACAGAGTGTAGCCGTTAACCCTGTCAGAACTCAAAGACTATATAGTGTTAAATAAAAAAATAAAATTGAAACGAAAGAACCACAACGGATCCAGACCACAATATACAGGGTGTAGTATTTGACCCTAAGTATCACTAAATAAATCAAACCCAAAGGCTTCTCACATCAAAAATAAGTGCACGAGCGCCCTCCAGGGTCTCAGCTCTCATTCACCACTGCTCCAGATTTTTTATTTCACCAAACTGAGGGACCGTTCGTATTCACCGCGTCCTCGCCTCACACATCTTCCACCAGCTTGTATATCAGTGTATACGCGGAAGCTATACAACCTTAGGCGGGGGTTGTATAGGAGATATACCATCCTTCGGAGGGGATGTAAAGCCGTCGGTCCTTTGTCTATTAAATGTTAGGCAAGTAAAAGATCCCTACTCTTCTTAAGGGAAGAGGTTCGGCAAAATTCTTGTTTGGGGGTAGCGCGTCTACAGGCGTCGGTGTTAGGACTCAGTAGCGGAAATAGGCCGACGTTAGATAAATGTATAAAAAAAAATTCTACGATTACATCCTAGTGTTGTATGAGTTACTTTTTTGTTGTTACTTTTTATTCGTTTTTTTTTTTCGTTTCTTATGTTATTGATTGTTCTGTTTGTTTTTACATATCTGGAACGTGACAAAACACTACTATTTTTTATGACCAATAAAATTATTATTATCATCACAAACATGTTTTATTAGCAAGAGGCCATGTTGAAAGACAATATTCGATGCCTGGACGGTTGGTTTGAAGAACGATATGCAATTCCTGAAATTCAAAATATTTACAGTATTAAGTACTTACTAATTTAATAAAGAAAAACAATTTAAAAAAAAATATATTCTATAGTTGAAAGTGAAATTTCCATCAAGTGACTGACCTCCTCCCTCCTTTGACTGAGCTCTTATTCCATGCAGCATTTAAGTGGTTCGCAGACACTAAAAGTATCGATTTCTATAGTGTACAAAAACGCTCACACCTGAAACAAAGCCCCAGCGTATTGTTGCCTCCAAGGCATGCAAATTAAAGGAGAACCTCTAACAGTTTTTCAAAATTACAGTAGTTTTTGGTCTGTTATAGAAATAATAAAATCGGAAATGTTATAAAAATCATTTATTCAAATTTGCTCTACATACAGTATGGATATACCAAATTAACTTTGACACACCTAGTGATAAATAGTAAAATAATAAGTACAATTTCTAAAATAATGTTACTAAAGTCATGTAAATTTATTAGAGATTACAAAGATATGTAGACAGTATAATAATTATAGGACAAAATAATACTAAATACAATTTGTTCTTAAAGGATACGTTCAACAGTTCCCTATATATTAATATATAAATAAATTTTTGTCCTCTACCTTCCAAAAAGTGGATCTCTCTGGAAGACGAGGTAACAAAAAACTTTTTCTGAAAATTATTAGTGGGAGGCCCCTAAACCAACATAAATATTATTCGTTTCAGGTTTGACTGCTGCCGTAAAAACAGAAACATCGGCTAGAATGTGAATGACGATAACGATGAAAAAGGTATACTATCGCCAAAAAACAACACTCATAATCATAATTGTGACTGAGATTTTTGATAAAATAATTTTCTTTCAGTAACTTTCTACATAATAGTTTATATTTACGTTGTAGTGTTGTTATATTCATACTTCATAGCGACATATAACCTGGAGCCTTTTTTGGTAAATTTTACAAAGAAACATTTCCATGCAATGTTCCATCCTAAATAGTTTTTACTAGGAATGTTTTTAGATTCGATAAAAAATTGTTTTTTGACCTTGTTTAAAGCCGCCCTTGGTACACTAATTCCCCAATATTTTTACAGCCTTCTACCTTGGACGGATCTCCTAGCTCTTATATCTAAAATTCCAGATTCCATGTTGAACTGTATTTGAGAAAACCGATCTACTGATAGGTTAACAGACAGACAAGTACTTAGACAGCATGTCGGCTGATTTTTGGCCACTTTTCTCGTCGAACTTCGTCATCCGATTCTAGGAAATGTTTCTCACCGCCGTATTCAGACCTGAAGATAAGGAAGAATAACCTGTGGTTCTGGAACTGGCGAAAGTGGAAAGCTTGGGTAACATCTCAGTCAGTTCTTTTGACTTACTTATCTCAGCAGACCAAAACTTTCAAATGTTCATGGCTCTGCTCTAAGTTTTCGAAGATTAAACCAGTTTTGAATGTAAATAATAACGTTGATGTAGCCAATCCTTAAAAAGTAAAAACTGTGTTGAAGAGATAGCTCACTGGGTACATGGCAAATATTTCAAAAATTTTTGACAGCAGAAGTTGAACGTATTTTATTATAAGCACCAACCAGATGGGAAGTTTTCAATACTGAATGTTGTTGGCGTTTAGGCCATAATATGAGAAAATACTCCATACCGTTGATTCCAAGACATACCAAAAGAAAGAAACATCATGGAGTGAACATTCTCAGCAGTTAGCCAATAGTATATAGAAACTAGCATTCAGAAAGAAGAAAGGAAATGTTAAACAAGAGTTTTCAGCAAACATACAGAAATGACTGGGTCTGCCGATGTAATGATTCATGAAAATTAGCCGAACAATGTATCATAAATAATAACTAATAGAATATTTTCAGTAATAAATGCTAATAATGTTAGTAACAACTATTCGTAGCGTTCATATAAATTATTAATTAAATTGCTCAAGGAAATTTTCAATATACAATAAATATTTAAATTGCTAACTTAGTTTTTATTTCACACAGTTACATATTCCTTTATATTTCCCACTAATCAATAATGACATTTAGTTGGAGCGGCCACCGTCGAGGACTTTTAAGTTAACAGTTGTGAGTAATAAATATATTTTTTCCACGACCGGGAGTAGAAATCGATTTCTATGGCATCAAAATTGTGACAGAAGTAAAGCATTTACTCCCTAGGGACGAAATAAGACAATAATTTCCCTAGGGGAGTTTTTATTTTATGCCCAATAGTTAAACAAAATGTAATTCTTATTTATTAATTAATAAGACATTGCATATTTACTTATATAAGTTAATAGTTAAACAAAACATTTTCCGTGTACGTTTGTACCTTCTTTTTCTTACACCATTCTCTGAACTGATTGTACGCTTTATCATACAAATTTCTTGATTTTGTGGGTAATAAGTTTAAAACTGCTGCACCGGCAGCTTCAACGATATCTTGCTGTTTTTCTTGGTTTTCCATATCAAAAATGCCAAAACTCAACTTTTGCACTTGACAAATGTATTTATAAACAAATATCTGTTGCCATGATACGTTGAATGGAAATATCCGAAAGGCTTCTAAATATTGTAATTTCGCTACAATTTATTATAATTCTTTATTTATGAAATAAATGTTTCTACTCCCGATCGTGGAAAAAATAGTATATACACCTCGGAAGAAACCGCCATTTTTCCCTCGATGTATTTGTTGCCCTCGGGCTTCGCCGTCGGGCCTCAAATTACACCTCAGGAAAAATAAGACATTTCTCTCCCTTAGTGTATAATGTACTATTATCTGCTCCCACTATGGTAAGTAGACTATTGTCACATTGTTTTCAAGCAGGTAAGTTGGTATTACCGGTAAAGTGTTAGTTGCTATTGATGACGGGAGGTAATTTACTTACTTACCTCCCTTGAGGAAATAAGTGATTTCGAATCATGCAAATCAAAAGATGTTGAACTTGAAATTTTATTAATTATTAATTAATAATTATAGTAATACTAGAATTATTACAATTAGTAATATTATTCACAAAATTTGGATAACTTCCGTCACGTTTGTTAACTATATCTTAGTAACGCAGACTACTTGACATCCACTAATGCCAAAAAATTACTTAGTATCACTGGCAAAATAAATTGATCAAGAAATGTAAAATCTATTTCTTTATCTCATGAACAGGGAAACGGATAAAACGTTAAACACTCTTTGGTTATACACCACGCCGGAGGTAATTGAGTTTTGATCAGTCTCGTACTTTGTTGCCAGCCCTCTACGCTCGGGCGCAAAGTCGTCCTCGACTGGTAAAACCTATTTACCTCCTTTGTAGTGTAACATACTATAAATCAATAGTCAAGTGGTAACTTGATGTAGAACCGTTGGTGTGGCCAAATCCCTTGTAAACTACTTCCGATATGCATATTTTTGTTTAATTACGTCATATACACCCTCAAGTTCTACTTTTATGATAAATATAGAATATAACTCGGTGTGTTGAAGCTTTTGTTTTCATATGCGGAGTTTCTGGCGATTCGTGGTTCAAACACCAATTGAGGAGTCAGTTATTTTACTTAATTTCATAAAATTAAATATGGTAATTTCACTCACTCATGTCAAGTTTTTTATCCGGGTAAGGAAACCCATTTTCAACTGAAAAAAAATTTAAAAAATTATTCATTTATTCTGCATGAGAATATCTAACATAGTAAATATAGGAAAGATTCCCAGAAATTATATACCTACTTTTTGCTGGGTGGTATAGCCCAGGTGGTAGGCGGTATCTGCTTAAAATCACTTATGTTTGGGTAAATCGGGTAGTATGGCAGATTTTGGGCTTAATCGCTCCTAAAAATCATAAGAAATTATAATTTCACTATGCGCTAGTTTGAAAACGTGGACGTAATTTTTTATTAAACAAAATGTGAAAGAATTCCCAAAAATTCCGCTTTTTTCTTCCTATTTTTTCATGTATCTCATTAACTATTGCTTTTAGAGAAAAGTTATACAAGTGAAAAAGTTTTGTAATTAAATTTTCAATAAGATGCAGTTGGTTGCGAATCCAAAAATTCATTTTTACTATTGCAAAAATAGAAAAAATCGCAAAAAAATTGAAATAGCAAGTTATTTGTGGATTGCTTATAAACAAATACAGTAACTTTGAAAATTTTCAACGGATTTTTATTTTTAAAATATATTTTGAAAGTCGGAAAGACGCTTCTTTTTTTAAATAAAGCGCGACGATTCATTTATTAGAACCGGTGTTATGATAGAGAGAGATAAAGTTGAACTCTATTTACAATAAAACTATAAGGGTATAAGGGCTATTTTTCGGTCAATAGCTTTATTTATCCAAGTATTTACCAGGTACAAATTTTCAATACTTGCGCTCATGGGCAACCTTGTTTGCCCCTTTTCACACTAGGCGACTTAGCCGCGCGACTTAGTAGTGCGACTGAGCCGACTAAGTCGCACGGTTCTAATCTAAAGACACGCTGCTAAGTCGCCTAATGTGCAAAAGTATAGGGACATTACGTACAAATGGTGTACACGACTCAGCCGCACGACTAAGTCGCCTAGTGTGAAAAAAGGCTTAAATTGTTAAATAAAACAACTCAAGCCTGCGCGAAATCCATGAGAAATGTACAGGAGGCAGGGGATAGCAGAGAGCACGGCCCTGTCTATGCCGCCTCGAAATTAAAATCTTGCGTTCAAACAATCGACGAGCTTAAAGATTTTAATTTTCTCAGCTTCTAGTGGACCAATTTTGATGTTTTTTTTTAAATCGGTGTCTCGCAAATTATTACGTTTAATTATCATATTTTTAAACGCCTATTATTATTTATTTTCCACTTTCTAACATACTAATAATTATTTATTGTACAAACTATTTTAACAATCATGTCTACTATATCTAAATGCAAATATATTTATTTAAAATTTTTAAAATTGTTTAAACAATAATAACTTACAAATATACATTATTATTCAACCAACTATTTTAATTAAACGAAAAATATTCCGCACGTAATAATAAAAAATTACAAGCAAGGTAATTTTTATTTATAAAATGTAATAAATATAATCTCAAATATTTTAAATGATTCTCGGTTTTTTAGTTACTTTAGTTTAATTAACCGTAATAACTTGCGTAAATACATCAAAATTGGTCCACTAGGAGCTGAGAAAATTAAAAATTTTAAGCTCGTCGATTGTTTGAACGCAAGATTTCAATTTCAATATAGACTGGCCTCTCTGCGATCCCCACCACTCCCTCCCGTACATTTCTCATGGATTTCGCTTTAGTTTAGCCTCAGTAACATTTTGAAAATTTGCAAATTTTTTTGCGAAATTTAAATTACAAAATTATTATATTATAAAATTTTATTATTTAGCCAAGTATGAAGGTCCTACGAATAATATACGTAACTGAAAAAAATTCCACAATTAACTTGCTATTTCAAAATTTTTAGGCGATTTTTACTATTATTGCAATAGTATAAATGAATTTTTGGATTCGCAACCAATTATTATAATTATTTAAAATTTAATTACAAAACTTTTTCATTTTTTTATAACTTTTCTCTAAAAGCAAGGACGAAAAAACGGAAATTTTACACATTTTGTTTAATAAAAAATTACACCCACGTTTATGATTTTTAGGAGCGATTAAGTAAAAAATCTGCTATACCACCCGATTCATTAAACCCAAAACAAATATCGCCTGAGTTAGTAATCCACTAACCCGACGGACCTCTCAGGATAAAGCCGCGTTCACAGAGCTTACAGATCCCCACCTCTACGTTTTTGTGTAATTTGCGACAGTCGCGCATTCCGACGAACACTGCCGCCTGTCGCTGAGTCAATACCACGGTATAGTTAGTATATTAGGTGATGCGACAAGACCCGTAGAGTAGTTTCAAAACCTCATGAGCCGCGAAATGCGCAGAAGGCGGAGCAGCTTATTCTGCGATATAAGTATGTATATATGCAACACTACATGCATCAAAGGAAATCCGTCTATTTATGCCATGGTCTATGATCTATGCCTAGGTAATTGCAGGGGTATATTCCGGGCGCCATCTACTGAATTAAATAGAAACCAAGCATTTATGAAGCCGTCGATTAACATGGCAAGTGCCGTGTATTGGACCACCTAATATACTACACCGTGGTCAATACAGACACTACAGATAATGACAGTTGTCAAAGTTAACAAAAGATATAAAACATATTTAATACTACCTCGCTGTAAATTATAGAAAAAATAATGCTTGAGGCAAATGTGACAAATAGATATTAAATTTCGTCCCATTTGTGTGGATTAATATGCACGTGCATGTAAAGTTCTCTCTTCAGTCGGCGACATATTTGGACATAACCCCAAAAATCAGCGCGACACGATTCTGTAGTTGGAAAATTAGATAATAGTCGTAGATGATTAAGCGACAGAGGGGAATACATATGACATAAGGTCTCTTGAGCCGCGCTATCGGCTAATACATTGTCGTTGGCTACACGTCGAAGCTCTGTGAATGTTACTTTAGACATACTATGTCATACCAGACGTTACACATTTTCCGGTAACTGCTCTTGATAAATTTCACTTACAACAACCTATTTCTGCCCTATCTTCTCTCTCTCTGTATAATATTATATTGTTAAGAGTTGTTCGGAGTGTGTTAGTCATCCATGCTTCCAATTTTAATTGTAAATGACTTCACGTCAATAAAATGACGCAGCCTAATGTACGGTGTGCTTGGAAAGAGAGTGATAGAGATGTAATAGAATATGACATTGGACAAATTTATTATACCTAATCTTTAAATTTCTCGGTGCATTTGAGGACATTAGGGCTAATTTTATTTTAGTTCTACAAAAGGGAAAATGTTTATTTTAATAATACCTATGTGGGATGATAAGAATTATTTTTGCAAATCGAAAATAGAAGAAAAAAATTTTTTTTTTATATATACTTTTTTTTCTCTCATCGTCCCACATTGCAACATGTTTTTAATGTCTTTTAGTGAAAGCCGTTTTTTAAAATAATTATTTATATGAGAATAAATTGCACCGTCTTTCCCGCTTATATCCGGAGTGCTCTTAACTCTATCCTGCCTTCAATTCGTTTATGTTTGTTGTATTTTTGTATTCTAAATTTTCTCCTCACAATTCCTACTCTACTCTTATGAAAATCTGAACTAAATGAAAGCAAAACATTTAAATAATGATATATTTGACGGCTGAGTTATTGTCGCCGCTGTAGTTATCTCAAAATGGTCTTTTTCCCATACTAACTACCAAAATTATAGTTTTTAAGTTTTAATTATTTTAATGCGTCTCAACTGGGTTGTCATTAAAAAATAATCTAGTAAATCAGTACGCTTGTTGGTATGAAGAATTTTAGGCCAATTGGAAATGGATTTCTTTTTCAAGTGTAATATTTAAGATGAAATGATCATACTTAAATTTAATAGATTTGGTAAAAAACGACTTTCCATTGACGTTTGAACCGCGAATCACCAGGAACTCCTCGTACGGTAGTAAGAGCTTAATACGCCGAGGTACATTTACTTAGTAAGTAAAATTAGGGCAGAAAAGAAGCATTTTAATTTGCACAGTCTGGATATAGCAAGATTATGATTTTATCCTGTTTTGGGTATCACCCGGAGTATATTTTTAAATTTTTGACCTCGAAAACCTTGTGGTACATTTTTAATAAACAATGAAAGTTTTTTTACCGCATTTTTCGAGCTCAAAATGTGAATAACTCCGGTTCTACGTTTTTGTGTAATTTGTATTTGTATAATATTGTTTTTCTCTGGGTTTTTCAGTTTTGTAGGTTATGTACGTATTTCAGAGACTTGAAACCAATAAGGATTTATTGGAAATTTTATTACGAAGAGATTGATGTTTAGCTTGCCTCGATCCGACTTATAGAACCGAAGTTATTCACATTTTAAGCTCGAAAAACGCGGTAAAAAAACTTTAATTGTTTATTAAAAAGTAGCGCAAGGTTTTTGAGGTCCAAAACTTAGGATAAAATCATAATCTTGCTGTATCCAGACTATACCTATCTCTTCATTGTTTTGGCCTTTTTATACTGAACTAAATAGGACTTAATATGAGACGTAGGTAAAAAAAAAAAACACGTGGCAGAAGTTATTTGCTCATAGAAATATATGCAAACTAACGGCTTTATGTTAAGTTATTCTATTATTGATTTGAATATGTCTTAAACTGACAGTATTGACGTAGGGTCCCAGACAATCGTGGCTCAGAGTAACTCTTTAGATCCTTTGAAACTAATAAGTAAATATCATCTTAGAAAATGGTGATACAAAAACTAACTATTACACTACAATATTAATAATAAACTCAATATAGTTCACGTTTTCAATGATTTTTTATCGATGCATCACTTTGATTTTTTTTCAGTTCAACGTGAACAGTAATATTCGGTTTAATCTGATTTCTATCGACTATTGTGTCGCGAATATTTCTAAAGGTGTCAAGGCCATTGGGAAAGTTTGGTCCAACGTTAAGTCGGTCTCTCTCATTCTCCTGACTGGCGCTCATAACAGGTTCGAAGCCTTCGTTTACAGGGCCAAAACCATTAGGGGACATATACTCAAAACGAGATTCATCGTGAATTGGTGGGAAAAAAGCACCGCCTTGTCTGCCATACGGAGGATACCTTTCCAATCCTCCATAATCGTAAATTCCAAACCCATTCTCTCCCAAATAGGTTCTTCTGTAGAACGGACCAGGTCTGTAATACGGATAAGTTCCAAAGCCAACATCGTAACAGTCTGGTGGACAAGTCATGTAAGATTTGGTATGTTCATTTGCGTAACAACCGGCGCATGAAGTAGATTTCTGGATGCCACATGATACGTATGGCCATGAAGGTTCATATCTGCATTTGGGTTGGGGTTGTGGAATGTAAATTATTTTCGGATGACAGTTTGTCGGACCACCAGGATATGCGGGTTCACAAATATCCCGTTTTTCTTTGTGGACTATGTTCGCTGTGCAAAAATCACCACACTGTCGTGTTCGGTAGTGAAAACATCTTGTGAATGGGGGTTCGTCAGTTGGGATGCAATGCCTGGGACTTATTATGATGCAGCAGTTATTTTGTGTTGAACCGTTTCCTTGAAACTGATTATTGGGCAGTGTAATATTCTGCATAAGAGTAGTGTTTATTTGAATAGGAACATCAATATCATTTTTATTATTAATCACATTGTTCAGATTGATGATTGTCGTCACATTGTTATCATTTTTTGAGATGACGCTGATGTTCTTCTCATAGTTGAATTTGGTATTTTCGTTGCAATTTCTACTGCACTTACGTTTGCAGTCTGAAGATCGGCATTGATGTTTGCATGTATAGCGGCAACAATCATCTGTGACGCATGGCATAAAATTACTACAGCAAGAATTGCAGCAAGAGTCGCATTGTCCGTTGCAGTTGCTATAATTGCAAGATTCACAGTGGCACTCACTGCAGTCTGTGTCGCAATCGACAGAACGCTTTAGGCGCCTTCTTTCACAGTTTTTATAAGATTCGTAATTTTTTACTGAATTACATTTATCATTTGTATCGAGGCATTTTTGAACGATTTGCAAACTTTCAGAAACTGAAATTAACAGGAGCAGAATGTTGAATATCATCTGAAATAAAAGAAAAATGTTGTAAGAGGTTAAGTAATTATTAAATTAATATGTTTAGATCGTGTTTAAAGATGAACATGATTGTTTACTACATATTGAGTAAAAAGCACATATTTTGCATACCATTTTTTTGACAACAGTTGTTTTTGAGGTCTACGTATATCAAAAAAGTTAATAAAAATAGATATTTTAAATTATACATTTTTTATATTACAAAAATTAATGAAAGGGTTAAAAAATGTACGGAGAATTAAAAGTTAAAAATTTTTAAAAGATATTAATTAGAAAAACATTTTTATTGCATTTTACACTATATCGTTGATTGACTGATTTAGCGGTATAGTCCATTTAAAGAGTCGAATGTTTGTGCTTCGGACTAGACCCTTCGTTATCGAAGGTACTGAATAGATTTTCGGGGTCAAACAAATCTTTCCATCTCGGAAACCCCCTCAAATTGGCCAAAACCCACCCCCAAAGTCCCCTTTTCCTTGAACCCGTTTACTTTCCCCAAATTTTTAAAATAATTGTTGTTCCCTTGAGTGAAACGGAAGGACCCTCGAGGAATTTGACCTCAGCCATCCCCACCCCAGTCTTCCGACCCTTGTAGACGGTGTAACATTGATATTTGTTTTTGTAAGAAAAAAATTGATTTTCATAGGAGGTGTTTCTTTCAGGAAGGTAGTAGGAGCCCAGGATTGTGTAACCGACCCCGAGGGTTGCTTTCACCCTTCAAAGCAATGGAAAATCAATTTATAAAAACACTTTAATAAACATATTTTTTAAACCATTTTTCAACTATACTTGGATGAAAAAAAAATTCCACCCCCTTGAAAGGTGAAAACAACCCCCGGGGGTAGTTACACAATCCTGATCACCTACCACCTTCCTTAAAGAAAGCCCTCCTACAAAATATAAATTTTCACCCCCTTCAAGGGTTGTAGAAGCGGCTGAGGTCAAATCCCTGGAGGAACCTTTCGTTCTACTTGGGAGAACAACAATTAGTAGAAAAACAGGGAAAAATAAACGGGTTCACAGAAAAGGGGACATTGGGGATGATTTTTGGCTAATTTGAAGGGGTGGCCGAGGTGGAAAAATTGGTTTGATCCCGGGAATCGATTCAGCACCCTCGAAAAAGGAAGGGGGATATTATCTAGTCCAAGGCGCAAACATTAGGTATAGTCGAGGCAAGAATTCAAGCGATGCACGTCACGAGTGATCTCATTAAAGAAATTTTAATACTAACATAATTTTTAATCATTAATTACGTTAAAAAGAGTAATTCCTGACATCCAGCTATTAAGCTTTTTTTAGAAATAGGTACAGTTTAATGGGGCTTCATGATTCTTAGCAGTATTGTCTTATTTATCGAATCTATCTGTGACGTGTATCGTTTGAATTCTTGCCTCGACTTTAGTCCCACTCCTTGAATGGATTAGTTAGGCATCGCTGCTAGTCAAATTTAAAATTGAAGATTTTTTTTTTTTTTATACATTTATTTAACGTCGGCCTATTTCCGCTACTGAGGCCTAACACCGACGCCTGTAGACGAGCTACCCCCAACCAGGAATTTTGCCGAACCTCTTCCCTTAAGAAGAGTAGGGATCTTTTACTTGCCTAACATTTAATAGACAAGGGACCGACGGCTTTACATCCCCTCCGAAGGATGGTATATCTCCTATACAACCCTCGCCTAAGGTTGTATAGCTTCCGCGCATACACTGATATACAAGCCGCTAGAAGATGTGTGAGGCGAGGACACGGTCTTCGTTGGAACGGTCACCAATCCAACTACTAACCACGCCTAACGTTGCTGTACATCGCATATCGAAGTATGTACATAGTAAAGACGCACCTACGCTCGCCCCTAAAATTGAAGATAGAATTGAAATCTAGTGAAAACAACAAACAAGAAAACGTCAAGATGTGATAAAATAGTATAAAGTATAAATGTCCTGTTATTAACGTTTATTTTTACACAATTATAATTTTTATTTAAGTCAGGACTTTTTAAATTTAAATATTAAAATTTAAAACTGCAGGGCCACAATACCTGTTTTAAATAAGTTTTTTTTAAAATAACGGTTGATCCTACGTTGTTTAACTAAGAGGATCTATTTTTGTGTAATTTTGATGTAATTACTTCAGTACTAAAATTTGAAAAAATGGAACAAAAATATTTTTCTTCTTCTCTTCTTTACGCTGCAGGTTGAATTTCATTTTGGTACCATGAAATAATAACCCATATCGATATTAAATAACAAAATCTACTTTAAGGCACCACCTTCAAAGGGCACCAGCTCCCTTAGGAAGTATTTCCGGGCACATGTCTACAAGAATTTTTGTTTATGTTTTGACAAATATTATCTTTGTCCGCGCGCCCCTATATATTTTTTAACTTCAAGTGGTATTTTAATAGTTTTCCCTTACGAACATGTAAATATAGACATATGTAAACGACCAGGGCAAATTTCAAGTCAAAAGATTGATTTGTTTATTAACAAAATGGTAAGACGCAAAAGTTAAAAACTCTTGGAAAATATGCATCATAGAAAAACTTTATTTTTTCTAATTATTCACTTCTTCATATACTTTAAAATTTTATAAGAATATTTTATATTTGAAGTCTCTTTGCATGTCAAAACTTAATTTGTTTATCAGCAGTTTTTTTGAAATGCAAAAAATGGTCAAAGTTGAAATTCAAAAAATCTATCAGGGTTCTTAGAATGCTGCAGTTTGAGCTATCACACACATTTATCGGTTTTGAGGACAAGATTTCACAAGGGTGTAAAATTTTAGCAACAATTACGGTTTTCAGCTATTTCAGTGCCTATTCTGATTTGAAATTTTAAGTGAAAATTGTACTTTGTAATATGTTGAGAGACTAACAACTATTTGTGTTTAATTTCTTTATTGGTAGTCAGAGCGTCAGCTCGATGTTAACACAGTGAGTCTTAGAGTTGAACTGAATCTTATCTAGGTAAAAATTAATAACGAAAAATGTTTTGGCAAGTACGTACCTAGTAAAATAGATTGGAAAATACCAGGTCATGTATACTACATAATTGTAAGTAGCTTCACTTATAGAAATTATCTCTCTAACTTATGCATAATTTAGCTACCTTTTCATTATTCAATTTATTCAATTATTATCCCTTTAGTTTAAGAATATAAATTTTAACTGTATATTTTTGCTATCCTGGTATGTATTTTATCAAAAATATTTTACCCGCAGGTGTTTTTTTAAAGAAAATTCCTTTTTATTAAAAGAATCCGTATATCGCATACACTTGTTCTGTAATTCTAAACATTTTTTTACGAAACCGGTAGCTATGTAAGAATTTTTGTCAGAACAATCTCTTTTTTGGTTTTCTCTCGATAAGGCTTTATTTACTTTCACGTGTAAATTCTCATTTTCCTTAAAATGAGGAGCAGCAAATGGCACCAGGTTTTTTGCAATCACTCCTCGGACTATAAATTCTACGTGGCTAGTTGCTGCTAATTGTAATAGATATACTTAATTTAATGTATCAATGGCAATTCCCAAATAACCGTCAGGGCGGAAATATCGTCCACTATACAATTTAGAAATGAAATCGATTAAAAAAGTTTCTTTTCGTTGTCCACCTTTCTGACTAGAAGCTGCTAATTGTAATAGATATCCTTAATTTAATGTATCAATGGCAATTCCCAAATATCGACCACTATACAATTTAGAAATGAAATTGACTTAAAAAATTCCCCTTTCGTTGTCCACTATTCTGACTAGCAGCTGCCAATTGTAATAGATATACTTACTTTACAGTAACCATGGCATATCCCAAATATAACCGTCAGGGTGGAAATATCGCACACTACACAATTTAGAAATGAAGTTGATTTAAGAAACTTTATTTTCGTTGTCCACCATTCTGACTAACAGCTGGTAATGGTAATAGATATACTTAATTTATTGTATTCATGGGATATCCCAAATAACCGCCAGGGCGGAAATATCGATTTGAAATTTTTATTATTGACGTATCACCGGATCCTCCGCCATTAAAAAAAATATATATATTTAAAACTATCAACAAATTTAGAAATGAAATCGATTAAAAAATTTCCCTTGCGTTGTCCACTATTCTGGCTAGTAGCTGCTAATTGTAATAGATATACTTAATTTAATGCATTTAATTCTCTATAAATGTTTCGGCTTTTTAGGCTTTTATCAAGAGTACAAAGCGTATACTACAGTAACAGAAGTGGTTATTCTAAATAATATATACCGAAAAACATTTATGACTTAATATCTTTATGATTTAAACTTTAGTTATGGAAATTTTTCGGGCAGGCCTAACGTGATAATGTAAATAAACGAATAATTGTTAACATTGTATCTAGTATAGGAGTATTTAAGAAATTCTGCTGGTCATTCGTGGTAACAGGATTGTTTTTAAGGGATCCTTTAATTTTTTAAGGGATTCTTCAATTTATAATTGTTCAAGAAGGTGTAGACGTTTACCTTTTCCTTCTGTATGAAACAAATTTATGTTAACTCTCTGTCTATGAAATAGTTTTCAATGCAGTGTGTTGACATTCCCGTATTGTTATTGTTATTTAAAATTGATTTTTTTATGTTGTTTTATGCCGTTCTCAATGCTTCTACCACTCTGACCGGCATTAGAATCATCCTTTACATTTGATTTCATATACAACTGATTTATTTTAGTTAATTTTTTTTTATTATTGACCAACATTTTTCCTAAATTCATTTTATTCACATTTATTGTGGAGATACCTAAATTATTTAATTTTCTAGAAATGTTGTCACTATATTTTGGGATATAATTAATAAAACTATATTTTGTTAATTTGTTAGGTGCCTTGAAAAAATTTTTTTGGAGCATTTTGCGTAAATATAATTAAAAAATTCGTCAAAGGTTTGTATTGAACATAATTATTTTCAGTTTAATGGCGAGTTTTACAGACAAAAAGACGGCTTAACAATGGGTTCACCAATTTCTCCTTTGTTAGCCGAGATATTTATGGCAAATTTAGAAAACTTAATTTTCAACAGTAATAATAATTTTAATACACATGTTTTCTATTGGACTCGTTATATAGACGATATTTTTTGCATATGAACCGGAACCGAATGAAACATAAGTAGTTAATTTCTTGAATTCCTTTAATATAAAATTCACTTTACAATTTTGAACAGAATAGTCAATTAAACTTTTTAAATATTAATATTAGAAAACATAATAATCAAGTAAAATTCGGTATTTACCGTAAACCTACTACCACAGATA
Source organism: Leptura quadrifasciata (assembly GCA_963675555.1). Taxonomy (NCBI): domain Eukaryota; kingdom Metazoa; phylum Arthropoda; class Insecta; order Coleoptera; family Cerambycidae; genus Leptura; species Leptura quadrifasciata. The sequence continues at coordinate 20,838,283 of OY776674.1, forward strand.
CAGTCATATATTATAATTCACAGCAATCATGGCAAATTAAGTTCTTACCTTTTCATAGTCTAATACATAGACTTACAAATTTTCCATTAGACGAAAACGATTTTGTTAGGGAATTGAATAAAATTAAACAAATTACGAGAAATAACGGATCAGCGAATCGTTAATAGATAATATGGTTAAAAACAAACAACAGAAAATGCCCCAAGAGGAATTTCTCAAGACACCTAACAAATCAACAAAATATAGTTTTATTAATTATATCCCAAAATATAGAGACAACATTTCTAGGAAATTAAAAAATTTAGGTTTCTCTGCAATAAGTGTGAATAAAACGAATTTAGGAAAAATATTGGTCAATAATAAAGAAAAATTAACTAAAATTAATAAATCAGGTAAATATGAAATCAAATGTAAAGATTGTAATGCCGTCTGTATAGGTCAGAGTGGTGGAAGCATTGAGAGCAGGGTAAAAGAACATAAAAAATCAATTTTAATAACAATAAAAATACGAGAATGTCAACACACTGCATTGAAAATAACCATGTAATAGGCACAGTTAACATAAATTTGTTTCATACAGGAGTAAAAGCTAAACGTTTAAATGTTCTTGAACAATTAGAAATTAAAAAATTCTCTTAAAAACAATCCTTTACCACGAATGACCCGTAAAATTTCTTAAATACTCCTATATAAAAGTAAAGTTGTCATGCACGTGCATTATTAAATTTTCTATATTATATGTGCATTATATCATATCTGATTGTCCTAGAATGTGAATATGCATAATTTTATTTATGATGATAAGTACGTTTACGAAAATCGGCCTACTTTGGTAAATTATATCGCAGTTCTGGGACACAATGGAGTATACTAAAAAAGTTAAAAGTTAATAAGTACTATGTGTCCGTGTACATTTTAATTTTTTAAATGCAGATATTTTACAATAAAACATTGTAATATAGTATATTGTTTTATTTGTTTGTTTAATGCTTTATTTTAGTTAAATCCAAAAATTTACTTGGTGCTTATTGTATATTAACTGCATTTTCTAACGTCACGCTATATTTAATTGATTTAAATAAACGGTGAAAGTCATCCTGATAGAATATAGTGCATTGAAATACAGGTATTACATTTATTAACATTAGAAGAATATAGAGAGGGTGAAAAATAAAGAATATATAAAAAAATGTATATACATTTTTTAAGATCAAACACGTTATGATACTCAAATCAATAGATTCATATTTTCTTCCAATTGATTTAAATATTTGTAAAAAAAGTGGTTCTAATATTCCAAGATGAACTTTTATACACATCAGGTATATAGAAATGTAAATCCTTATTTTTAAGGTAGCAATATTTGTTTATCGCATATATAATGTGTTCCCGGTTTGTGCGTCGAAGAAGATTGTTTTATTTTAATGTTTGAAAAAAATGACAGTGCGGAAGAAAAGGTTTTATTTATTGAAAAGTAAAGAGTCCCATAATGAAAAGCAAAATTTAATGTAACTTTATTGATTTGTTTGAAAATGTACATATCCAAAAAAAAATTAAGAAATGTCTAGCTAGATTAGAATATACCTTCGTTTTTCGTTTACGACCAAATGCCAAATATATGTATATATTGGAATGGCAAGACATAGTTAAATACAAAGGTTCATAGATATGCAAAAGTAAAAAAAAATATAGAATATTTAAATTTTTGTTGTTATATTTGATTTCAAAATTTTATATAGATGTGACCGTATCTTGCAACTTATTTGATATTTTGCTTTTAAACAAAAGTCAAACTAGTTTGGTTGCGTTTTGTTTCAGCAAATATTAAAACATTTTTCCCCAGTTATTTTTTCAATTGTTGAAATTAACGCAATTTTGCCTCTCCGACAGATATTCCGGGGACACACTGTATATTAACATAAAATAAATATTTCTATATTGCAACTAAATCGAAAATTACACATTTATTAATCACAAGTAAGCATATTTACTAGCAACAAATTTAGAGAGTACTCAGTAAAAATGATTTTTGTTAAGAAAGAAATATTTTTTTATTACGCATACATTGAAGGCAAATTCATTTACATAAAACAAACTTTGTTAATTACGAATAAATCAATGAAACTTTTGTAAGAAGCTTTGTTTATGAGAAATAAATCTTTATTTCTCAGAACTATATATTTTTTTACTCGTGAGTATTTGAATTTATATGACAATACTAAATATTTAGTTTTCATTTTTAAATAAATGCTTTAGTATCCTCAACTAAATGTTTAATCGGCCAAATACGAATAAATTATTTACTTGGGGGAAATAAAATTTATTTATCTCAATTAAATCATTCTCTCAGTGTATACTAGATAAAATCTTTACAATTATTCGTTGATTTACATTATTACGTTAGGTCTACCCGAAAAAATCCCATCGCTAAAGTTTAAGTCATAAAGATATTAACTCATAAATGTTTTTTAGGTATATATTTAAAATAACCACTTCTGTTACTTTAGCATACACTTTGTACTCCTAAAAAGCCGAAAAACTTATAGAGAATTTTAAACACAGTAATTTGGTACATCTAAAAGCATGTTTACTTAAAACCAATTTTTGAAACTTATCAAATTGACAGAAACAACTTCTACTGCCCTAGTTTTACCAGAAATTTTATTGTGAAGAAGCCTTTGTTCTTATTTTCTCGATTTGACAAATACAATCAAATATATTAACTACTAAAAAGAAACCGTATGGTCAGCATTGGACAAAATATTTTTGCACAAATTCTTTTCAAATAACTAGATATTTCATTAAGAAAATTCACCTTTTCAGGCTATTGCGTGCACGACAACAACTTTGATAGACTGACTCCACAAAAGACACAAAAATAGATTTTCCAAAAAATTGTTAGAATTTTGCAATTAAATAATTTACTCACTTTTCTTCCAAAAATTCACTTTCTAACTGTAAACTGGTTTCGATTTGACTTGATCAATAGAAAATAACGACGCGCACTTTAACTGCTTTTAATAAGTCAGTAAGAGTCTAGTTGGCACAATAATATAATTTCCAGATCCGATACAACCTATATATCACCCCAGAAATTATTTGTTGTGGATTAAGTGCGCTTATTATGAGTATGTAAAACAAACCATTTTAGCTAATATGCCCTTCTACACGTCAATGAAATATTAATTTAGAATTCTGGGAACTACGGCTTTAACATGGAAAGAGAACAAGAAAACTGGATTCTTACGACGGAATTTGAGAATTTTAAGCTAATATTATAATAAGTTTGCTTTATTAACACAATTAAGTTTAAGATGTTTTTTTTACACTTTGGTTCAATATTAATGGCGTAAGGATTTCCGTTTTACAACTATTTAAAGAAACTACCACGTGCTTCTAAAGACAAACACTGTATATGTCCTATCCCTAAAAATGTAAAAGTGCTAGTAAAATATACCAGAATTAAGCATTTTTGTGACTAATTAACTTGGCTTTAATTTATCATTATCATCCCTGAAAATGTAGAGAAAAAAATGGAAAATGTAATAGAGTATACAGAGAAAATTTTATAGACATTCCGAATTTCCTCTGAATGTACTTTCAAGAATCGGCCTCAAAGAGTTATTACCTAGAATATTAATTTTCAATGCTGTATACAAGGTGTTCCAAAATCGTTTTCCGATGTTCCTGCGGCTGATAGTACATAAAAAAATAATGGTAGTTTTTATATAAACCTATTTTCGAAAATGAATAATAAGGGAGATATATTCCGTAAAAGAGGGATAATAAATTTCAGTTCTTCTGCAATATCTCATAAATGATACAGACATATCTCACAAATGATACAGAAAACAATATATCTCAGGATCCATCGAACTTTTGGTCTTATATTACCAGTAAAAAAGCTCGTTCTAGAATTCCAGGAGTTATAGTAAATAACGACAACACTATTAGTGATCCTCAGTCAATTGTTCAAGCTTTTTGTGAATACTTCCAAAGTGTCCATCATATTCCGCATGTTTCATTCGCTGAAAACTATGGAGACATTTTGCAAAATGACTCATCCCTATCTATAAACACCATACATGGACACGATATTATTAAAGTTTCTAAGAAATTAAAAGACAAACTTACTTCAGGTATTGATGGTAGTCTCTGCTTTTTTGTTAAAGATTGTTGTCGTGCCTTGTTGGAACCCCTATTTTTCATTTATAATTTAATCTTGAGAACAGCTACATTTCCCGATATGTAGAAAATTGCTCGAATTACTCCCGTATTAAAGAAAGGTGACCCAGCTGTACTCCAAAATTATCAGCCTATTTCTATTTTATGCAATCTTGCGAAATTATTCAAAATAATATATAATTGCGTTTATCCTAATGTTAGACCTTATATTTCCCTGCACCAACACGGATTCTTAGATAAAAAATCTACGATCACAAACTTAACCTGCTTAACTCAGTTTGCCTCTGATATTCTCGATAAGCAAGGACAAGTAGACACAGTATACATGGATATTCAGAAAGCCTTTGATCAAATCGATCTATATTTATTAATAAAGAAATTAGATAACTTTGGATTTTCCGCAGGCTTAATTAATTTATTTACGTCTTATTTATTTAACCGCAGGCAGTTTGTCGAGTACGAGCGTTTTAGTTCGAATTACTACATTAATGCATTCGGAGAACCACAAGGCTCCAATTTAGACCCACTTCTATTTCTCATTTACATCAACGATATTAATGATGTTATTAGCTTTTCAAAATTAATGTTCGCGGATGATTTGAAAATCTATAGAGAGATAAGAACGATAAGCGATTGTAGAATGATCCAGAATGACCTTAAATCCATATCTGATTGGTGTAGTGCGAACCATCTGTTCATTAATGTTAAAAAATGTTACGTTATCACTTTTTCTCGGAAAAATAAACCTGAAGAATATGATTATAAAATAAATTTAGAGAGTATAACCAGATGTACAGAAATCAAAGATTTGGGTATTATCTTCGATAGCCAGTTAACATTTCGAGCACATATTAATAGTGCTGTATCAAACTCATATAAAATGCTAGGCTTCATATTAAGAAACTGTTAGTGTTTCATCATACGGTATCCATAGTACACATGTCACGTGAATAATATTGAGTCAGTTCAGAGGAAGTTCGTAAAATATTTGTTTTTTAAGGAGGATAGCATTTACCCGCCAAGAAGAATTAATACCTCAATTTTAACGAACCGTTTTAAAATCGTTTCATTAGAAACTCGTCGCGAAATAATTTCCATTAAATATTTCTTCAGTTTAATTCACAATACTATTGATTATCCTTTTTTGCTAGATAAAATCAATTTCCACATACCCAGACTTGAAATCCGTCGTCACACAAGCTTCTATGTCAAGAACTACAGGACAAGTATTATGGCGAGATCTCCAATTAATGTAATGTGCAATAATTTTAATAAAATCTCCCATCTATGTGATATTAATTTTGACAGTCTAGGCAATATATTAAGTCATATAATTATTATTGAATAGTAGGTTTAATTTTGTTTGTAACTTAAGTGTCAACATTATTTTGCTATTTTATTCACTATTATCGTATGTGTATTTCCTGTAATTGGGTGCTTACCTGTTGGGAATAAAGAGATTATTATTATTATTATTAATATCTTCCAACTCCCTTAAAACATCAAATTCATATTTTAATCCTAGTCATAGGCCATCCGGACACTAGTTTATATTGTATCAGCCAAGACCTCTCTTCTGGTTCAGGGGTAGTTTTAGTGGGTGGCCGTCAGTATTTTCCTTATAACTTTTTAATTTTATTTATATTCCTAAAAATTGTTATAAAAAACTCATTTTCAGATCATTAGAACTAAAAAGGGTATCCTTTCCTCCGAAGTGGTGAAAATTCCAAATTATAATTTCTTTCGTTCTGATAGACCAAGCAGAGGAGGCGGTGTGGTAGATGAAATTATATGCATGGATGATTTTAATCTTTAATAATAATGTCGATAAAATTTGTAGGGTAATGGAGTCTTTTGGTTTTATTCAAACAAATAATGAGGCTACAAGAATAAGTAAAATGCACTGTTACTGTTCTCGAGTAATTCATGTTTAAAAAACAACGTGCATTTACAACACTTTATTAACGCATTTCTTTACACATAAAGAATGCTTCGAAATGTAATTAAACGTAGAAAATAGCTAACTATCAGTTAATTGTTCGAAAAGTTCTCCATTTTCCTTTATTTACTACCTAAGTCTTTTTTTAAGAAACATCGAATACTCTGTAAAATTCCTTCATCATTCTGTAATATTGTAAACTCTTGATCGATTTTTTCTCTCAACTGTTCAATCGTGTCAATTTGAGTATTATAAACTCACGATTTTAGATAACTTCACACAGTGAAATCAAGAGGAGTTAGATAAGGAGACCGAGCAGGTCACTTGATTGATGCATCTGCACCCCGGTCAATCCATCTATTAGGATAGCGGTTGTGTAACTATGTTCTACATGTTCTGGTATAATGCGGTGTTGCGCCGTTATGCATAAAACATATTTCTTCTTCTTCGCAATGAAATTTTACCTAATATTTCATGCAAGGTGTTTTCCAAAAAAAACATAATACATATCGCCATTTAAATTTATACGAAATATACGGTATCCAAATTTTTAGGGTTCCATCGGTTTCACACGACAACATATCATCCTCAAAGCAATGGTATGGTTGAGAGATTCCATAGAACCCTGAAGACTACATTGTTCGCCAGGGCTAATGCAATTCACTCTTATGATGAATTGGCAATTAAATATTTTATTTGGTTTACGCGCCATGCCCAGAGAGGACTTACGTTGTTCATCTGCGATTCTTAGGTCTCGCTTTTCATTAGTAAATTACAACCCTATTTCGACAATTTACATTTTTTTAGATCCCTAATCCAAATTTCACTAGCAAAATTCTCGTCTGTTCTGACATCATTTCTTGTAAATACGTTTTCATTCGCCAGGACAGACTGAAACCATCTTTCGCCCTTTTGTACGAAGGATCTTCTTTCGTAATTTCTCGTACAAACTAAATTATTACGGTCTTTAAACGTGGGAAGCACTTTACTGTCAGTTTTGACAGAGTCAAGCCTGCGTACTTGTTAGATGGTATTACTCATTTTTCTATCAAACCCGCCTTCAAAAAAGTCCGTTTCGTCATTGATTCTTTAGCAGATTGATTTTTTCTATTGCAGGGGGAATATCTATTATAGTCTCTATGCGGAAAATCATGTAGACCTTTCTTAAAGAATTAAAGATACTTACCATCCTGTCTCTTCATATTTGTAAACTAGTTTTATACTGGTGATTTAAAATCTATAAATAATATTCACCCCCTTTAAAAATTATTAAAATTTTATTTACTTAAAAGTGCATTTTATTCCTTCAATATTTATTAAATATGTATAAATATTTTTATTAGTAATTTTTAATAGTCAACTATTATATCACATTCTTTCACATTTATAGCCTTAAGACTATTTTAGTATGTTTTCTGCTGCTGCTTTACTTGTTTTCATGTCCTGCACATATATGTTACATGTTAATGCTTTTCTTATATTTTATAATTTTCTATTGTAATAACTTTTAATATTTGATCATCTTGACAATGTCTTTTTTGTAGTTAAGATCTACAGCATAAACTTTATTCTATTCTCTTCTACTCCATTCTACTCTACTCTACGCTACGCTACTCTATTCTACTCTACTCTACTCCACTCTCCTCTACTCTACTCTGCTCTGCCCTGCTCTGCCCTGCTCTGCCCTGTTCTACCCTACTCTATTCTATTCTATTCTACTCTATCCTATTTTAGTCTTTGTAAACATAAAGTGTAATGGAGTAATGTCAATATATTGAACGGGCCATCCATCACCCTGGGTACGCTGGATTTAAAGAATTCATGGCGTTATAATCATCCTGATGAAACCGCACAGTACCCAGCTGAACGGGCAAATTCCCTAGTAGTAGTCGCAAATGATTTGTAAATATCTCAACAAACAAATGGCAACACTTGGAATCAAATATCTCGAAAACAGTTAAATTTGTGAATATCTTTTATGGAACAAAGTCTAAGAAATGCATTTTCTTTCATACAAAGCGCATTTCAAAATTTGTCCCATCGAATTATTTTTTTAGAGACCAACGACGCGACGTCTACATATTGACATATTCAAAAACCATTTATATTCAAAACTGAAGGTCACTTCATGTGCGTTAGAAGTTGTACGGCCTAGTAGTTTTACCGGGACACCCTGTAATTCTTAGTTTCCAATCCTCTAATGAAGGATATGTTCCGTTAATCACCTTGGTCGGTTTGGTTACACTGTTTGCGTTCCGTAAATGTCTAATTCCTGAAATTAAGTTGATTAACGGAACGTGGTTCCTGAAAAATTGGTAAATTATTTGCTACCAAAATGACCAACGTATTTGAGTAGGTGAATGCGGTAAATGGGTGGTCTGTCAAAAATAAACTGTCAAATTAATTTGACAGAATCGATAAAAGAGAATGCTTAAGCATTGAGTGTGCTTATGAGATGAGATAAACAAAGATTTGCCGACATAAAAATATTTAAGTGTTTAAGTTTAGGTTATCTTCTTCCACGTTTATGGCCTTTACCTACCCTATAAGATAGTTGGTCATAAAATTTAGGTTATGCTGTTCTATTAACTACTGCGAATGCGTCATACCCTCCATTTGTTTGTTCTTTTGCGTCCCGTTAAAAAACCATAACCGGTCTTACCAAACGAGAACCGTTATCAAATTTTCAGTACAGGTTCGGTTATTGAAGTTTGTTAACGGAACATATCCGAAGTGCACCTTCTCTATGAATTAAAGAAATAATGTAAAGCAATAACGATTAATTTCAAGTATCAAAAATTCAGGTAAAAAAAACTATAAGATATCATAGTCATCATTTTTGATGTGTTGATTGTAAAAGTGTACTTTGGTTTTCTCACAGCGCCAGCGGCTCTAATTTTTGGGATATAATAGTATGCTCGAGATAAAAATATAATTTTTTATTTAAATAGCTGATTTGAGGTACCCATGACCGTAAACTCAACCTTCCTATCTGCATAACTTGCAACCGACGGGGTTATTACTTTAAAATTGCATTCCAAAGACTATATTCCACACGAGATTACATGCTGACTACACGCGACTACATGGTGAATGTGTGAACAGGAGTTGATGTAGATTTCGCCCTTATGGCGGACGTCGTCAGGAGCTCGGTACGAATTTCTTAGATAGGTATGTGGGCGCCAGTACCTGCTCCAGAAGTTTGCAGAAGCACCAGTGTTCAGTGCCGAGCTGCGTTGTATCTCATAGTATTTTCTCTTTGGATCAATCAATCAATCAATACTACTTTATTAATAATTAAAATTTACATCTGCCTCCCCAGAACCCACCCAGGGATCGACCGTGCAACCACCGTGCGCTGTTCGTGGTGGCGGATTGCAAGGTCGGGCGGAATGGGACTGGTTCGGCTTAAAGACAATTAAAAACAAGTTAACCTAAACTCCTTCCATCGCAGATGGATAAAATTAGGTGATAAAATTATATATATCTAAAACAGACTTAACTGAACTTACAAACTACACATTTTTAAAAACTTTTGCACTAAACACTTTTTTAATTTTGATACTGACGCAGACACCTCAATCTAAACGAGGGGCCTTCCGCGAGGTGTGAAAATGCTGGGCTGCGCGTAGGCTGGCCTAAACTTTAGTTTTAAAAAATTTTGATTTCGAAAAATTATGATTTTTGAAAAACTTGAATTAAAATGAATTTAGAGACAAACATGTACAAAAAGAAATCGAAAAAACAAACGCGACAAAAAGGTTACAAACAGAAAGGAAGAGACAGGAAAGATTTAAAGACACAACAGGTATGAAATATCAGTAAAGGTGGATAGGGCAAGCGGAAGTTATAGTCTCTTTGGATCGGGTTCGCGAGAAAGACCAGGCATTTGTTTTGTGTAGAGAGAGTTTGTTTGTGCCCAGCTTTGGCGTAGTCACTTAGATTTTAGATATTGTTTTTAGATTTTGTATAGGGAAGGAGTCCCTGATGATGCCTACTTTATATTCAGAGAAGTTGGCTCTATTAGGAAAGGTGTCCCTAGGTCGATAAAGCGAATTCTTTATAAAATATTCAGAGAAGGAATCTCTGCTAGGGTAGGTGTCCCTAGATGTAGGCGAGTGCCAATGGAATGAAAGTAACTTTTCCCAAAAGCTAGTATATTAACACTATATTTAAAATTTTTACAAAACAGAAAAACAGTTTATTTTGTTTATTTAGTTTACAGTTGAATTTTAGCAAGCACTTTTTTGTAGCTAAGACGCGTTACTAGTTAGGATGTCATGGTTAAATGGTCGTGGCGGACTGAGTAATGGTAGGTTAAGTCACTAGGGACAGAAGTTGGTACGTTGACTGAGCATGGTAGACTGTTCGAACTTCACTTTTTGCTAAATGCGTGATGGCAAAATGGTTTAGAGCTTTTTTGCTTGGTTCAGCCAAGGAAGCAACTGCAGTTTCACGGTTATAGAGATAACGTTCGCCGCGCACATATCTTTCGTCGGGGAATTAAGCTCGCACAGGTCTGGACAGGACTGGAAAAGGTGCCCCGACATTCATCTCGGCTCGAGTGCGTAATATTGCGTCAGAAAATGTGAAAATTTGGAAATTAAAATTGTATCACCGGTTCTTCCTTAAAATAAGGAATTTTTTTGATATATGAACGAAGTTTGAATCGACTTGATTCTTGAAGTTATTGACGATGATTTTCTGAATAAATTAATTAATTTTGAAGCGACCCCGTAAAGTCGTCCCGAAAATTCTGCGCATAAAGTTGGACAGGAGAACGTTCCAATAGGTCCTCGGTGAACGAAATGAAAGTAAGTTTTGATAACAATGGGGAACGAAAGTATCGGTACTCTATAGAACATTACGAATCAAGAGCGGACCTAAGAGCTCCCTAAGGGGGGACACTTGCACAAATTGACAAATATTGAAAAGTACCTAGTAAAAAAATTGTCTAAAAAAACACGTAAAAATATTAAGAATATATATATTTATATATAAATGTTTCACACTACAGGTTATACGTTAAATTCTAACCTATGTGGAGCATGGGTGGAATGGATCGGCAGGTTATTGTTTTCGTGTTCTATGCCAAAATGTTCTCTTTTGCAGGTAGATATTTTTGCATCGTTTTAAATCTATACTTCCTCACAGTAGATGTTTATTTGGTATGCTGGCATGCTTATACATATTTGAAGACAAATTGACTAAATTGGCACATATTATGAGTATTATGACTACAGTAAACAGCAACAATATTGTAGATTCAGTTATGTTTGCGCCGTTTGCGGAAACATAAGCCAGGTGACTTCGACAAAGTGGCGCCGCCGGACTGGACGTTTCAGATTTTCGCACAGCACAAGGGTAGCCCAAGGGGGGGCAATTGCACCCATTCCCCCCCTTGAATCCACGCCTGTTACGAATGGAAATTGATTGTGTTTTGATACCTAAGACGCGAAATCGAATGAACGGTGGGATAGAAAGGAGAGATAATTTATAAAAAATGTATGCTAAAGAAATAAAATATTTTGACTGCGGGTATGGAAAGTAGCTCTGATGTATTTTAAACTCATGTGGGAAAGGTGTTTTTTAGGACGTTACTTGATAATGTTTGGGCTGTAGAATGAGTACGAAGTATTTTGCTCTTTCCGCATCTCGAAATTTAGATCTAGTAGGTACACCAAATTAGATGGCATTTTTGAATACTTCATCACCTAGTAACACTCAACAAATCATAGGCAGTAAAATATGTATATCCGACTGTGTAATCAAGATGCATCAATTTTACAAAAAACAGAAATTATTATGTACAGTAGGGTGGAGTGGAAAAAGTATTATTTTAAATTTAAATGGATGCCATTTGGGTTCGTTCAAAATGATGCGAAAAACGTTTAATCTTGATAGGAGAATATTTTGAGGGTTCACATATACCTTGAAAATGGGGGAAAGGTTCGATTTTTTAATTTTTAAAATTTTTCAAATCCACAGTCATATTTCTTTTATGACTTCTTATCAATGTTAAAACGTGTAAGTATATAACAGTTTTTTTAGATAAAACATTTTTTACTTTCACGAATACTTTATAAACTTGTTTCTAAAAAGATAAAATTGAGTGAAAATAAAGTTTTTCGGGACAGATTTAAAACGTTCATGGAACTAAACAATGTTTTATTTGAAAAACTTTTCTATACCGCAAGGAGCCAATAAAAGAATTATACTTGTAAATAGGAAAAATTTTAATAATTCGAAAATCGATTTTTTTCCTCTTTTTCAAGATTGTTGTGAACCCTTAAAATATTCTTCTATCGAGTTACAATTTTTTTCGCATCGTCTTGAGCCCAAATGGCATCTATCTACACTATGCTTCTACAAAACTTAAAAAGAAAATGTTTTTCTCTCCACTCTAATGTACAGGGTTTTTCACTATATATTATTGATCCCCCTTTATTTCTGTTATTATTGAAAATAGAAAAAAATGTCAAATTGAAGAATAAACTTAAAAAAAGATTTTCTCTCAAATAATTCATTAGAAAAATTTATAATAGGTGTTCGACGTGTTGCCCACTTTTATTGACACACGTATTTATGTAATTTTGAAATGAGGCCATTCAGTGGGACCATTTCTTCCAATCCATTGAAATGAATAAAAAGTATTTAAGCGGTCTTTTACTGTAATGTCTTTTTGTACATTTTTGCTGTTATCGGTCGTTACAAATTGTATTGAATTTAAAATATTTGGAATTTTACAATATGAATTTTAATAAAGCGGAACTTGTAGACACGACCAAATTGTTTTGGACAAGTCAGACAGAAATTGTTTACTTGCTAATAGAGTTTGTCACCAACATCACCAACGTTATCCTGAAAGAAGGATTCCTGATGTTAGCAACTTCCAAAACCTTCTCGATAGATTTCTGAAAACTGGAAATGTCGAATATAAACAAAGTGAAAGAATAAAATGAAAACGTGTTGTGAATGAAGAAAATAAGTTTTCTGTGGTGCTGGCAACGGTTGAGAATCCTCATGTTAGTCAAAGAGAAGTGAGCTCATTAGTAGGAATAAGTAGACGGCCTGTGGGTCGAATCTTAAGAACAAATAAGTTGCATGCATATCATATATTCAAATGCACCAGGAATTATCTGATGACGATTTTCAAAAGCGCCTACAATTTTGTAATTGGGCCAGAGGTAAAATGCAACATGATGTCAACTTCTTCAATACTATTTTATTCAGTGATGAGGCAACTTTTCATGAAAATGGAATGGAATAGGCACGATTTCCATTATTATGCTTCGGAAAATCTTCACTTTTCTATGCAAGTTGATAACCAACACAAATGGGCTATAAACGTTTGTGGAGGAATTATTGGAGAACATGTAATAGGACCACGTCTCTTTGATGGTACATTGACTGAAGCTACTTATCTTCATTTTTTGGAAAAAAATCTGTCACAATTATTGGTAAATCTCCCTGAAAGGATTCGAAATAGGATGTGGTTTCAGCAAGATGGTGCTCCACCACATTATTTAAATGCAGTTAGAGACCACTTAAATAATACGTAGGTATTGGAAGAAATGGACCCACTGAATGGCCTGCTAGATCCCCAGATCTTACAAAAATTGATTTATTTTTATGGGGATACGCGAAGGAAATTGTTTATAGAGACACACCAGCAGCAGTACAAAATATGAAGGAAAGAATAATAAACTGCCTTTTTTTTAATAAATAAATAAATACACCACAGGTAATGACGACCCCCTTTATCCCGGAAGGCTCTAGAAGAGCCTTGTGTGGGAGGGGGCTACACATTTAGAGACAAGGGACACACACCCAATATTCGTGTATAGTGAAAAAATCCCTCTCACAGTATTTTCCACTGCCACGACCGGGGATCGAACCCGGAACTTTTGGGTGAGAGGCAAGTGTGCTCACCTCTCGACCATCAGTCATATATTGCTTTATTGCAAGAAGAGTGTGCCATGCGTGTTAAAACTCAAGTGGAACAGAAATAACAAGGTAGACCACAAAAAAAGTCGAATTATTTTCCTATCATGTGAAAAATGATAAAAATAAGTGTGCCTCAAGAAGATAATATATGACGTTGAGAGTGGATATGGATAATCCACTCGAGTATACTTTTCTACGACCGGATTAAGAAAAAACTACAAATAATAGTTTTAATCAAATTTTAATATACAAACTTAGCTTCTGCTAAATCTTATGCTCTAGGTGCAAACATTTTATAAAAGCTTCAGTAGCCTAGCGGTTATATGCACGCTTTGCATGTGTTTCGGTTGTTACATGAAGTAAACTATTTGTACTATATTCGGTTAGGATACAATTACAAATATTGTACAATGAAATAAATAATATATTTGGCTTAAGGAATGAATTATATATAATAATCAGTAAAGACATTTCAATTGGAAACAGCTCAGAAATTTTTTTCATATAAAATCCAGCGATCGGAGTTAACACGGGATCTGACCAACAGACGCAGACATAACGACCCCCCCCCACGCCCACAGGCTATTACATCAGAAACTCCCCATCTACGACGCACGAGACTAACAAAGGACATTCACGCATAACTTGTACTTAACTCAAAACTTCAACATCCTCCACCTATCCCTCCCTTTCCCCCCTCACCCCTCGTATATTTGTATATATGTAAATAAATCAGAAATTCATTTTAATTTATTTTACCTTAATTTAAAATTCATCTTTATTTCTCTTTTAAATGTTTAACCTTATTATGTAAATAACTGACAGAATACCCTTTTATTTATTTTTAGAACTAATGATTAATTTAAGTAGGTTTTAATAAATTTTCCTACATAAACCTAATAGATAAAATATAATCACTCATAAAGAATCGTTTAATATTTTAGTCAAACTGCTTGCAGATAAATATACACAAAAATATCATAAAATCTTAAGATATGATAAATAAAATAACAATAAATAAAATCTAAAGCATATTGATTTCGGTTTACATCAGCCAACCTGCATCTTATAAGGATCTACCTATTTTAGAGCAGAGAGTTTATAAAAACTGTATCTCAGGGAAAAATTATTATAAATAGAATGAAATGTACTTATAAAACAATAAAAAAGCTTTTAATTGGTGATTGGTAATTGGCAATTGGCACGCTTCGAAATGCAAGAGATCATAGGTTCAATCCCCACATATAGCTACTTTTTTTTGTCATAATATATCTCTAAAATTTTGTCTGTATATAATAATTTCAATAAAATTTTAGGTGGTAAGCTGTTTATCGATTCTTCACTGGAATCACTCATTTTAAATTATTTTCTAGCTCAAACTGCGCGAATACACACTGACAATTACTTTGACAGCTTACGTACTAACTTGAATTTTTTAAATCGAATAGTTGCCTATGTACTTAATACACGAACTATTATTGGTCGATTTCATATCCATCCTAGAACGTATATGAAATATATCCGTTCAGTTAACTGGAATGGCCCACTTATCCATTCTACAGACTGTACGGAAAACAGCAAATTTACATAAGGGAGTAGAAAAACACGTTTTTTCATGTTTATCGTCATGGAAATAGCACCCATAGTTTTCAAGAAAACGACGTAAAGTTACAGCAAACGAGGAAGAAAATCTAGACGATATATTATATTTTGAAGGTAAAAGAATAATTTATTATAATGCCTTAGCGTAATAGTTTTTTAGAAAAATCGGTTAATAATTTATTAAATACTTGTCGTGAAATGGAAAAAAGTTATTCCAACGTTCAAAGAACTTCGAAAAAGCATCAATATAGGCCTTACAAAATATTACCCGTCCAGCAACTGAATGAAGACCAAAAACGTAGAAGATTGGAGTTTTGTCAGATCATACTCCATGAATTAGATGAAAATTCTGATTTTTTTTAAAGAAATTATGTGGACAGATGAGTCAACGTTTTCCACGGCGGAAATTTTAATAGAAAAAACAGACGTTCCTGGGAGAATAAAAACCAAAGACAGATGAAGGTCAAGCAAATAAAAAAATCGGGTAGAAAATCAAGCCACGCTAGGTGCGGAGTTTTTCAAAACAAAGTAGTTGGGCCTATATTTTATGATTTTACTTTGACAGGGCAAACATATCTCGAAATAATTTTACCAGAGGTAGATCGTCTAATTGGAGAATTCCCTGTGGACGTATCGTCTAGAATGATTTGGCATCAGGACGGAGTCCACATGGCATTTTGGAAGTTCGGGAACATTTAAATAATCAGTTCCCCATTTGGATAGGCAGTGCTGGGACCATTCGATGGCCACCAAATAGCCCTGATTTGACGCCATTAGACAGGCGATTTTTAAAAGACAAAGTCAATTTTAATCATAACTACAATCTTCAGGCCATTAAAGCAAAAATTCAAGAAGAAATTAACAACTTAAATAGAAACCATAGTAACTATTTGCAATATTTTCTTAAATTTAAGAAGACGCTATGAGCTTTGCATTGAAAAGTTGGCATCATGCTTTGAACAATTTCTTTAAATTGATTACAACTTATGTAGTATTACTTTATTTAAAGAGTTTTTTTTTGCTTCTAACATCATATTAATTATTTACATGTGATTATAGTTAGGTCATAATATATAATTTACATGTTGAAAATAGCACTTTTCATACGTGAAAGCGTTTTCACATACTGTTAGCGTGCGTTAAAGATTTATCACTTTTCAAAGCAGTCGTAGAAAAAACTTTTTATTTTACTAGTAAATAAACAACTATTTACGGTTTTTGCTATGGAGTTAATAATGAAGGTTTGCAATGTCAAAATCGAATACACCATAAAATAATTATTTTCGTGGCCTACCTTGTTATTTTTGTTTCATTTGTGTTTTGTGTTTTGACGCGCATGGCTCACTCTTCTTGCAATAAAGCAGCTCATTTGCATTTTGAATGTCAAATATGTTAAGAAGTATTTAAGATAGGCCTATTTAATATTATATATTTGAAATCAGGGGAAAAAAGGCTTCTCGAAAATGTAATAATATATAGTATGTTATATTAAAAAAAAAGAAAATTATTTCGTATCACATGACCTATACATGATATTGTTTTTTGATCACGTTTCAATAAAATATAGGTAAGATCGTAGAACTTTTATATGAAACATTTTTTTTTTATATTTTCAATAATAACAGGAATAAAGGAGGGGCCAATATTCACTATAGTGAATAACCCTGTACCTAACAATTTCTGTCCAAGTGAGGTAATTCTTGATTTTGTGGAGATTCTCATGTTATGTCTTCCAAGATGTTGAGCTACTCCACTAATCGCAGTTGTCGATGGAAAGCTAAATGATAATCGAATAATAAATTGTTTCATATGTATTAAAACGTCCACTTTTATTTAATTTAAAATTTGTTACAATAATAATGATTAAAACTACTGAACACAATCACTACATTTATACATTGACACATTTTAAAATTTAGATCCATATTAACGGCTGTTTGGCCTATAAATCTATAATAGTCCTTCATAACCTACGTGGGTCATCATACAGATATTTTTACAGAACATAACTTACATACAGAGAGTTTCATTTAAGACGGATGCACCACAATAACTTTTTAATTTTTCACGAATATGATATTTTTTCTATGAATATGAGCTTGTAAAGGTTTATTAAAAGAGTAAACTGCTTGTTAATCTCAGCAAAAACTAGCCTACTACGATTATAAATAAACGAAAAAATGTATATTTTACCAAATATTTCTTCACAATCTCAAAACTTGAAAACCCGACTTTGAAGAAACTCTACCGCTCGCTCTAGCAAAATGAATGCATCACTTCGCAATTTGATTAACATCTGTCTGATGTTGATTATTCATTTCTAAAAGGTCTACATCAGTAAAAAAATAATAATAAACAAGTGAATATTTAATAAATTGTCCCATTTAAAATATTGATGTGATTTTTAACTTTAATACAGTTATTTTGAATTGAATTGAATTGGTATAATCGAAATTGGCAGAAAAATGCAAAATATCCATTCTGTAAAACACCATTAAAACCATACATATACAAAATATTCTAGCTGTATTTTTAATAATTTAGGAGATACATATAATAATCTTGTGAATAAAAAAAAATAATTAAATTCAATGCGAAATACAAAAGTTATGGAAGTGTATCCATCTTAAATCAAACACGCAATATAACACACATAAACTGTAATACTTTGTCAAAAACAGAAAACGTAAAAAACACCTTTACATTATAGAAACAAGCAGTCACAATTACGATTTCTTAGTTAAAAAACTAACAGTACTAGACTTATCAGGCTCTTCACTGGCATCTTCCGTTTCTTTGGTTATATTTTGCTGTTTTATTTTAACCTCAGCTTCAGCCGAAGATGGAGGTTCATAATCAACTTCTATTTCAATTTCCCTTGCAGCTCTGAAAGGGTCAACAAAAGCTGATGGGTTGGAGATGCCAGGTCCCACACTGATCAATGGATCTATCGGTATATAACCATCGCTAGAATTAAAAGCGGATTCATTTCCGTAACCAAAATTGCTGACGTTGCCCGGAGACCAACTTCCAAATGGCATTTGTGGATATCCAAAACTTGGGATCGCACCGCCGGGGTACCCTCCATATCCAAAGTTCGGAACACCAAATCCACCCAGTCCTCCATATCCGCCATAGCCGCCAAAGCCACCAAATCCACCCGGTCCGCCGAATCCTCCGTACCCGCCATAACCTCCAAAACCACCGTAACTTCCAAAACCACCGTAACCTCCAAAACCTCCTGCTCCCCCACAGCCGCCATATACTCCAATATCACAAGGCGCATGTAAATAGGTGGGTCTATAAACCGGCCCTTGTCTGTAGAATGGACCAGCTCCGAAACCATCGTCATAGCATCCAGTGGGGCAAGTCAAGTACGCTTTAGAGTTTTGATTGACGTAGTGGTTGTAGCAACCATTGCACGAGGTTGATCTCTGAATGCCGCACGAGACATATGGCCAAGTTGATTGGTAGGAACACCTTGGTTGAGGCTGCGGTATGTAAATTTCCTGTTGATAACAATTCGGTGTTGCACCTGGGTATACGGACTGGCAAACTTGACGTTCTTCTTTGTGTATTATCGAAGCTGTACAATATTCGCCGCACTGCCTTGAACGGTAGTGAAAACAACGCACAAACGGAAACTCTTTTTGTGGTACACATTTTCTGGGACTTATTACAATGCAACAATCCTTATTTGTGCTGTTTACTGCACTACCTGTATTGGCTAGCGCCGTGTTTAAAGATATATTATTCTGAGTCGTGTAATTTAGAGAAATGGGGACGTCGATGATATTTGTGTTGTTGATAACGTTATTCAAATGTATTATTGTGGTGACGTTGGGTCGATTTTCGTTGATCGTGACGCTGCTCGTGTTGCTAGAGGCTGTCTCTCCTGTTGTAACAGTATCGAAGCAGTTTTTTCTGCATACGCTTCTGCAACTGGTTGATTTGCACTGGGCCTGGCATGTTTTGTGGCAGCAGTGATTTGTCCTGCAAGGGACATAATTGCTGCAACATGAGCTACAACATGAGTTACATGAATTTTCGCATTTACTGTAATTACAAGAGCTGCAATCGCAATCTCCACATGTGTCTATGCAATTACCAGAGTTGCATGATGAGTTACAATCTAAGGAGCGCTTATGTCTCCTTCTGACACAATCGACATATGACTGGTAGTTTGTGGAATGGCATTCTTCGGACCCGTCAAAGCATTTTTCTATCTCGGCTTGTATTAAGCAAACCATCAGCACGCAGAAGGTGAGGAATAGAAGGAACTTCATCTGGAAAAAATAAATATAGTATAGTATTATATCTTCTTATTGCTAAAATAAAAGATTATGGGAAAGTCTTTCTGCATTTTTACTTTCCCATATCGACGTATATAGTGTTAGAGAAAAAACTGATTATAGTTAGTGGATTAGTGCATATGGACCAATTCATTAGAGATTATAATAGTGAGTACACTTTGGTTTTTGACACTATTCAAGATTATGAAAATAACATGGATTCTAAATATGCATCAGGTTTTAAAAGTTTTCACTGTAATATTCGTAGTCTAGCACATAATTTTGGAGACCTTAACGCATTAATTTATCAGGCCAACAATGATTTTGAATGTATAATAGTAACAGAAACTTGGAAAATTCCAGATACAAACTTATTTAAAATTCCAGAATATGATATGATTTACAATAACAGTCCATTAAATAAAAATGATGGAGTTTTAATTTTTATTAAAAGCAGATTTGATTATAATTATAAATTTATTGAGATAGGTCAAGTTATGGCTATTAATTTAGAGCTAAAATTGAAGGGTAATAAATTAGTAATTACGGCAATATATAGATCTCCTTCTCTGTGTCCTAATGAATTTAATACAAACTTGTTGACTAATTTGGAACAATACACTAGAAATAATTATTATCATATAATCGCAGGTGATCTAAACATAGATCTTATGTCAACAAATGAAAATTTTTGTCAGAACTATTTGAATGTTCTTTATGAAGAAGGATTCACCTCTGTTGTAAATAAACCAACAAGGGTTACTGCAAATATTGAAGCGTGTCTTGACCACTCACTTTTTTATTAAAAATATAAAAACGTATATACCAATTATATTAAAAATCCACATAACTGATCATTTTAGCACTGTCTTCGTTTGTGATATTCTAGGAATTTCTAAATCAGGAGAAGCTAATATGAAAACAAAATCCATAATAAATTATAATTTATTTAATGAAAAAATATCCAGTGTTAATTTTGAAAATATTTATAGCGATTCTAATCCGGATACAGTTATGGCAAGTTTTATAGAAACAATACAAATTAAGTTAGATGAAAGTAGCACACTTGTGAAATCAAACAAAAAAAAGGAAAGTCTGGATCACGCACGGGCTAATAAGTTCAATTAAAAAACGAGATTCTCTGTACAAAAAGTGGGAACGTGACAAAAAAATATAAATTTTCTAAATGAGTTTAAGAACTATAGGAATCATCTAAACCTGCTAATTAAAATAGCCAAAACTAATTACTATAAAAACAAAATCTTAGAAAATAAAAATAATCCTAAGCAAGTATGGGACACAATTAAGCAGGTTAGTATGGAACAAAATCAAGAATCAGAAATAAAAGAAATCAAACTGACAAATGGCTCTTTAATAAAGGATCCTAAGCTAATGGCAGACACCCTGAACAATTACGTGGGAAAAAACTTAGCAAATCAAATCAAAAGTAATAATAATATAGCACCTGTAAATAATAGGCAACTAATGAATTCGACATATTTTGCTAATACTAATGAACAAGAAATAAAAGATGTAATACTTCAAATACGAAATAATAAAGCTCCGGGTTATGATGGCATCATGGCTGAAGCTATAAAAGCAGCTGCTTCCACATTGATTCCACCATTAGTTTACATAATTAATTTAATATTAAAAACAGGAAAATTCCCAGCAGTCCTAAAACAAGCAGTTGTAAAGCCTTTATATAAGGGTGGAGGTAAAACCGAATGCATTAATTATCGTCCAATATCGCTGATGTCCACTCTTTCTAAAATTGTGGACACAGTAATAAAATACAAACTTATTGCCTTTTTTAACAAACATGATATATTCTCAGACTTCCAGTTTGGGTTTAGAGAAGCTAGATCCACTCAGGTTGCTATTAGCCTGCTTGCAAAAAATATATACAAATCTATAGACAATGGAAATCCTAGCATCTGTATTTTTGTGGATCTAGCCAAAGCGTTTGACACAGTAGATCACAAAATACTTTTAAAGATTATGGAGGGAATTGGTGTAAGGGGGATTGGAGCTAAATTAATGAAAAGCTATCTGTCAAACAGACAACAATGTGTAAATATAAATGAAACTTGCAGTGAATTTAATGTAATTGAATATGGCGTTCCATAAGGCACTGTATTAGGTCCTATTCTTTTCAATATTTATATCAATGATATGTTTTCTCTACCCTCACAAGGACAGTTTATCAGCTATGCAGACGATACAGCAATTTTTTATACAGGACCTACCTGGGAAGATGTTATTGAAAAAGCACAACGAGATTTTAAAATGATAAAGGAGTGGTTCGATTCTAGAGTGTTAACAATTAATTTTAATAAAACCATGTACATACCATTTCTCATGAGTAATAGTAAATCCTATGACTTCAAATCATTGGAAATAGAATGTAATAATTCTTTATACCAGATTCCAATAAAGTATAATACTAAATATCTGGGAATTATTATTGATTCACATCTTAAATGGGACGTTCATATTAATAAATTAACACAAAAATTAAGGGGTCTCCTGGCGAAATTTAAATATCTCAAAAACATTTTAGACGTTAATCTACTCACTACAGTTTATTATACTTTAGTGGAATCACAACTTCGTTATAGTATAATTGCTTGGGGAGGTGTATACAATTGTCACCTAACAAAATTAGATATAATGCAAAAATGGATCTTGAAAATCATTCATAAAAAAAAATTGCCTTCTCAACCAATTTACTATTTGAACAAGCAAATGTACTTGATATTAGACAATTATATTGTCATTCAATAATATGTCATCAAAAAGTAAACCTAACCAATACCCAAAAAATCGATCATGTGTACAGTACCAGGTACAGCAGAAATGCATTAGAAGTACCTCATGCTAGGAAAACTATTGGAAACGCTGTTTTCTATTCTTAGGACCAAGTGTGTTCAATAAACTAGCCCTTGAAGTAAAAAAAATTAACTCCGTAAAACTGTTTAAAAACAAAACAAAGAAGTGGATAATGTCTCTGGGTAGACTGCATCTACATCAATTAATGGACAAAATACATACATTTTCAATCAGAGATATTACTAAACCTCCTTTATGAATTTTCCACGTTTCATATCTCAATGGCCTTATATTACTACATTTGTACAGAACATACCTATATATAATTACATGTATACATTTTATGTTTAGTACATGTCATTGTAAAATTTCTCTTTCCACTCTTTCATACCCTGCGTACTATAAATATTATATCAATGTATTAAATGTATTTAAATTTTCGTCTTCAATAAATTATTATTATTATTATATAAACATAAAAAAATCATTATCGGGCAAAATGGGGCTGATTGAAGTAAATTAAAATAATGTAACTATTGTAGAAAAACACACAAGCAAAGAATATAAAAATATATTAAGTTTTAAATAAAAGTTTTTCTAAATAACTTTTTGTATAATCCAATTCAATATAGCTGCTTAGAACGCCAATGGCAAGTTTATATTTCAAAATATCCTTTTTCGCCACCTGTTGCACTACCGGTATACAACGGTAAATTTGCCATGTTGCCACCCTTGGCGAAGTGGGACTCAGGGAAAAATTAACTCAACTGTATAGTTTATCTTACAATTCTTCAAGGACTAGAAAATGTGTAATAAATAATTGTTGAAATAATTCGCCAAAGATTGGCTAAAATTGGTGCTGTCCAAGTTTGGTGAGGTTTCAGATTCATTTTAATATACTTAATTATACGTACATTCTATAAAATCTATTAAAAGTTTAACGAGCATCAAAGTTTTCACATTGCCCTAATTTACTTTATTCAAAAGAATATTAAGTATCAATGTCGTCATTGTACCGTATTTTGTTTGGCATATACAAATTACCGATTTTTTGGAAAGGTGCATAATATTTAACAATTAACCATATCTAATGTTCCAACAGTGTTATTAAATACGTTATTTGCAAATATGTAATTGCTTAAATTATTGATATTTACAGAAGAGAATGTTATTGTTTTCGTGCGTATGAAAGTTCACTGATTTTCTATCGAGTTATTTAGCATACAGGTCAAAAATCGAGTAAATCGAAGAATATGTTCAATTAAAATCATCAAGTTACTAAATAGTTATTGATACATGTTCCTAACTACATTAATTGTTATTTATACACAGCGTCCTATTTTATGCAACGATTTCAAATTGCTCAGGATCTCACTTTATTTAAATTGAAAGTAAATTGATTATGGCTTAAATTATATTGAAAAAATGTACCTAGATACAACTCAAATTTTCGTTATAATACGTGGACTTTAAATTTACATAACTACTTTTCTTGGAATTTAGAAGAAATATTAGACTAAGGAATATACAGTATGCCCACAATTCATGGATAATACGAAGAGGGTAATAGGTGAGATCATTTCCAATAAAAATAACCATGCAATATATGGTTATCCGATTTTTAATGGTTCAGAAGTTCTTAAGGGCATTTGTTAGTTTTAAATTGCAATCGTAAGATTAAAAGCTTTCACATGAGTTTATGAATAATGTTTGTAGAGGATTTGAAGAGACTTTTCAAAACAAGTTTTCGAGCAATTTTGGGAATTGACAAGAGCTTGTAAATGAAATCTATGACTTTTTACAATATTATGAATTTATACGGAATTAGTTATAATTGTTATGAGTTTTTAAAAGGTTCGAGTCGGTGATTTTTTGAAAGTGCTTTAAGATTAATAATAAGAATTGAAAATTAATGTTTGATCTAAAAGAAATTTGGAGGAAGCTGATTTTAGCGGGATTCTATTCCTAAGGGGACTCTTTTTAACTGACTAAAAAGTCCCTAGAGTTCTAATCACCAAACTACCTCAAAACGACCATCTAAGTTCTAATATTTCATTTTTAAAAAATTCTTTTTTCATTTCTCGACAAACACACAAGCGACTTTTTAATAGATCACATTTTAAATCGATTAATATCCACGTATAGTTTGTATTCAAATAAGAGTTCGAACTAATACAGACCTCCAAATATATGAAATATTATTTTAATGTAAAATAGTATACAGGGAATCCCAATAGTGTATCAAAGTCCAATATCAGCCTTATTAGAAGACTTTGGAAAATTGTTTGTCCATGTTAAAAGGCGCACACGTTGAAAATATTTTGAAATATACAGGGTTACTCGCTACAGCGGAGAATCTTCGAGGTCATTTTTTTTAAATGGAACACCCTATATATTTTTACATTTATGAATTTACCGTAAAATTACCTTTCCAAAGACCCACAGATTTTTGATTTTTGACGTGCCGTTGTCGAGTTATTCGAAAAAATTAGAAAATTTTGGTCGGAACAAGGTTTAACAAATTAATTCGCTGTGTGCGTATTACTACTAATTAAGAAGATTTATTTGGCAATTATGTAGACAAGGGATGTGCTACAACGACACGACCACCAAATATTGGTTATAACTATACAGGGTGTATTTTATTCTAGCACTAATTCAGGACATTTCAAAATGAATTTTCTCATTTTTTTTCAAATGGAACGCTCTGTATATTGTTGTATTTTTGAATAGGCACATTAATGCTCTACGATTTTTCTGAATAATGTCCTATACGTAAAATAACTTTGCACTTTCCAATAATAAATTTTTCGAGAGAAGAAAAGGTCGATATGGTTTATGTTCTGAGTGCGAGTGATAGAAATTGTTTGCTTTTAACTCGAATTTATAATGAGCAATATCAGGAAAGAAGACAGCTCTCTAAAAAATCATTTGAGAGGTTGATGAAACGATTTGACAACACGGCGAAAGTGGAATATGTGAAAAAGGAACGAACAAAAAATGTAGCATGTGAAGAAGACGAAACAGTCATACTTTTGAGCGTGATTGAAAATCCTCATCACAGTATAAGAGAATTGGAAAGAAAAAAAGATATAAGCCGAACTTCAGTCCATTGAATCCTACAAGAAAACAAATTTTATCCCTACCACGTTCAACCAATGTAGGAACTGATTGGTAGGGATTATGAAAACCGAATACAATTTTGTCAATGGCCAAAACAAACAATAGGACAACAAAGAAATGTTGTTGACTTTGTTTTGTTTGTCGATGAACCTTTATTTCCCGCTAACAGATCTGTTTCAGATACGCCAGGACGGACCACCACTACCAGAGACATGACGTTTTCAACCCTAACCCAACCTCCTTGCGGGCGTCGGACAACATACCGTCCGACGCCTGTTGTCCTACCTGCTCCGTGGTGACCGAAAGTGCTAAAAGAAGCACTTAGGTCTCCACACTCCCGAGCTACACAGCTCATCCTTACCTTTCCGACGATCTGGGGTAGGATATCAATTGATGTCCTACGTACTCACATTTGTGAGCTGGGTCTGGTAGAAGTACACGAGCCCACCTATCACGAAGGCCGGTCCAGGTCTACAGAGATAATCTAGGTGCAATGAGTAATAGTCCTACTCGGCCCTAGTTATCGCGACCGACATCCAGCCAATGGATATTGGCGCGAAGAAACCTTAAAAATGGACATATTAATTATCATAATTTTCATTATTACGGCATAACCAATCCATATATCTCACGAACAAATAGCCAAACAAGATGGTCGTTGAATATTTGGGGAGGAATTGTAGAGGGTTATGTGATAACCACATTTTTTTTATGGACGTGTGAATGGTCAAATTTATTTGTAATTTTTGCAAGACAGCTTGGATGTCCCCGGGGATATTAGGGAGCGAATGTGGTACCTCCATGATACCATGATAGAGGACCTGTGCACCACACTGCAACTGTTCACGAACATTTAAACGACGCTTTTCCAAATGGTTGGATAGGAAGAGAAATACCTCATAGTTGGCCTGCCAGAAGCCCTGATTTGACCAAAATAGACTTCTTTTTGTAGAGCTATGTTAAGGAGCAAGTATACAAAGGTCCTATAACCGCAATAGAAAATATGAAAGAAATAATAAGCGAAGTTTCTCAGGAAATTGCTGTAGATATTTTAAGAAATGACTGTAGACCATTCGAAAATCGTCTACAGAAATGCATAGACGTACTGGGAGGCCACTTTGAATAGTTCCTATAAACACTAGGTATTATTTATTTATTAAATTAGGTTCAAAGTAACTTTGAATTTTTAAAATAGTGCCAATTTTTGTATTACCTATTATGTATGTCAATTTTTTTGTAATATTAAACGATTATTTATAAATTATTAAGATGACTCAAGTAAGGTTTAATTAAACTGTGAAAAAATCCTACAAAGTCAACCAAGACGGACCCAGAAAAAAATTTAATACTACTTTCAATTATTCTCACTTTATGTCAAAATCATGGCTACTAGATATGTTTGAAATGAAAAGTATTATAATTCAGTGGTTTTTAATGAAAAAGTAAAAATATCTCTGGAAATATCGATTTTAGGTATAGGATATTATTCACAAAAGTCGTAGAGAATAACGTGCACCCCGTATAATTATAATTAATATTTAGTGGTTGTGTCGTTGTAGTACATCCCTTGTCTACATAATTACAAAATAAATCTTCTTAATTAATAGTAATACATACACCGTGAATTAATTTGTTAAATATTGTTCCGACCAAAATTTTCATATTTTTTCGAATGATATCAAAAACCAAAAATCTGGAGATCGTTGGAAAGATAATTTTATGCTGACTTCGTAAATGAATGTAAAAATATATAATGTGTTCCACTTAAAAGTAATTAAAATCCAGTTTCCTGGTGTTAATTATCCGAATGAAATAGCTCCACCGCGTTATTTATGTGGAGTGAGAAATTATTTTGCCAAAGTTTTCCCTAACACGTGGATTGGAAGACGTGTGAAACTATTGTATGACCACTTCGGTCTCCCGATCTGATCACTCGTAATTACTTTTTAATAAATATCAAAAGTTTACATTAACCGACCAGACAGTATTGCAGATTTAAAAAACAGTATAACTAAAGAAATTCACAAAATGCGCCCTGTCATTCGAAAATTCGAATATCGGCTTGCTTATTGTCAAGAGGCAGTCGCCTCGGCGGTAATTTTAAACATTTAATTTAATTATAGAATGAATTGGAAATACATCTTTAATATCAAGTGAGATTCTGCGCTTCTTTTTACGTAAAGGGTTGAGGTGGGTACAATTTTGTAATAAAAGTTTTCTAAATTTCTCAGTAATTAATACCCCAAATTTCAAAAACTTTATACTGCTTAATAAAGAATTAAAATCCTTTTCGAACGAGGTGCCGTGCCATTTAGAAAAACTCAATTCTCTCTCTCAAACTGTTCACTTTAGACCCCCACATTTATGCATTTTCTTCTTATTTTTTTACATGCTTTTCCATTTTCGGCCAAAATCAATATATCCAAATTTATTTAGGGTGAATATTTTTCAGTGAAATCTATTCGCTCAATGCACTGTTATTTCGACACACGTTGTATATTAAAGAATATCATTTGAAATAATCGAACACTTAACTATTTAACTTACGAAATATATATGAAACTATTATCTATTGTCTATCATTTAAGACCTACATTTTTATTATCTGATAATGATTTTTAGACCCAAGTTCTTAAGTAGAAGATATATGTTTTGTGTGTCCCACGTTTTTGACAATGGCCTAGTACGTTGCGCGTTTGTACTAATAGATATGCAATGGCTGTTTACTTAATTTAAAATCTGTGTTTTTTCGGATAATGTGTCTGATAATTTAAACAACCAAAATATCTGCCAATAGCCTATACAGCCAAGCATGTTTTAGAAATTATGATCATATGTAAAAAAAGTTTAAAATGTGAATTCTTGAGGTACTAAAAGACCCCTTGAGAATTTTTATAGAAACACATTTAATGGGCTCACCCTCATACCTCGTTTATCTGAAATCCAGATGTTTTGAAACAAGATTATTTCCATTGGATCAAAATTCGATAAGTCATGCAAATCAGCTCCTTTTTTTAATAACATATATTGCACCTTCATCTTTGGGTAATATACAGCGTGAATATCTGGCCCAAAAAAGCAATAATTTAGCCTTCTCTGGGCGAGATATTGAAACATTTTATAAGAAAAACTTGCTCAAAATTAAAATATATGATATTATACCAAATTTGATAAATATATTCTTAAATTTATTTATTCAACCCATGTTGCTCCATTTTCAGCACACATCTCAACTCTTTTCTTAAACTCTTTTTAGTTATTTTGAACAACTTGAAGGTTTACCTCATCTGTAATTTGTAATTTTCTCTATCAATACATTTACATCTGTTCTTGAGTTATGGCAATAAACAATTTTCTTCAGGTGACCCCACAAATAAAAATCGCAAATTGTCAAATCAATAAGCGAATACGGAAAGGATCTAAATCGTCCAATCCACATTTTTGAGAAATTATTACTATAGTTAACAAATTTGGTACAACGTCATATTTGTATAATAATTCTGAGCAAGTTTTTTTTCATAAAATTTTTCGATATCTCGCACAGGAAAGGTAGTTTATCTGCGATTTTTCTTTACAAACTGTTACCAACGCCCTCTATAAATTTTTTAAATTCTATCGTACACACAATAGGTTTTGGGCGAAGGAAGAGCAGCATATAGAATGTTGTGTTCAAAATTAAAAAAAAATGTCATTTACACCTACAAATCGCTTTGCCGTGGACACACTGTATACACAGGGTCTTCAGAATTTCATGCCAATACGAAAATTTCACGTTATAGATATCCCTAGCCGTTTTATATTTACTTAATATGTTTGATACCGCATTAGATAATTTATTTGAATTTTAGTAGGTGCTAACTACGTAATAAAACACATTTTTTCATAAAAAAAGATTCACTTCCACCTGTGGCGTCTACGCTATATGTCCTTTATTACCTTTAACTGAGAAAATGATACATCGCTGCTCCTATTAAAAATAAATATTATTTTCAAAATTGCGTTGCTCCTTAATGGAAGTGGCCTCCCGATTTTTTTTTCGTTCGAGGAACGATTTTTTAATAAAAATAGCTGCCCAAGAAATCAATACTTCCACATCCAGATTGTGTATCTAAGTCACACGCTAAATCCCAATGTAATATTTTACTCCCTTTAATAATAGGCTGGGGGTGGTAGAGGGGATCCCCAATGTCGAAACATTTTTAGAGGCCCTTGGTTCTCCCATCAATTTGTAGTAAAAATTTAGGAAAAATCGTATTTTTTGGGAGGTCACTCTATTGTTCAACTGCAGTAAAGGGTTAATTTTTTAAGGTTATTTCAACTTTATTAGTCCAATATTATCCGACTATAACGAAAAAAAATTTTTATCGCAATTTTTGCAAAAGAAAGGATCAGGCGTAGGAGGTTTTTCACGGGGGAGAAGAGAAAGTGTTAAATAATGTGGTTACCAAAATGGTGCATTAATTCTTATCCAAAATGGCATTCTAAACACTTTTTTAATCTACATATTTTTCAGCAAAATCAATGGAAATGGCGTAAATCAGGAATTAATTCTTAAAGTCCGCCATTTTGAACTTTTCAATTTTCACTCCGAATATGAATTTTAACCGATTTCGTTGAAAAATTTGCGAGTCATTGAATTAGGGGTGTAAAACGGCAACACCCCCCCCCCCCCGGGCGATGCACTACTTTTCAAAGTAATTCATTTCATATGTGGTCGAAACTTAACATAATGCAAAAAGTTTCAAGTCTTCATATTAAGGTAGTAACGATTAAGAACTTATACCCTTTTTGCATTCATTTCCTACCACTACTAAAAGAATATTTTTCATTTTTCCATTTGTTGGAATTGATATATATCGAGATATTCTTAAAAAACTAAAGGAAACAAATTTGTTAAGCTGAACTGTAAAAATGAACTTGATCCCCCGAACACATTAAAATAAAATACTGCCCTGACCAGACAATTCACATTAAAATCTTAATTTGACTCTGGCATTATTTGGCAAAAATAAATACGAAATTATTTATGCCGAAAAAATCCATTTCATACGACACCGCAGAAAACTAAATGCTATGTTACTTACTTTTATGTGAAGCACCGGAGAATAAAATATCCAGAACAGTTCAAGATGACACTGGTGGAAAATAGAACAGAGCGCACTTTTACCACCTTCACTAGGCCAAGTGAGTGTGAGCAATGGTCTTATTGGCAAGGAATATTCGCCATGCAACCTATATATCAACAGAGATAAGGTGACTTATTCAGAAGAATAGTATGTTTGCTCGATGGCGAATATGTGGAACGAAAAATACTACTAAATCAATAAACTCTTTAGCTCTTTATCACCTCAATGCAATTTTAATCTTAAAACTACAATAGATATCAAATTTGTAGGTGGAGAAACTATTTTTCTGCGATAACCTTTGCTCAGTAGTTAAAATCTTATAAGTATGTTGGAATACTTAATAGGAGTAAGTGGCAAGACAGGATAGTTTGATAAGATTTCAGTTTGGTTAGGAGATTTTGTAAAAGAGGTAAATGGCAATAGTTAGCAACCAAAGTGGTCTCTACAATTTATAAAATGTTTGTTAATTTGACAGAATATTCCTGAAGTATCAATTAGCATTCCCTAATTCGTAGTCGCATGTTTACATTTTACATCAAAAAGTGATAATACTTTCTAGAGCATAATTTTTTCAGTTAATCCTAGTTGGGTCGATTATTAAGTAGGATTTCTGCAATATGAAACATCGTAGCTAGTAAACAATGTACCCTAAATAATTGTTAGATTTATGTTTTGAAAGTAGTGTATATTCTTTTCAGAAAAACTGTTAATGTAAAACTGTTAATGTTTGAGGTACCCTTAAAAAATAAGTAAAAGGAAGAGGAAAGAACTGAACTTGCAGCCCTCACTTCGCTTGTGCCCCAAATTCGTGCGATCTGCAGCTGCTAGGATTTCATTGACCCATGGAATGTACGGAGTTTCACTTCAGAGTCTTAATTGGGGACATCTGCAGGTCAGGAATCCATGAGGTGGACATCCCGAAAAGTGGGAGGAAGTCCGCCATATTGTTTTTTATACCAAACCGAATGTGCACTCTATCTCCGCAACCGCTGATCTGATTTTAATTTTCTTTTTTTAGTTCAACTACAAATTTTATGCTGAAAGATGAAAGCTCTTATAATTTTTTTTGTATCTTTTAAGATAACGGAGTTAAAATTAATATAAAAAGAAGTAAAAACTCACAATTAAAATTCTTTTAATCACAACCGTCCACTTTTTCTCATTCTATATATTTTTAAATATTTGTTTACTATAAGTTGTAGTCCCGCATTTTAGCTATAAAATCTCGTTTTGTCCACCCGATTACCTCTCAAAATGAGAGAGATACAGCTATTTTCGTCCAGTGGTGTGTGCTACTAATATACAATTTAAATGTATTGAGCCTTCACTTTCATAAATGGAGTGGCGGGTTTTTTAAAATTACGTTTCCATTGTGTGCCTATTGCAAATCAGTATTTGACGTTGAAGAAGTTATATTGAAAAATGTCGTTCGCCGTTTAACTGAATTAATATAAAAAGAAGTAAAAACTCACAATTAAAATTCTTTTAATCACAACCGTCCACTTTTTCTCATTCTATATATTTTTAAATATTTGTTTACTATAAGTTGTAGTCCCGCATTTTAGCTATAAAATCTCGTTTTGTCCACCCGATTACCTCTCAAAATGAGAGAGATACAGCTATTTTCGTCCAGTGGTGTGTGCTACTAATATACAATTTAAATGTATTGAGCCTTCACTTTCATAAATGGAGTGGCGGGTTTTTTAAAATTACGTTTCCATTGTGTGCCTATTGCAAATCAGTATTTGACGTTGAAGAAGTTATATTGAAAAATGTCGTTCGCCGTTTAACTGAATTAATATAAAAAGAAGTAAAAACTCACAATTAAAATTCTTTTAATCACAACCGTCCACTTTTTCTCATTCTATATATTTTTAAATATTTGTTTACTATAAGTTGTAGTCCCGCATTTTAGCTATAAAATCTCGTTTTGTCCACCCGATTACCTCTCAAAATGAGAGAGATACAGCTATTTTCGTCCAGTGGTGTGTGCTACTAATATACAATTTAAATGTATTGAGCCTTCACTTTCATAAATGGAGTGGAGGGTTTTTTAAAATTACGTTTCCATTGTGTGCCTATTGCAAATCAGTATTTGACGTTGAAGAAGTTATATTGAAAAATGTCGTTCGCCGTTTAACTGAAGGCATGATACATTTTTGTAAATAACAATGAAGGATTTGGTCAAAAAATTGCCACGTATAAAAAGGATACTCCTTCATACCACGACAAAATTTTACATCAATAAATTTAATTTTACGAAAGTCACAGATCACAGATTAAACTACAGATCTTAAATAAAGTGTGTTTTATAGTGTCAGTAATCTTTAGTTTGCAGATTAATTACGTCACAGTAAAGTTAAACTTCAAACGGTGGATGGGGATGATTTAAACTCTGGATTATCAGATGTCAGAATGTTCATAACCTCATAATTAATAAAATTCGGTGTAATATTTGATCGATGTATTCGAAATATGTGATTATTTACAATCTGATGATGACAGAAAATTATTATTAATACGCTGAAAGTTCTGGAAATTTTAGAATTAGACCTATAGTTACAAGGAAGAATGTAGTCAGAAAACTTTATAAGCTGTTCAGATTGGGCCAGTTATTATTTTACTGGAGCTAATTGAAAATTTATTATTACATCTGACAGAAAGGTAAAGATTTATAGAATAGAATAGAATAGAATAGAATAGAATAGAATAGAATAGAATAGAATAGAATTATGTTTGATCACTTCACACCTATATGCATATATATGCTTATTGTTACCAGAAACTTTGAAAGCCTACACAAATCAACTGCCTCTTGTATAATTAAAAATGTTTCGCTAATAAAATTAATTCAACGAATTTGTCCTTCTATTTCCCTCCATTTTTTACAAAAATAACTTGAAATGTCATGTCAAAATATCGCAATAGGTTAGAATCAAACTACGTGAAGTTGCAATTTCTGTTGAACAGTAGTCCCAACTGTATAAATTTAAGTTTATTTTTATAAGACAGGCGTTTGTAAAGTAAAGTTCAAATCATGGTTTAATCTTAAGTTTAAACTTAAGATAAATGTGGACTTAAATCTAACCTTAATAAACCGGCCCTTAGTGGTAAAAAGGATTGCTTTCAAAATTTGCGGTCTGGCTTTTGGAAAGTGGAACATTTCGCTGCAACTCCCATTGATGTTCGTGCGAACTTGCATCACAGCCTCTAGTGTGAATATCTCCATTTACGATTTTTCTGAACTACAATAGTCATTAATATTGGAGGACAGTCGCTTAATCCACGCACTTGTCACATGAAAACAAAAAACAAATTCCCATAAAATCTCCAAATTTTAAAATTTATTTTGACTTTGTCCAGACTCTCGACTCAGGCCAGCGATCTTCAGTGCGATAGTGCAAATATTTTCGGAATTTCAGCCAGCAATTTTGTCTTCTGCAACGTTGGCTTGCATTAGACTAACTTCGCCGAACAGTTCGTCTTCATTCAATACCAAACTTATTTAGTCCTTAGAAGCCTCATATGAACAAAAAACTTGATTTCATGAAACTTATCTTCTCAAATTCATACGTTCAAAAACATTCAGTTCATTTAAGTTCGAACTCCAGTTTTGCAAAATGTAAATGAAAATTCAAATTTCGAATTTTTTGTATCTCAAGAAAAAGAAGTACATTTAAGTGTACTTACTGAAACTTTTAAGGACAGCAGGACATTACCCGAAAAGAAAGTACTGTCTAACTAAAATAAGTACATACGGTAAAGGAAAGTACTGTCTAACTAAAATAAGTACATACGGTCACCTTAATTATATCTATTAAACCAAGAAGTATGTGCCAAATAACCGAAATGTCGGCAAAATAGTGTGTTTCTTTTTATTGCCCTGTCTCCGACAGGACTAATACAGCACTACTGGGTATGTTTTATTATGATCTGTTGAAAATAAATGTAGAGTAGAGAGATTTTAATAATTGGTAATCGATAGATTTACAAAGTTCATGTATCTTACCCCCCCCCCCCCGTTATGACCGCCACTGTTAGAAGAGCGCATACTATTGTAATGATTTGTATTTTAATTATGATAGAGGAATTAGCTATGATCCATTAGATGTCCCTAAATACGATTTTGAACTAAAAGCAGATAACGAATTTTTAAAACCAATTTGTAATTTACGTTGCATTCCGGAGAATTTTTTTTTTATGTGCTTTTGCAAAACAAAATGCGAGAAAAAATGTTGCACTTATAAGTAAATTGGGGTGCTTTGTTCAAATTTCTGCAAATGCAATAATTTTAATTTGTGTAGAAACAAATAATTAAATTTCAATTTACAATCACTGCAAAGATCTTATTTTGTTTTATAATATAAAAACCAACATTTAATTTCAATCTGCGACATACACAAAACTTTTTCTACGATCGGAACAAAACATAATCCCTAGTTTATAATAAAATGGTTTAACAATAACTATCTTAATTTCCCACTACTATAATAATATAACAATAATAATAATAGTCCTCTTTTAGTACTTTATAATCTACATTTCCTATCAAAAACAAGCAATTGAGCAATTCCTCTATTAACTTTACACTTGTCATCATAACATATCAATAACAAATCAATTAAACTAAACACATCGCTGATAACAGGAAAAATACCGACTAAACTAAAAATGAGTGTTATTTACTATAATTATTGTGAGAAAAAATAGGAAACTATTTTTTTCTAATGTTGACTTGGCCCATTTTTTTTTGCACATAACAGCACCAGTTCCAAAAGTTCAAAACCCGAAGGAAGCAAGTAAATATAGACCAATAAATTTAATTCCGATAGTGGATAAAATATTAGAAATCGTTGTGGCCGAACAATTGAGGAAGTACTTTGAAAAATTGGAGGAACGAAATCAATGACGGTAGTGTAGCATTGAGCGTGTTTGTAGATCTAAAGTGAGCATTTGACACTATCGATAGATGTTTCGATTTAGTTAAGTGAGTATGATGTGGCAGAAAAAACCTTAACATGGATTGAAAACTATTTAGAAGATAGATACCATAAGAACATAGTGAACAATAGGACATCTACATCTAATAGGACTTTATCCTTAGCTCATATGGGGTGCCACAGGGAGCGTATTGGGCCCCTTCTATTCATTATATATTTAAATGATATAAGTCGTGTTCGAAAGAATTCATATGTAAACATTTTTGCGGATGACTCACTAATTTCTATATCTGGAAAATATCATTTTGTAATCACAGATATAATGAAGAGAGAGCTTTGTGTATTATATAGATGGATATGTGCAAATAAATTAAAGCTCAATAATGGAAAAACTAAATGTATGGTTTCTGTACATTAATAATACAAAAGTTGAATTTGTAAATGAAATTAAACGCTGGGGAATTATTTTGGATCAACAGTTAACGTTTTCAAAACATGTTGATTATTTATGTAAAAAAATTGGCAAAAGACATATATTTTCCAAGTAATAACTGTTAAATCAGCTGCGGTGGATTTCAGTCGGGGAAAGCATAGACAAAAATCTTGTACTTACCTATCTTAAACCTTTCTTTGTTAAATGAGCTAAATTGCACAATTATCCTGTGACATCTGCTGAAAACTACAACATAGACCATATAAAAATATCATTCTTAAAAAAGTCAACTTTTAGTGCTGGTTTACGCGCGTTTTATCCACTGAAATTAAATCCTCTGGTAGTTTAAAACTGTTTACTAAGAATGTTACAAAATTAAATTTTAAATTAAATTTTTTTTTTTAACAGACGGGACTTAACATACTACTGGGTGGCTATTCTTGAGCTTGTGGGAGTAGAATGAGTAAAAGAAAGTAATCTTTTTCTACTCCCTTATGTAAAATTTGTATTCCTGAATTATTTTCCCTCAGCCAGATAGACGAAAACACTCCCTACTAATTCCTTTATTTTTAGTGAGAGAAAGTCGAGGGAAAGCAAAAGAAACATTTTTTAAGTATTTTATAGGTTATGATTGCGCCTGTGGAGACGTACACCTTATTAATTCGATTTTATTTAAATAATGGACATTGAAGATTTAGTGGCTATACAAGTTTTGGATGATTTAGAAGATGCGGAGGAACAGTTTGAAAATGGGAAAAAGATTTGAATTTTAGAAAAAACTGATCCTTTTGAATTGTCGGATCAAATTTTTTTCGTTTATTTAGGTTGTCCAAACCATTAGTGAGGGATCTTATAGATATTTTAAACCCATTGCTTTGTCGTGCAGACAAAGGTAAATTAGATTAAAGTGCATTACATATTGCTTAGTTTTGTAGGTTACGTTAGGTATATGAAACAGAGTACCTACCTACTTTATTTAAAACTAAACCATATTTTTAGATATTTGTTACATTACGTTTTTTGACTACTGGCACTTACCAAGAAATAACTGGTAGCAATCACTATACTGCAGTAAGCCAAGCCAGTGTGTCGCTGTATAACAGAAGTTTGTACTGCATTAACTTCACCAAATATTTTTAATACTTGGGTGCAGTTTCCCAGAGATATTGCAGAATTAGAGAGATTAAGAATCAGGTAATTAACCTCTGTCAACGTCAACTATCACGCCACCACGAGTTGACAGCTGAAATAGTCAGATATAGGAGAGTTCTGATTGGTTATACCGTGAAGAACAATATGACAACACTGTCGACTTCTCCCTCAAACTTTCATCGCTCCCTCGTTTTTCCTTTTGTTTAAGAATACTTGTTTTTCGAATTAGGGAATTTCAAGTGAAAGGCGAGGGAATTAATTCTCCAGGGAGTAACGATTTCTCTCGCGCTCAAGAATAGCCACCCTGAACTACTGGCATCAGTGTTAATATATCGCTTTGCCAATTTGCCAATTTGCCAATTTTGTACATTTTCTTGCAGATAAGAAGGTACTATGTATTTAATTTTATATATGGAAATCAGTACATTGTACTCACCATAATTGTACACATTCACCCATCTTAATGCTTCCAGCATGTCATTTACCCTAGTATAAATAAGTAGTACACTTTAATGTAATCCTCATAGCTCTGTTCTGTAACTTTTGCAATCGATCTATGTCGCTCTGGTTAGCGAGATATAGAATAGTACCTATTACAATAAATAATAAAATGTTGTAATATAAAAGAGTTGCATACCAATTTTCTACTTTCGATAGATAAATAACAACTAACTCTCTTTAAAACTTCAATTTTTTTTAGCAATCTTTTTCCATACATAATTGACATGATTACTGAAGTTAAATTTATCATCTATGATTATTTCCTTGGCGATTTCAATTACCCACAAGTTAGAAGCACCAGTCCTTGCTGTTCTATTTCATATTATAATTTCTGTTTTCCTATAATCATACCGTTTGTTTTAGACACATTCCAAATCAGTTTGTCTGCTTCGAACGATTCACTTACCTCTTTCAGGACCCATTCAACATTCATTCTAGCCACCAATGGCGCACAACTTCTCTCGTATTATAAATAACTGCATCATCTGCAAACAAATGATCACTGCAGTTACTAAATAGATTTTTCATGTCATTAATGCAGAAAAGAAAACAAATGCGGCCCCAGAATACTTCCTTGCGGTATTCCAAAATTTATACTTTTTGTAATAGATACATACTCGTCATACTTTACTTCTTGTGTCCTACCATTCAAATAACTACTTAACCACATATCTACAACTCCATTCAGACCATATTCTTTCTATTTTTTCAGTAGTCTATCTCTATCGGTCGTTTCAAATGCACGCTTTAAATAAAAAAAAACTATAGTAGTCATTTTACTGAGTAACATGCTTCTTTCCATTCGTTAATCACATACTGCAACATAATTTCACAACTATGCCCCTCTCTAAAGCCAGACTGAAACTTACATATTAAATTGTTTTCTATGACAAATAGGTCTGTCCATAAAATATAGTTTTTAATTGGAAATGATAGATTTATAGGTGTTATAAATTCCTACAAAGTTTTAAAAAAAGCAGTCATTTATTTTCGGCGTTATTTGTAATAGAAATTACCTCAACGTGTCGAGGATAGAAAACGCTCCCTTGGCGGGAGGCTAGGCGGGTGACGTCACATGCCTACTACGCGATGTACGCTACGATACGCTAGGTATTGCTGTAGTGATGTAGTTAATTTTGCGACTGTCATGAGCTAGGACGGGCCGGATATTCTTGCCGATATTTATTATAGTCGTATTTATGTGTACTGTGAAAGAAAATCAGATACCATGATCACGTCTATATTCGGCAAATTTGTGAATCCCCTTTCCGGAAACCCCCCTTCATATTTGACAACAATAAACAAACTCTATTTGACGTTCTAAATAGTAAAGGCACTGTTGCTGCCGTGAATTCAAACTTTGTTCTAACGAGAACGACACGAAATAAACCTAACGCCTGCCGAGCCAGCAAGCATGTGACGTCATACGCGTTTATCTGACCGAAATAAAGCTAGCAATTTCTACGGCCGCTGTTGTTATTCGGATTGACTTCTTTCAACCACAGTTCTAATATTGTTAGTTATTATTAGGTAAATGTCTTTATTTTGCACTACTTTTAATACATATTAATTTTTTTGTGGACAGAACTATTGTAAGATTTGCACATGTACAACTTTTTTTAATATTTTCTCGAATGCTGCAAGCATATTTATTGGATCGAATTTCTGTGCTTCAATAGTTTTGGCAACTTTTCCCATCATAGTGATGGTTGAGATTTTCAATGCATCAGAAACAACTCCCACTCGCAATGAAGTGTTTATAATGTTAAGACGTGGGTCAGCTAGTACGTCAAAGAAGTCCTTATAAAGAAACATTCCAATATCATCAGGGCTGCTTTTATGTGCTAATGAAAGAATTATTGTTTTAAGTTCACTTTTCTCCAATAACTGAAAATTAGAAAATTTATTGGAGGTATACATTATTTGGTAATGTTTATCATTATCTGGAATTCCATACACAATTTTACTCATACTATGTAAAATTCATTAAATATTTCCACGATAGTATTCATATCCTTTAATAACTAAGTTCCAAACATTACTTCATTCACTTCCACGTCCAGTGGAATTATAGTAACGCAAATTTTTTTTTAATAGGCTTAAAATGTCATGAAACGACGAGATTTTAAATTTGAGCAAAAAAAAATCTGTCTGCCTATCGGTCTGCCTGTAACTTTTTCTGGTGCGCACGTATACACTTATGTATTATAACAAGATCTAGAACTAGATTCTTTTGTACATTGTATATTTTGATCTAATTTCATTGAAGGATTCAGGGATGGGGTAAATAAGGATAAATAGGCAAAGCAAGCAGTTAAGAGTCCATAAAATTGTAATTTAGGGCATGTACGAAAAGTCACTCCCCACTGTCACCCCCAATGCCACCCCCATACTATTATGAAAGGAAGCAAAAAAAATTAAAATATGATTTAGTGTCCTCTACCACCCCGAATACCACCCACACGTTGTTATTAAAGGGAGTAAAAAATTAAATTGGGATTTAATGTGTGCACGAGAACCAAGGGTCCCTAAAATTTATTTTGGCATTAGCTACCCCCTCTACCACCCCCACCCTATTGTTTAAGGGAATACAAAATTAAATTGGGATTTAGTGTGTATACGAGAACGAAGGGTCTCTAAAATTCGGGTTCCAGGTAGTATATTTCTATATATTACAATTTGAATAAAGTTGATTCTCTCTCTCTCGTCTAGCTTTCTCTTGAACATATCTAAAAAAGTGGATTCAAGCATCACCTACTTAATTTACGTAATTTTCAAATACAAATTATCCTCAAGGAGAGGTTCGGATCCCACTATAAACTGTAGGGGCCTATCTCCTTTACTCAGACAAATCTAGATCTCCTAGGCATTATTCAGGTGATCTGGAAAGTGGTTAAAAAATATTGAATATTATATAGAAATAGAATTCTGTGAAATAAAACCATCTAAAATTTTATTTTCATTTCAATATTTTTCGTATTCGGGTTCGGGCAGGATCAATTCAGAACTTATAAGATCTCAGCAAGTTATGTATTTAACTATAATTTGACGAACTATATTGCTATAGTCGTTTGCAATATTACCGTGCTGATCAAAAACGCAATAAAAACTTGACGATCTCATTAAAATAACGTTATTCTATGTACTAATTCACCCGTAAATTGTTCACTTACCTTTATAAGTTATAGGTACGTCGGCTTGTTTGTTCACACCATACCGAATGATTCACAGCTATTAATAATGAGCTCGTAAACTTGTTATTGTTTTTTATCTGCACCGTAGTTTTGAAGGTTACTATATCATAATTTCGTAAGATTAAAGTTACTTTTTTATACTTGACCTCAGCAGAATTCTTGGCTCACCGCCCACCATCATAGAAATTTATAGTTATTATCCACCAACGTCCACAAATTAATCTTAAGTGTTGTTTAAATATTATTGAAAATAAATAGTTTTATCATGTTCTCCTAAATTTTTTGCTTGTTAGATAGATACTTGAGATTGCCAATAAAAATTATTATTGTTACAGCACTTATCATTTTAAAGTAAACTAATAGCTGATGATATTGAGGATGTTTGGGTGGAACATAAACCGACATTTTAAGTCTAAACTAGGATTATTCCAACTATAAAATAGATTAGATCATAATACTAACAAATTTTGTTTGTATTAGTCCATTTAACGAGGTCCCGAACATCAAAAGTTTGTAGGATATTTTGCAATACATTTTCCCTTCTATTTTAGAGGGTGAGAAAGGCGATGGTGATGGTTTCGAGTTCTAAAACTCTTGCATACTACCCCAATTTCACCAGCTTCTCGATCTTGGGCTTGCGAGGGCTCGTCGGATTGGATTTTTTTGGGGAATAATAG
The DNA here is from genome assembly GCA_963675555.1 of Leptura quadrifasciata. Lineage (NCBI taxonomy): Eukaryota > Metazoa > Arthropoda > Insecta > Coleoptera > Cerambycidae > Leptura > Leptura quadrifasciata. The sequence goes on from OY776674.1 coordinate 20,880,226, forward strand.
TAAATTCAGTTAATTTACACTAGCATACCCTGAACCGACCCTCGGGGGTTGAATCTACCCCTGCCCGTAATAGCAATATGCCCAAAAAATAAAAAAAATACAAGGTTTTAGTGAGTTCTCGAGGGCAAGGATCACGATGGTGGTGTTATTTTTCACCCTAGCCTCTCGCAACTACTCCCAACATATAAAACCCACCCCCTTTTCCATGCCGTCGGCCCTAGGCATGCGTGGGTTTTGTTCGATTGAGTTTTTAACGAGAATATCAGCTAAATCACTTATAGTTGAAGTAATCAGTTCCCGTCACATAAAAAACGCAACAGAAACTGTACGACCTCATTAAAATATCATCATTCTTTGTGCTGTCTCGAGCGCAAATTGACTCGCTTACCTTTATAGGTTTTTAATGTGCGTCAGGTTGTTTGATGACAGGCATATGCCGCATGGCATGGCGATAATAATAATTATGTCGTAAAGTTTTTGTTGCGTTTTTTGACTGTCGAGAAGTGCGGACTTGGACTATACCACTAAGATGAAATAAGTTACCAATGGCTGCATTAATGCCCTGCGGTTTTTGTTGGGTTTGTGGATTGATTTATTGAGAAAAATATTTTTTTAGTTAAATAATTATTTAAGAATTGATACGCTCATATGATATTCTTATTTTAAATTTTTTTTTAATGATATTCATTTTACGTAATTATAAAAGTATACTAATCTACTCTTTGACGCTTACAGCTACACTGCAAACGAATTTCACAATCAACATTAAAAATATTGTATGTCTCGTTACGTTCACAACCATCACCTACATCATAATTTGTATCCATACATAAATATAATATAAACACACATATACTTTATAGGAAAGGGGGTATTTTTATATGTTGGGGGCACTTACGTGGGGTAGGGTAAAAAATAACACCATCATTGTCATTTCCGCCTTCGAAAGCCCGTAAGAAGCCCGTTCCGAGCCAGTTCTCCCATTTTTTGAAAGATTTCGGTGTTGCTGTGAACGATCCATGCTTTAATGGATGTCTGAAGGACGTATTTTCTGCTCGAAAAACTTAGAAAAATTTAAAAAAATAGGAAAAAGAAAAAATTAATTTTCTTTTTCCTCAACCTTTTCTTAATTCTAAATAATAAATATTACGTTCACAAAATTTTTAGGGTTCAACACGACTGTTTCAAACGGAGAATAATATAATAAATCATACTTACTGTCGTTTATGCTTAACTGCTGCTCTGATGGTATCAATTGGACGACGTCGTAACACTATAAATCTAACACTGTCTGTATCACACTCTCTTAAAATTAAACCTGAAAAGGAATTTTGTTAGAAAACACAACTAAAAGACAATATAAAGTTCAAAATGTATATATTAAATCTTTTAAAAAAATTTATGTTTTTACAACAACTTCTTTCAAGAGAAAATGTTAACAAACAATGGTCTGACCCGTGTACAACACATGGTGAGGAACGTGACGATTCATCACAATAATTTTGGTCGCTCCTCGGAGCTTAAAATTGCTTGAAGCGTCTCTACTTCGTTTGTATTATGCAATAACAACTTTTTACGTTCAGGCAAGGCAGATCCCATGCACGTGTGAGTACATGGTATAGATACTTTTTTGACTCCGAATCACTGAGGAACCCGTTTAGGGTAAACCCCGTCAAAACACATCATTTCCCCGTCAAATCCGACTGCTAGGAAATGATGGGGGTCCCATGTCGCTAAGGGCTATTTTCGCTATAACTTCCGATATACTTTGAATAGTCGTTGGACTAACTTGTCCTCATATTCAATACCTCGTAAGAGTTGCAGTGCTTGACAACGTGGATTCGTAAAAGGGTTTTTAATCTTGAAAATTTTGAAGTCCAATTTTAGTATACTTTCTAAAATTGGGTGGTCGGGGCGACATTACGTCCCTGTGCAGCGACATTTACTACACTTTCTAAATTAACGCTCCTTGAAGAGTTAGCGAAAATTTGGCATAAAAAATGCTCCGAAGAGCAAAAATATGTTTCCAAGAATTAAAAACCTCTTCCACGGCGTTTTTACGTGAAGCACGCTTTTCTTACGAAGTATTTCCTAAGTCGGATTTTGTTACAACGTCGAAAAATATATCGGGGTTATAGCGTTCTTTACCATTGCCACCAAGGTATTTACAACTCCTAGGGGTTGCTTAGGTCAACTGTGGTTTAGTAATGGTTAGTTTCCCTGATATTCCCATAAAAACCCCGATCCGACGAATCCTCGCATGCCTAGGAACGACATCATGGAAGAGGGGTGGTTTTTATACCCTGGGGTAGTTGCGGGAAGGTAAGGTGAAAAATAACACCACTATCTCACGATAGCTGCCCTCAAAAACCCAGAAAAAATCCTGTCGACTCCGTATTTTTTAATTTTTTTGGGACATATATTAACGTTTGGATAGGAATCATTGGAGAACATGTAATAGGGCCACATTTCTTTGATGGTACATTGACTGGAGCTAGTTATCTTCATTTTTTGGAAAATTATATGCCATAATTATTGATAAATCTCCCTGAAAGAATTGGAAATCCTGGTTTCAGCAAGATAGTGCTCCACCACATTATTTAAATGATGTTAGAGACCACTTAAATAATACCTACCCTAATCAATGGATTGGAAGAAATAGACCCACTAAACGGCCTGCGAGATCCCCAGATCTTACAAAAATGGATTTCTTTTTATGGGGATACGTGAAGGAAATTGTTTATAGAGACACACCAACAACAGTACAAAATATGAAGGAAAGAATAATAACTGCCTTTATATCTATCACACTGGCAGTTTTAGGAACAGGGGGAACTTCATGTCAAAAGCGCATAGAGGTGTGTGTCAATCAAAATGGGCAACATGTGGAACATTTATTATAATTTTTGATTTGAAGAAACCTCTTTTTATAAGTTTATTCTTAAATTTTGTAATGATTGCTCAATAAATCGAAATTGGTTGCAACTAACCCTAGGTAAGTACTTACAAAAAACGTTCGTTTTTCATTTATACATCACATCGTCGAAAAATATACAGGGTGTTCCATTTGAAAACATTGAGAATATTCAATCTAAAAATGTTCTTAATTGAAAAATAATTTTTGGCGACCCTGTACATTTTTAGGAAATGAAAATGATTCAAAAACTTTAATTAGATGTCTTGTAAGTATTCACATAAGTTTTTCTTAAAAGCCATAATTGTGACTGTGGTGATTTTTTTAATATCCATCTGCAGATTGCATTATTTCAACAAAAAATTTCATTACATCCAAGTGGTTGGGAGATATTCAATGCTAATATAGGAATGAATAGAGCCTAGAAAGGGGCTTCAAAAAATGTACTGATATACATAAGCATTCCATTTTAAAAAAAAGCACTTGGCCATGTAATTTCGTCTTGGCTCGCCCCGTATGTTCGAAAATAATTTCCAATTATAAACTTTTTTATCTAGTTTACTTTCAATTTTTTAAAAAATTTCTAGCTATCGTAGAACTCGCGCACTATTGCCCCATCCTAAGTATATACAGATGAACAGCACCAAGCTGATATGAAAATACCTAAGCATAGAATGCTTGTGTTGTGAATTTCATGTTAATTTGATTACTGAGTTGATGAAAATTATCTCTAGATTATAATTTTGAGTTGTTTGTAGAATTTTTAGTGCATCATTGTAAAGTCCTCCCAATTAGGGATTTATAACTAGTCATTAAATTCATTCTATTTAATATGTCCCTTAAAATATAGAATTTGTGTGAAATTTTTGTGAAAGTTTTCTAATTTTCTTTGTAATATAAGATACATGCTCATTCCATCTTAGATGATGGTCAAGCATAACTTCCAAGTACTTTATTTTATCAGCTTTTTCGATAATAGTGCACCCACAATTTGTTTGTTACGAACGTACATTATTATGTATATATGGTGTTTTTTAGAAGGCTGATCGTTAGCTAATAATGTAAACGTTAAAAATTTGCTTTTTTGTATGTTTAAGTTTAATGAACTAAAGTTTAACCACTTGAAAATTAATACTAAACTTTCTTCTGCATTTCTATGTATCAAGTCCCATGAATCTTCTACAAACACAATAGCAGTGTCATCAGCGTAAGATACTAAATGGCCTTTAAATTGTTTTAAATTTGTAATACTATTAATATACACAAGGAACAAAATTGGACCCAATACTGTCCCTTGTGGTACGCCCATAGTGACAGTGAGAGGGTTACTATATATCTCATCAATTCTTACACATTGTTTTCGATAATTTAGTACGAGACATAATGCAGGACCACGTATACCAACGTTTTGAAGTCGATTTAATAAGATTTGGTGTGATACAGTATCGAAAGCCTTTGCTAAAACAAGAAATACAGCCATGCATTTTTTCGATTTATCTAAACTTAGTACAATTTCTTTAAGTCCAAAACTGCATGCTCGGTACTTGTATTTTTTTTGAAGCCAAACTGCCGATCCGTAATCACATTATGTTTATGGAAAAATTCCACCAGCCTGTTTTTAAGGCATTTTTCAAATATTTTTGCAAAATTACTGATAACTGAGATAATTCTGTAATTGTTCAAATTTTTATAATCGCCAGATTTATGTACTGGGGTAACACTTGAGTCCTTCCATTGATACGGTATTATATTTGTTTTAAGTGTTAAGTTTTTTATATGCAATAATGGACTATATTAATTAGGTATCTTAGTGGACGATTATTTTTCTAATATTTTTTTCTCCACAATCGTTCAATATCTCGAAAACTACTAGATATGTACTTTTTTTTCTAGAATCAGTGAATTTTAATAGTATATTATTAAGCGAGCACGGAAAGTGATATGTAATGCACGCGTGGATTCCTTAGCACACGTGTATGTTAAAAACGTAATAAACATGCTAGTCTGTTGCTTCATTATGACAAATTTACTAAGACTATGAAAGGAACCAAGCCCATAATTAAGATGGGCATATCCAAGAGAGAGAGAGATCCGATAAGGAAATATTTATTATTTTTGGCCATAACTTTTTTTAATACATATATTGGTAAAAAAAGTATAAGACTACCTAAGTAGAACTGTGACAGGTGTAGTGATATGAATTTTCACTCAATAATTTCATTCGTTTGCAAAATTAATTAATTGAAAACTACAAGATATGAAGATTAGCACTATTTTTTAATTTAAATTAACTAATTTTGCAAACAACCGAAATTATTGAGTGATAATTCATATCACTACACCTGTTATAATTCTATTTAGGTAATCTTATACTTTTTTTTACCTAATATATGTATTTTAAAAATGTTATGGCAAAAAATAATAAACATTTGTTTATCGGATTGGATATGCGCACCTTAAGAATATAATATTACTCCCAAATAATATATGGGTTGTAATATTACCCAAATATTTAGATTCTAATACATCTTGTCATCTGGATAGATGCAAATAATAGAAAAACTATAATTTAAGAAAGTAGATCAAGCTTCAACAAACATTATTTATTAAAGGCAAACAAAACTAATCTCAAAAGCGACTAGATAATTTTCGTAAAAAATCTTTTGTACCACTGTGAGCTCGTATATGTCTGTGAAAGGTAACTGACCTGATATTAAATTAATTTCGATTATAATATGCACAAATTTATCATGCAACATGCAACTATCAACAAAAGTAATAATTCTCGGTAAGATAAAATTTAAAACAAATCAATTCAGTTTAATACGTTTCTGATAGCGATTTATTGTTACGCTGCAGAATTTTAGTTCAAAACACAATTGGAGTATTCAGCCCACAACCTTCTTATATTATCTTCGAAGTATTCAGCACAGGGGATTTCTGTTATCTTATCTGATAAAGTAGATACTTTTAGGGTAAAAAATATGTGATGTGGATAAACTAATTCAGAATCGGTAATAAATTGCTGCTATATAGAGATACATAGGCTAGTTAAACAGGTTTTAATTGTAATGGCTCAGGCTATTCCGCGTTATATTAGTGTAGAAAAAAAATGCCCAAATTCATATTATAAAGGAAATGATTAGGGGATCAACGGAACTTTGTACAGATGTCCATTTTTACTTGCTCTTTCAAGAACCGATTAGTCCACTCCAGAATCGAGGATAAATTTTCTTGAGAAGGTTGGGACCCTATTTTGTATACGGGGTAACCATGAGCCTCAACTTATAATAATTATAGCTTTTATGTTTATGAACCAATTATTTTGAAATTTTTGATATTCAGATATTTCTTTTACTACAAAAAGCCTTTTATCTACTCATATATAAGAAAATAACAATTTTTCCACTGTTTACTCTATATGAAATTGACATCTTTTTAATCTAGAAATGAAATTATTTCCATCTCTACAAGTGAAAATGAAAATATCAAATTTATATTTTTAATAATGGAGAGAAGAAACACTATCATTTAGTAGCCTGCGTATCTATTTTACCTATTAAATAGCAAAGGCTCAAGCGCAGAACCTTGGGGAACACCTGATGTCGCTGAAATATCTATAGACCAATATCCACAGTATTGCACATTCAGTCGTCCATTTACTAATAGACCACAAGCTCATGCTAAATTTTTAGGGGGTCAGATGATACCGCTTGAAAGGTATAATTTTTGTAGTCCTACACAAATAAATCACTTTGAGCCCTATGCCGTACATTTTAGGTGGGACATGGGAAAGCCGCGGAAAAGTGAAAATCGTAACCCACGGGGGTTGCATTTTTTCAAACGATCGTGTACGGCTTACGTTTAAATAAACGTAACCCGTACAGAGTCACAGATGTAATTACATTCACTTTTCCGCGGCTTTCCCATGTTCCACCTAAAATGTACGGCATAGGCCTCAAAGTGTTTTATTTCTGTAGGACTACAAAAATTATACTTTTCAAGGGGTATCATATGACCCCCTAAAAATGTACCATGAACTTGTGGTCTATAAGTAGGATTCAAAAAAGCTTAGGAAGTTTTCACTGTTCAGTTAGTCCAAATTCGGATAATTTGATCGTCAAAATTTTGTAGCCCAGTCTGTCGAAGGCGTTAGAAAAATCTGTATAAATGACATCTACTTGGTCTCCAGCATCCAAATCTTCAGCTCAGTAATGCACACCAAATTGCTGGTGGCAGAGCGATTTGGCATGAATCCGTGTTGATTGAGGCAAGTTTGAGAATCGGCGTGATTAAAGAGAATATCATATATTATGTTTTCAAATAATTTACTAAAATTGCAGTCAATTAATATTACTATTGGTCTATAGTTTTCAACAACACAACTGATATATTTTATCCTTTTGATATAAATGTTGCAGCTACAGTTGAAAAAATGATAATAAACTCAACGACCGAGAATGAAATTTCAAAATAATTTCATTCGAAATAAAGAAATAGAACACTTGCGTGCAAATCGTGATAAGAATGTGATGAAACAAGGATTTGATGTCAATAGATTATAAATTTCTCATTGACACTTCCTCATTCAATGATTTATGAGTGTGTTTTGTTTTTAAAGTTTAATTTTTCTGTACACATGCATTCTAGATATTTTCACATTATTACTTTAGGACTTGCTTTGCATTCAGTGTAAATTACAGAGTTCTCGACACAAAATTAGCCACCGCGAAATTACATTTAATGGATTCCAAATTATGGCCTAGTATACCTTAACTGGGCGTGTGTATAAACCGACATGTCTATAGCCCTTTGCAATGTTATCGTGCAATTAAAAAATTAAAATACCAGTACTCTCTGTACTATTCCGCCCATAAATTGACCTTTATAGGTTTTAATGCGCGTCGGCTTGCTTGATGACACCATACCGAATGATTCACCGGCGTCAATGTTAAAAAACACGCCAAATCCCTTGATAAACTTTTCGAAACTATAACAAAATCCGAAATATTTCGCTTCACGTAAAAACGCCGTTGGAGGAGGTTTTTTATATATAAAATCACATTTTCGCTCTAGGGAGCGTTTTTTATGTAAAAATATCAGAAACCCACCAAGAAGTGTAATTTTAGAAAGTATACTAAATGTCGCTGCACAGGTGCGTAATGTTGCCCCAACCACAAAATTTTAGAAAGTATCATGAAAACCGACTTCGACCGAAAATTCGAAAATAAAAACCCTTTTACGAATCCACGTTGTATAGCACCGCAACTCATGCGTTATGTTAAATATGAGGACACGTTCTCTAGTCTCTAGTCAAAGTTTTTCGAGAGTTTTAGCGAAAATAGCCCTTAACGTCGAGGGTGATCTTTCACTTTTTAACCATCGATTTTGGCGGAAAACTGTGTTTTCCGCGTATTTGCCCTAAACCGGTTCCTCAGTGATTCGGTGTCACAAAAGTATCATTACCACGTACTCAGACGTGCATGGGGCCGCCTTGCCTGAACGTATGAATCTATAATTGCCAGAATATAATTCAAAGTCGTTGCGATTCAAGCATTTTTAAACTCCGAGGAGCGAACTAAATTGATATTGAACTAAAAATACGTAAATAGACAGGCAAGCAAAAACCCACCAAAATTATAAACATTGAACTTTTTACTGAATCTTTTTGGGTAATCGTTAGCTATAAACCCCATATTGGATGGTAGTTGGTTACATTATGAGTCGTTCCGTTGCTCACCATTGTACACGGGCCAGACTATAGTTATCATACATTTTCTTGAACGTTTTGTAAAAACATAATTTTTTAAAGATTATTAATTTATATTAGTTTTCAAACATTATTTTTTTCTAATAATTAATATTGTTATTGACTGAATTGAGCAGTTTTTACAGCAAAACAATGAACTTGGTCGATTAATACTTTTTAACATTTTATAATAGCACATTTAATATTTTTATATAATTATTTAGCAACCGCATCACAATTATACATATATAATCATTCGTGAACTGTTTGAGAACCACTGGCATTTCTGAACCATCCAATACATTCTTAGTTCAGAAGACGAAGCTACCTTTAGACCCGTCAAGTTAGAATATTCTCGACTTTGTAAATAAAACAACAGAATTGATAGCCTAGTCATAGATTAGGCATGTTCACTCGTATGATCAAAACTCCAAGAAATCTACACTAACATCGCTCTGCCTTATGTTGAAAATAACTGTCTTTCAGTTCAAAACTGCCAGAAATTATGGCACGTACAAAAATATGCCTATTATATTCTAATAGCAGAGTCGATCGCATACTTTTCATTGTTTGAAAAGCGCGTGAAAAAGTAGATCTAGTAAAATTTTCAGTATTTTTTGAATGCTTATCTGAAATATCAGTTTGGTATTCTTTCCTATTATTTGGGTTTTCTACCACATGTATTATTATCCTCTTCAAAAACAAATCACCGAATCTACAAAATAAACAATTATTGGAAAAAAGCCTCTGCGCCCGTGACGTTTACGCCAAAGGAATAGTCAGAGGTTATGTTTTGCAAATAATATAAATCGGAATAAACACAGAAATAATGTCAGTTTGGTTCACTAATTCCATATACTAATTACTATTATGATCCTGTCACCTTGATACTTTGTGAAAAAAAAAATACTTCAACTAATTTAATGTTCATACAAGTAACGGAATAGTTTAGATACGCTATCCCTATAGTCCATGAAAAAGTTGAAAAAAAACCCAAAAGTTATGTTACAGGGATGAATCATGAGTCCCCCCGTTTTCGAGGGCGCGGAACACGATGGTGATATTTTTAAGGTTCCCATCCCTCAGCAAGTACCCCTAAAATCGAAAAAACACCCCAATTTTGCGCCTACCACCGCCCCTAATATTAAAATATGCCCAAAAAATCAAAATGCATGAAATTTTTTTTATCACCGTTCCTCCGTATTCATTTCTCCCCCACTCTTCATAACCACCCCTTAAGCCACTCCTAAAACCACCCCCTTTTCATATTTCTTGATACTGGGGATGTGGGGATTCGTTGGGTCGGGCTTTTTAAGGGGAATTGAATATATTACATGATATATACGTGTATCCAAAATTTATGCCCATAGAATATGGAGAGTTCCATAATAAAATCCGATCCGACAACTGCTCGCGTGCCTAGTCCCTCTAAATGCGAAAAGGGGGTGATTTTGGGAATTTGGGGGTGGTTGATGGATAGTGGGGAATGAAATAGTATTGACATCGTGTTTAGCGCCCTCGAAAACGGAGAGAAAATATTTTCCACTATTTTGAATTTTTCGGTGGATTTCAATGGTAGTGGTGATGGTAGTTTCAACCCCGGGGTTTATGGTATGTCTCGTCATCCAACTAACTTTACAATGTGGAAATCTCCTTAAACACCCCGATCCAACGAGTCCCCACATGCCCAGTATCAAGACATATGAAAAGGGGGTGGTTTTAGGACTGATTCGTGGAGGGTGGGGGAGAAATGAATATTACCATAATGTTGAGCACCCTCTAAAACGGGGATAAACAAATTTTCATGCATATATTGGGGGTGGTGGTAGTTTCAACCCCGAGGATGGATAAGATGTTGCACGGTTAAATTTCATACGGTCTACCTGAATCCTGCCCAAAGACCCAATCCGCATGTCTACGATGGCAAAAACTCAAAATTAGGGTGTTTTTTCGAGTTTAGGGGTAGTTACTGAGGAGTGGGAACCTTAAAAATATCACCATCGTATTCAGCGCTCTCGAAAACGGACACGGACTCATGTTTCATCCCTGTAACAGAACTTTTGTGTTTTAACCCTTTTACAATAGAATAGAATGGAATAGAATAGAATAGAATAGAATAGAATAGAATAGAATAGAATAGAATAGAATAGAATAGAATAGAATAGAATAGAATAGAATAGAATAGAATAGAATAGAATTTATTGCATAAGTGACAAAATTTTTTACAATTTATATTTGTTAAATGTCCAAATTCTACAGGAATAAAAATACATGTTAAAAAAATGTAAAAATGCTTAAAAACTACTACTACTAATTACAAGAATATTAATTAAAAGTTGTCTCGTTCACTTCCTCTAAGGTATAAGGTTCTGCAGATATTAAGAGGTTTTTTATATTATTCTTGAAGACATTTGTAGATGTAGTATTTTTCAGATGGTTGGGCAAAAAGTTATAAAATTGCAGACATATACCTTTTTCCAAAACTGGTGTGTTATGTATTGGATAAGAGAGAATATCTTTGTCTTGTTTCATAATTATGGTCTCTGATATTGTCTTTAAATTAGATCATGTGCTTGTAAATAAAACAGAGATATTCATAAACAAATAGAGCTGGAGCTGTTAACAGTTTTAATGCTTTGAAGTGTTGACGACATGATTCAGTTACTTATAGACTGGTTAAGATTCGTAGTGCCCTCTTTTGAACTATGAATATTTCTTGAATATGGGAACCACCCCAGAATAGTATGCCCTATGACATTTTTTTTAATACATTTATTTAACGTCGGCCTATTTCCGCTACTGAGGCCTAACACCGACGCCTGTAGACGAGCTAGCCCCAACCAGGAATTTTACCGAACCTCTTCCCTTAAGAAGAGTAGGGATCTTTTACTTGCCTAACATTTAATGGACAAGGGGCCGACGCTTTACATTCCCTCCGAAGGATGGTATATCCCCTATACAACCCTCGCCTTAAGGTCGGAAGATGTGTTAGGCGAGGACGCAGTCTTCGTTGGAACGGTCACCCATCCAACTACTAACCGCGCCTTACGTTGCTTTACATCGCATATCAAAGTATGTACATAGTAAAGACGCACCTACGCTCGCTCCTCCCTATGACATTAAACTCTAAAACTGTTCATAATAGGCTGTAAGAAGAATATTATGATTCACTACCTTCTTCAGATCTTTTAAAGAATAACAAACGGAACTTAGTTTACCACAGAGCACTTGTACATGGTACTTCCAGTTCATATGTACATCAATATTCACTCCTAAAATTTTTGTGCTTTCAGTGTAGTTAATGTTTACATTGTTTATGTCTATTTCCTTCGGGTATTCAGTTTTGTTTCCACTATGTTTAAATAAGATACAATTTGTTTTATCGTTATTTAATATCAACAAATTTACTTTTTGCATCACGTTAATTGCGTTCTTTCTCAAAAATTAAAATTCTTGTGTCATCAGCATAAGTAGTTATATAAACTGAGTCATTGTTTAGATATCGCTGCAAATCGTTAATGTACAATAGAAAAGGTATTGGCCCAAGTACACTGCCCTGCGGCACACCGAGTATCACCCTTTGAGTATTTGAGTAATATTTCGATGAATTTGATGTAACACACACTTTCTGATGTATCTCATTAAGGTAGGAACTGAACCAATTATGAGCTATTCCTCGTATACCTAACTTATTCAATTTATTCAGAAGTGTACCATGATCAACACGATCAAAAGCTTTTGATAGATCGAGAAATATTCCAAGGGCAATATAACCATCATCAAGAGAATCTAATATCCTTCTAACAAAATCAAAGGTAGCTGTTGTTGCAGATTTGTTTTTCTGATAACCATGTTGATTTTAGTTATGATATTATGCAACTCTAGAAATGGAATTAATCTCCTACACATGACAATTTCAAGTAACTTAGAAAAAGAGGATAACATGCTTATAGGTCTGTGGTTTTCTATTAATGAAGGTTCGCCTTTTTTGTACAAAGGTTTCACAATAGCTATTTCTAATTTTGACGGAAAAGCGCTATTTCTCAACGATTCGTTTACTATGTAAGTCAAAGATTCAACTATATAATAACTGATATTTTTTAACATGATATTGCTTATATCATCATCACCACTAGAATATTTATTTTTTAAAGTGTTAATGATTTCAAGGATTTTAGTCGGCGTTACTTCAAATAACTCAATTGAATTAGGTTTATTAATTTGAGTTTCATAGTAGTTAGACTTTTCATGTATAAGAAGAGTAGTATAATAATTTTTATAATCTACATAAGTTTGTTTTGTGACCTTACCTTATGATGAATCTGGCTAATTTTAGAGGAAATGACGAGTTAAAATAGCTAAGTAGAATTCGAATAAACACATTGTACATATCATCAACAGTCGCGGCTTCATATGCTGATAACCATGACTCTTGTAATAGTAGGCTATAAAAAATTTGGTAGTTTTTTATGTTGAAAATACGCCTATGTTCATATATTTGTCTATTAATCGTTATGTTGTCCTTAATACATAATAGCTGAGCAAAGTGATCAGAAACGTCTAGTACTCCCCAAGTACCTCCCCAACTAGCAATTTGATGTTTAGTAGAAGCTGAAAGAATGTTTATGGAACATTTTTTATAAAAAAAGATTGTTGATATAAACATTTCTAAAACATTTATACAACGGTTATAGACGCGAAATGGGCACAGTTTATAATACAATATAGTTCTTTAATTTATTTTATTATGGCACTCACAGGTGTTATAAAATAATTGTATAAACGTTTACATAGAATTTAAAAAAATGGTAGACGATAATTGTAAAATAGTTTTATAGCAAACAGTTATAAAACTTAAACCTGTTTTTGTAATATATCAATTATAAAATTTTATAAGCATTGTGTTATTATCTTCATTGATACTTTTTTGTTATGTGCAACAACAACAACAGATGTTATTTATTTTTTAAATGTTTTTGCAGAGAAAAGTTAACTAATTAAGACTTTGTTTCGCCAACAGCAAAGCGATTTTGGAGTGCGAAAGAAATTTTTCTGTGAAATATGTGGTATATATACAAAGAAATTTTTGAGCGCCCTAAAAATACCGAATATTTATCAAAATTTAAAAAAATAAAGTGAAAATAATTTTTATGCATTTTATCTTTTTGTGGTGTTGCACCAATTGTGTTTTGCAGATAATATATTTTACAATAATAAATCATTGTTAATGCTTATATCACAATAATTTTTATTTTTTAGCTATTTTTATTTTAAAGTCCAAAATGGCTGCTATACAAATAGTTCAAACATAATAACATTACGGCGTCCATCTTATAAAGCATATTTATAATTATAAGAACACTTATAGAACAAAGATATTTTCCGAAGAACTGTTACATATCAATAAATTGACAGTCTCCGATGCAGTACTTATGAAAGTTTAAAAAAATATATTTGCTCCGAAAGAGCATCTTATAAAATATATATACAGCAACATATTTTAATGTTTTACAAAAACTCTATTGCAATACTTATAGAACAATAAATTCTGAAGCGCCTCCTAGTCTAAATAAACGGGAAATTTGTATCTCAGTGTATTCACCTGTTTCTTAACAGTGGAAATAAATATAATAATTGTGTGTTTGTCTTGAATCCAGATATGTAATATTGTGTACCTACATATATTAGATGTGAGACATCCGTTGATGGGCGTATAAACACCTACCCATGTTTTATAAAAATGGTAACGAATATATTATAGTGTTTAAAGACAATGTTTAGTTTATCAATTATTTTATAAGTGTTTTATGACAACAATGCGTGCTTCCTTTATATAACATTTGTTTAGCAGTTACAGCAGAATACAATATGTTCCCTGAAATAATATGTGTTATGAAGAATCCTAAGAAAATTGTTTTATTATTGCTTAGCTAAACTTTTACAGAATAGTTTTATAGGCGTTCGTCAATTGGCCAATAAGTGCTAGGGGTCATTATTATAAATCAATTTTGTTCCGTGAACTAAAACATCTTATAATAATTGCTGTATAAACGTTTATAAAACAGCGAAAAACAAATTCTACAAAATGTTTTATAATTTAGCTGTAAGAACAATTCTTAGCACTTATATATGTGATAATTTATTTGTGAAAACTAAATAATCACCTTGGCGATTTTAATAAAACAAAATAACTTTTGCAGAACAGTAATGCAACAGTAATAAAATAAACTTATCTTATTATTTTAAACGTATAGAACAACTTTGTTAGTTGGGTCTGTATTACAATATAAAAGGGAAAAAATAATCTAAAGATCCATCGTACCACAAGTAAATATAACTTTAAAATTAGAACTAGGAAAAAATCAGTTTGCCAAATTTTAAGCCGTTCATGTTATCTAATGCAAATACAATATCGGTCTTGCTCTTCCTTCCCAAATTGGGGCTAGTCACAATAATCTACAAGCAATATTGATCCATGACAAATGTACTCAAATATATATAATAGAATTTTATCTTAAATGTAACTTTGTTAAAAAACTGACTATGTAATTCTAAGTAAATATTTGCCGGTAATATAACCGCGCACCAACGGAAAAAATGTTCCACATATCGTATACTTTTATCGATAAGATATTTTCAATTAATTGTTCAATGAAGTTCGTTCAACTAGATACTTGATAGAAATATTTGTATCCTATTTTACCTTATCGGTATAATTTGGTTCAATTGTGCCAAGGACAGAATGATACAGTATCTCTTGGTTCGAAACATAACATTTCTAAAAAATGAGAAGCTGAGCGGATTTATTTTTTTCCTTATAGTTTGGTAGAAAATAGACTACCCTATTCGGGGGTTTAATTTTATCGAGTGAGTTCCACCTCTGATTTAGGGATGGTACACCGAAAGAATAAATAAGTATTGGAATCAAAGTGTTATCAAATTCTAAGAAAGATTTTTTTTACAAAAGTTAACAGTTACTAAAGTATACCAACCTAGGAATGGATGGATTGGAAGGAGGGGAAAAGCCACAATTAAATGGCCCCCTCGGTCCCCAAATATGAATCCATTGGACTTGTACTTTTGGGGCCGCTTGAAAAATATTGTTTATTCGACACCTGTCTCTAAGGTTTAAGTTTTAAAACAGAGAATTTTTAATGCCGCCAATGAAGTTCTAAACTCTCCAGATGTTTTAAATAGCTTGTAGCTAGGAAACAGTTGCAAACGTGTATTCAAGTTGAAGGTAAATTTGAAAGCTTTAATACCTAAAAACAACAATCATAGTCTTCATATTTAAGTTTATTACTGTTTAAATTCGACTTTTATGTACTTTTAATCCAGGCATTTTAGGCTTTTGCTGCCACCGCGTTGGAAGGTCGCGGATACCGCGGATTCGCGATTAACTCGGTTTTTATGGCCCAAACGGGAACAACACTTATTATGTGTACATATGTACATTTGTAAATTCTCTACCTTAATGGTCGTAGACATTTTTTTCGTACGCCTAAACGTTTTGGAGATACAACGCGGATAAAAGCATTTAGTTTCGCCAAACCTCTTTCTCACCACATATTTCGAAGTTATCTTGCTTTCTATGTCAGAATGAAAATTAAATATTGCTGTTATAGAGATCGGTGATCTTTATTCTCTACCAGAATGTCTTATACATTTTATTTGGATTTATTTACAGTGAATATGTCAAAAAATTTCCGTACCACTTTAGAGATAGAATGCTTGGCAGGCTTTTTTTACATGGTTTCTCTCGGAAGCCTGATTCATGCCGGATCTTCAATTAATCAATATTTCCTACTCCTTCGGTATCTGAAATGTTATCGTCCAATGACAAATAATTGTCATTACTTTCATTCTGATACGATTCTACGTCGTCTATTTCGTCATTCATAACAATTATCTGTGCGGTATTCAAGCAGGAGTGATCGTGGCAATGTCCACAAGCTGTTGAACAATTCAGGCCTACAGCTACATTTTCCTGCACAACCCTTCGTACAGCTGCAGAAAATTGAATTTAACAATATGTCTGGTGCTGGTTGATACTGGTTGCAAAATGTCATTCCTCCTAATCCAGCTCCACTGCTCAGGATCAATGTCTTTTCCCAACAATGTTTGAACTTGATAATACAATCTACGCAAATGGTGTTGAGATGCTGAAGATGTCGGAAGAAGTGATGATACTTTTACAGTTGTTGAAAGTTTTGTAGATTTAGCAAATGTTAAATATCCGTAATTGTCTATGGAATTTTCCATTTTGGGAGCACCATATATTGCAAGAATAATCTTCATTCCATTACAAATCAGTTCGTCCAAAGGGTAGTTTTCTTGCATAAACGCATGTGCCGTAGGGTGTAAATCTGGCCGTTTCTCAAACATTTTGAACACTTGAGTTTTCCTTTGTGAAACAAGACGGAGGTGGCATCGCATCCTGTCAGGACGTGCAAAAACTAAATATGCTTTGAGCAATTTGGATATTTGTCCAAGCTGACAGTAGAATAATGTTTTGTTTTCACTTTTCATTTTCCTGATTTTTTGAAAATAATATTACTACTAGAAGTTATGCGCCCAAATAAAATGACCAACAAGCGCGGTTAAAAAAATTAAATTGTTAATAACAACTGGAGCACAGAGTCATAAAAATTGTTTGGGTGCTCCTGAGCACCTCTCCAACAGGATCCAATCATAAAATTGCTTTTGGAGAAAATTCCTTTATATTGATATTTTTGTGCTATATTTACTGCGTTATAAGCTTTTCAATTAACTGCTTTTTATTCGAGCTATTAGCTAGGAACTTCGCCTGGTTCATGTGCACTTCCATGGTTTCATCGAAACGAACTGCACAGGATGACGAAACAAGTGCGGTTCGTCGTCGCCGTCCATGGCTTTTATGTTTTTTGTGTTGACAGAACAGCTGTCGAATACGACAACAGTACAGAGGCCGTATTTTCGAGCTTGACCGAGGCGATGTCGTGCACGAAAATGTGAGATTGTCGCATGAAAATATAAATTTCGTATTTTCGAGCATTATGAACTTGTATGCGAACTTTCCGCATGCGACTGATTTCGGGTGAGATACAACGGATGGGGGTTTAATTACACGATAAAGCGATTTCGTGTACGAATGTATTCAAAGTGATCGTCTTGGTTTGTTTTATTTCGTGCCACATAACCTCTATGTCTCAAGTTAGGTTTTTGCCGTGGTTTGTTTATTATTTAGGGACTTTAAAGTTGACTTATTTGAACAAATTTTAGTGAGTGAAAATAGACAATAGCAGCGTTAGATGATTAAATACACTTAGCTGCTATCGACGCCTTGGAACAGGCAGAAGTTGGCAGAAAGCGATCATGGAAGGCAATTCCATGCCTATGATAATCCATTTAAAGATTTAAAGGACGGCAAATGACCAATGACAGAAGGATTAGTTGACCACTGCTCCTGGGAGGGCGTTTAGTTTCAGGAATAATTGTGCCCAGAGGGCTTAGACCATTGAAGGAGTCGGACGAACTACCGAATATTTGCGCCTCGGACTAGACAATGTCTTCCCACGTTCTCAAGGGTGCTGGATCGATTCCCGGAGTCAAACCATTTTTTGCACCTCGACAACCTCTTCAAATTTGTCAAAAAACACCCCCAAAGTCCCCTTTTCCGTGAACCCGTTTATTTTTCCTAGTTTTTCGACTAATTGTTGTTTCCTCGAGTAGAATGGAAGGTCCCTCGAGAGATTTGACCTCAACTACCCCTATCCCGGGCTCCCAATCCTTGTAGGGGGTGGAAAATTTATATTTGTTTTTGTGAGAAAAAAATTAATATTTTGTAGGAGGCGTTTCTTTGAGGAAGTTGATAGGTGACGGGGATTGTGTAACCACCCTCAGGGGTTGTTTTCACTCTTCAAAGGGGTGAAATTTTTTAAAATCTATTATTGAAAAATAGTATAAAAAATATATTTATTAAAGTATTTTTATATATTAATTTTTCCACTCCTTTGAAGGGTGAAAGCAACCGCCGGTGGTGGTTACACAACCCTGGTCACCTACCACCTTCCTCAAAGAATCACCTCCTACAAAATTTAAATTTTGTTCTCACAAAAACAAATATCAATTTTCCACCCCCTACAAGGGTTGGTAGTCTGGGGCAGGAGTGGCTAAGGTCAAATCCTAAATTCCGTTCTACTCGAGGTAACAACAATTAGTCGAAAAACTGGGGAAAATGAACGGGTTCACGGAAAGGGGACTTTAGGGGTGTTTTTTGGCCAATTTAAGTGGGCTGTCGAGATGTAAAAATTGGTTCAACCCCGGGACTCGATTCAGCACATTCGAAAACGTGGGGCGGACATTGTCTAGTAAGAGGCGCAAACATTCGGTAATTTCGTCATAAATCCCGATTCTTTAAATGGACTAGCTGGGCCATTTTTGAATGTGAGATTTAAGGTAAATTTACCACTCTACAATTCCGGGTGAGCTTCAAGAAAATCCACCATTTCCTTTTTCTGGTCTGCAATAATATATCCCTCCCGCTTGTCCGCTGATTACTGGTGCATTATAATATTCAGTCTTGTAATTTAATCAACACATATAACAGCTGATTAGTGAAATTAGTGTTTTCTAGGGGTTTCAAGTCCATTTGGTTGCACAAAACAGCGTTGCCACATTTGCCATACTACATTTTTACGTGCGCGAAAAACAAATCTCGCATGGTCTTCGAAAATATCACAGAACTATAAGCGACATTTTTTAAACGAGTCGGGTGCCTACTATTTCGTATGCGACAAATATCGATTGAGCTCGAAAATATGGCCCTTAGAACCATAATGATTTAACGGAACTAAATGCATTTTCACTTAGTCCGCGTCGTATCTCCAAAAAGTTTAGGCGTACGAAAAAAATGTATAGGACCTTTAAGGTAGAGAATTTATAGATGTTCCGCGACCTTCCGATGCGGTTTTCACGAAATCCTCCTATATCGTGGCGTAACTACCAGGTGTCAGTCAAGACGTCCAAATAAACACAATAAAAATAATTTCGTAGGGCACGAATTTAGCACAGAGGTCAATTTTACAGCTAAAACGTCTGGAGCATTTGTGCTACGTAGTTTACTGATAAATTTGCTTCTTAATGCTTTTGATTTAATTTGTAAAGTCTCACACAATTTATAAGCGCCGAATGATTATATCGATAAGCAATGTTGTCAAATTGTAATTTGATACCAGTCTACTTAGTGGTTTGACAATATAATATAATGGTTTCAAATCTGTCGAATACATTGCTATACCTGGAGTCCCGCAAGGGTCTATTCTATGTCCTTTATTCTTCATGCTATTCGTTAACGATATCACAGACGATTTGCATAATCTCAGATATTTAATATACGCTGATGAACTAAAGCTTTCCTGAATAATCAAAAACACAGTGTATTGTAGTCACTTGCAAGAAAACATAAAAAATATTTGTAATTGGTGCAAGTTAAAACTTCCATTAAACTCCTAAAAAATGCTGCGTTGTGACTTACACATGCAAATCATCATCATCAGGTCTGAGACTGCGGAATCCAGGTGTTATCTTTGACAAGTCTCTTTCATTTAATATTCGCGTTAACACTATTGTGTCTGAAGCTAGCAGATCGTACGGATTTATAGTTAAAAATTCGCGTGACTTTTCAAACACCGACACGCCCAAGCTGCTGTATTGTTGTTATGTAAGATTGAAGCTCGAGTATGCCTCGGTTGTTTGGCCCTCACACTGCCCACACTCAATATACATATTAATAATTTAAAATCAGTTCAACGCAAATTCTTAAAATTTCTGTATTTTAGAACCGAGAGTAGCTATCCAGAGGGCGGCTTTCCACAGCAAGACCTGCTTGATAAGTACCGCTTTAATAGTTTGAGTCTTAGACGTGAGTGTACATCGCAACTTTTCCTGCATAAGCTAATAAATAATAATGTTGATGCACAAGAATTGGTATCTTACTTATACTTTCAGATTTCTAGAACAACTTATCGTCATAGCAATGTGTTCTATCTTATCACCAGTGGCGGTCCTCCGGACACAAATATATTTGGTATTTTATATTTCTAAGCCTTGCATCCACGAGATCTACATTTCGAAAACAATATTATTTTAAATAAAACTTCCAACTTTTAATTTAAGGCCGTTTGACCTTGAATAATCTGAAATTTTCCCCTGCGGCGCATTTTTTGGCCCTAGAATCTTCGATGGACCCCCCCCCAATGTCGAAATTCTGGGACCGCCACTGCTTATCACACAATTTGCGAAAATCATAATTCAATCTGTAGTGAAATCTGCTTTTTTAATTGCAGTCTTGGTGTCTTGAAAACTTATTATGAAAGAGGCTATCTTATATAATTGTTTTTCTTCGACTTTTTGTTTGTTTTTATTAGTTATTTAATGAACTGTACGTTGTTTTTATATTGTTACATTAGTTTAGCTATATTAAGTTTTGTTTGTTTTTTATATTTTTAGTTTTTTGCAAAATCGTAAATTCAGTGTGTGTGTGCCAGTTTCATTTATCTACAGTTATGGAAATATGTTGTATGTCGTAAATGCACCGGGTAATAATTATTATAGGATCGGTGCTTATCTGTTAGACTTGAGACCAAGGGGTTTCGGGTTTGCATCCTGGCTAGATGCTTAGTGACTTTCTTCACATGTTTCCGAGGTGATAACAGTAGGCCGGGGCTGTGTGAGAGATGACACGGTTAATCACCCTCGTTACCTCAGTTCAAGCCTTAACTGCGGCAGATGGTAATGTCGCCGGTGATCGTTCTGTATCCTGCTCGAACAACTTCGCTAGACCGTCAATATTAATATAAATAAATACACGGATAAGACAATAGAGAACTTCTTATAATCAGTTACTTTACCTATTCTTTCCTTTTATTTGTATTTTCTACCAAATAGATTGTCCTCTTCAAAAACAAATCACCGAATCTACAGAATAATAGAATTATTGGAAAAAAAGCCTCTGCGTCTGTGACGTTTACGTCACAGGAACAGTCAGAGATTATTTTTTACGAAAGGTCGGAATAAACACAGAAATAATGTATTTTGCTGATGTTTCGGAAAGTAGACTCTTTCCGTTTTCAAAGCTTTTTTTTTTTCGAAGAACACTTATTTTCTGTGTATGTCAAATATACAGCTTTAAGATTCTGTTTATGTTATTTCCAGAGATACTTACTACTTACACAAAACTGATGTTATTTTCTTTTAGATAATGTTGAGTTCGTTAAGTTCTTCTTTTAACATTGGTAGCCAGGTTGTACAAATATCTACAGAACAGTTCGATACGCATTTATCTTCATTTAATAATATTATTGCTGATTCTTCAATTTTGCTTTTTCTGTTATCTGCCTCTTTTTTAAAATTTTTGCCGAGTCCCAGTTTATTCTATGTTCGTTTTCCCAATCATATTCACAAATCTTTGATTTCTGAATTTCATTCTTTCTAATGTAATTCTTGTGCTCTTCCAATCTCATACTGAAAGCTCTGGATGAATCACCCACATAACATTTATCACATTCGCACTGGATATTTTTTTTATACATTTATTTAACGTCGGCCTATTTCCGCTACTGAGGCCTAACACCGACGCCTGTAGACGAGCTACCCCCAACCAGGAATTTTGCCGAACCTCTTCCCTTAAGAAGAGTAGGGATCTTTTACTTGCCTAACATTTAATAGACAAGGGACCGACGGCTTTACATCCCCTCCGAAGGATGGTATATCTCCTATACAACCCTCGCCTAAGGTTGTATAGCTTCCGCGCATACACTGATATACAAGCCGCTGGAAGATGTGTGAGGCGAGAACGCGGTTCCCGTTGGAATGGTCACCCATCCAAGTACTAACTGCGCCTGTCGTTGCTTTACATCCCATACCGAAGTATGTACATAGTAAAGACGCACCTACGCTCGCCCCGCACGGGATATTGTAAATACAGTTTTTGAATTCTGATCCCGGTTCATAGCTTTTGTTTTTGTTAAAATAGATCTCAAAGTGTTCCCCGTTTGAAATACCGTCCTAACATCAAATTTGTCACGTATACGGCGTAGCTTCTCCAATAGACCGTATACATAAGGAATTGTTATTGTATAATGACGTTCAGGTTTTTGTCGTACCTGATTGTCCCTATTTTCAACATTTATGAAAACTCTATCAACAAAGGCTTCAGGGTATTGATTTTGTACTAGAACCTCTTTGATAAATTTTTTCCCCTTATTTAATATTTAATTATTATATGAAATTATTTTGGCCTCATCGTATAAACAACACCCCTTTTAACATTTATTGACTGATTTGAGTTAAAATTTAGATATCTATTAGTATGTGTTTTCTATACACGCTTGTTTTAATTGTATTACTTACCCTTTTAATTAAAACATCTAAAAACGGTAGTTCATTCCTACTTTCTACGTCTAATGTGAATTTAATAGACGGTTCCTTACTATTTATATTTTATAAAAAACTATCTAGTAAATCAACACCATGAGGCCAAATTGTAAAGATGTCATCAACATATCCCCACCAGACAACCGGTTTGTTTATACAATTTTGAACATGTGTGTTCTCAAAGTTCTCCATAAATATGTTGCTTAAAATTGGTGATAATGGAGATCCCATGGTCATACCAAAATCCTGCTGATAGAACTCATTTTCCAATTGAAAATAGGTTGTTTTTATACACATTGTTAAGAGTTCCATTATGCTATTTACACTTAATTTAGTTCTAGTTTCGAAATTATTATCATTTAGCAACCTGTTTTTAACTATTTTTAAGGTTTCATCTAATTCACCGTGTCATAATTTGGCAAAATTTTTACTTAAAGTTATTGATCCATTATCTGGAAATATCGATTCATATATTAATAATAGTAAACATTTTATAGAAAAAATTTATGAAAACGATATCCATCAATCACAACTGATGGTTAGTTTTGATGTAGTTAGTCTTTTTACCAATGCTCCGGTAGATAAAACCGGTTGTCTGGTGGGGATATGTTGATTACATCTTTGCAATTTGGCCTCATGGTGTTGATTTACTAGATAGTTTTTTGGAAAATATAAATAGTAAGGAACCGTCTATTAAATTATTATTATTATTAGAAGTAGAAAGTAGGAAGGAACTACCGTTTTTAGATGTTTTAATTAGAAGGGTAAATAATACAATTGAAACAAGCGTTTATAGAAAAACAACACATACTAATAGATATCTAAATTTTAACTCAAATCAGTCAATAAATGTTAAAAAGGGTGTTGTAAAATGTTTATACGATAGGGCCAAATTAATTTCATCTAATAATGAAATATTAAATAACGAGAAAAAATTTATCAAATAGATTCTAGTACCAAATCAATATCCTGAAGATTTTGTTGATAGAGTTTTCATGAATGTTGAAAATAGGGACAATCGGGTACGACAAAAATCTGAACGTCATTATACAGCAATAATTCCTTATGTATACGGAGTATCGGAAAAGCTACGCCGTATAGGTTACAAATTTGATGTTAGGACGATATTTCAAACGGGGAACACTTTAAGATCTCTTTTAACAAAAACAAAACCGATAAACAGGGCAAAATTAAAAAAACTGTATTTACAATATCCCGTGCGAATGTGATAAATGTTATGTGGGTGAGTCATCCAGACCTTTCGGTGTGAGGTTGGATGAGCACAAAAATTACATTAGAAAGAATGAAATTCAGAAATCAAAGATTTGCGAACATGCTTGGGAAAACGGACATAGAATAAACTAGGACGCGGCAAAAATTTTGGCAAAAGAGACAGATAACAAAAATGAAAAATTAAAGAATCAGCAATAATATTATTAAATGAAGATAAATGCATGTCGAATTGTTCTGTAGATATTTGTACAACCTGGCTACCAATGTTAAAAGAAGAACTTAACAAACTCAACATTATCTAAAAGAAAATAACATCAGTTCTGTGTAAGTAGTAAGTATCTATGGAAATAACATATAAACAGAATCTTAAAGCTGCGTATTTGACATACACAGCAAATAAGTGTTCTTCGAAAAAAAAAAGCTTTGAAAACGGAAACGGAAACGTCAGCAAAATACATTATTTCTGTGTTTATTCCGATTTATGTTATTTGTAAAAAATAACCTCCGACTGTTCCTTTGACGTAATACAGACGCAATAATTCTATTGTTTTATAGATTCGGTGATTTGTTTTTGAAGAGGACAATGCATGTGGTAAAAAACCCAAATAAAAGGAAAGAATATTCGTAGAATGCCATAAATAACTTTCAGACAATATTTAAAGTTACGTTAAAGTTACTTTACAATTACAATTCATTTACAAAAAATTTTCTGTTGCTGGATTAAGTTGATAAATTTCTCTCCACAAAGCCATCCTTCCACTTTCCGGATTAGCCCCCAAAGTAAGTTCCTTGCCAATGTCAAGAAAATTGATCTTTCCTTCATCCACTGGTTTCCAAATTACACCCAACTCCTTTTCGCTAGGTGTTGGATTTCCGTATTTTGCAAAGTTGGTCCATAATTTTACAAATCTTCTAATCGAAATATCTTCCAAACTGCCAGGCTTGATTTCAGTAGTTGCAAAGGTTTTGAAAAGATAGCCCAATTCGTCGGCATGACATACACCTAATAAAAAAATAAATATTTGCATTTTGCTTCATTATAAAAATAATCAATATATTATATTGGTGTCTTCTCTAGGACAATCTAGGATAGTCTGTTCTAGCACGAGACATTTGACCAGGGTCATTAAGTACGTATTTATTTTCGAAACAAACAGATATGGTAGCACCTGCTATGACTCATTCTCTATTTTGGAAGTTTTGTTGATTTTATATTTTAACAAAACTTTTCAAACTAGGACATGAAAAATACGAAATGAAAGTTGTTTGGTCGGGGCAATTTTAACATGTTCGAGGTCGGCATATTGTCTAACTAAATTTTTAAAGCATGTTTTCCATCGGTTTTAAAAAAAATCTATTCCATAGAATGTAATATGTCAGAAGTGTAAATACTAAGCAACAAGAGACAACGACCGAGCTTTGTGGCCCACCAGATAGAACATTTTGAGGAGGGGAAGTGGAATGATGATTAAAACAACTTCTGAGATTTGTTGTTTGAATATTAGCTAATGAGAGCAATACTCTCATCATCGAGATCGTGATATTTAAATTTTGCATACATCAGTCCCTGACTAATCTGTACTTTCCTCTATGTTACTTGTGTTGATCACTTAATTATAAATATCATTCCTATCTTTTTTAATAATTACTGAAATAAATGTATTTTTATAATTCAAGAAAACTGACGTACCAAAATATTTTCCTAGGTGAAATATGCTCCAGACAAATATTCAACTTATTTGAATGAGTCTATGTTCTAGATTAACAGCACTTATACATTACCTCTATAGTGGCTTAATTTTCCACATGCTTTCAGAAAGTTTAATCCAGCGTCGAGAGATACCCTATAAACAAAAATGGGCTCCGGAGATGTCGCTGCATGATTTTTAACAGCTGCCATAACTCCTGCCAGAATTACACTGTCTGTCATCAACTAAAAGAGTTTCAATTGTAAATCTTTTGTTCAATTTCAAACGCATGCATATCAAAATATGAATAATTTGCATAAAAACACCAACACAGATGGGACTACTAATAATTTTCTCACATCTGTCCACCTTTAAATTAATGAATCACTATTACACTTTATTGGTGTTTCTATTAGATAAAAATTTTATTAATATAAGTTGGGACTGCAGTACAAAACACTGGTAGAGAAATCAATCGCTTTATTTCCTCGAGTTATTTTAGAACCCCGGAACCTGTCGGATACGTGTTATAATCATTTTAGGCCTCATCATGTAAAGGTTTTTTATATTTCAATAGTACCCTAACATGACCTTCCGTTGGTCATATTGTCACTTCAGAACAATTCCAAAGATTGGAGAGTCGACTGTATCTGTCAAATCAAATCACTGGTACTTCGGAAAGCCCCTCATCAAGTGTTACTTGGTCTATACCCAACATCTCTGTCGAAATTGTTACTATTTTTCATTACTTGTAATGATACACCAATAATTTTTGGATACTAGTCAGTATTTCTGTCTAATATTTCGATGCTCTCGTAGTTGATTTTATCCTTCCCATTGTGAATTCTGCCACTGCCGATTTATCTGTGTATCCGAGTTTAGTGTTCTTTGATTTTGCACTGAATAATCCGCTCAGTTTGTCTCATGTAACCCTTACTACATGTACACTTCAATTGGCCAATAGTTATTTGAAAAAAATCAGCTTTTATATTGTCCTCGCCGCTAAAATCGAACGCCTATTTTTTTCTTCAACAAAATCCCTATCCTATTTTACTAAAATAGTTATTTTTCACGCCGTTTAGACATTCATTATTTTAGCTGCAGGTGATTGGATTACTATTAATATTGATATAACTTTTTAATACTGACCACAAAAGTTTATACAATACATACATACCATCAATACACCATCATCTTCGTCAGGGCCTGCAAAATACACGTCTTTTATTTTTTTGTAAACCATCTCGTAGGCCTCGCTTCCGTCCTTTAAATTAACTTGCCAAGGAATGACTTTATTTCCTAATTTAACCGGTTTGGTTCCAGCTGGTTTTCCCGTTTCGAAAAGTAGCCCTTCTCTTGTCGTGTAACCAATCATCATAGGGACTTTGTTATATTCTCCAGACGAAATTATATCTACGACATTTCTCGAGATAAAAGCTTCATCGTTAAGGCTTTCAATGACTGGGCCGAATGGCCTTCGCTGCGAAGGATTTACTTCCTAAAAATAAGATGATTTTAAATTAGCAGTAACTAAATTTCTAAGTAATATTTTATTTATATATTTATTTATTCGTTTATTCATTGATTGTTTCATTCATTCGTTCATTCTTTCATTTATTTATTTACGTCATCCAACAATTACAAGAATTGTTTTTAGAATAAATAAAACCATAGTTTATACAACAAAAATAAGGACTGATATTAACTACTACCACTACTAGATACAGGATATAAAAAAAACTAAAAAAACACGCTTTAATATCAAACCGAACTAAAAAATAATGTTTAAAAAATATTTTATTGTAAAAAGCGTTTGGGGTGCTTTTTACTATATTTTTATTACACCCCACGCTTTTTTACAATACAATATTTTTTAAACATTATTTTTTACTTTTTAGTTCGGTTTGCTATTAAAGAGTGTTTTTTTAGTTTTTTTAAACTATAATTTTTTTTGTCAATCTCCTCTTTTTTGTTTTTGTGTTGTAGTTTCATTTTTCATTGTTGTTCCCACGAGTAATCGATAATTAAACGGTCAACCCTCCCAGAGGTCAGATATTATTAACCCGGCGCCTCCGGTAAAATGTCGACAATAGATTAGTAATTTTTTTTTTAATTTCTATTTTATCCCGATGATTCTGGTGAGGACATTAGGACAAAGTTGTCAAATTATTGTATTGTCGTCGGTCCTTGATAAGTGTGCAAAGTCAGTTTAATCTGACGTTTTGAAGTGGAAAGTTAATTTTTCGGGATTTTTTCACTAATAGTATGGTACCATGGTCCTTTCAATGCGACTTCGTTAGTGAATGATGAAGTAGATTCTTCCGGGTCTTGCCGTGGTCGTCGAATTTGACTTGACGTTTCGCTGATCATCCTGTCAGCTTCTTCAGAAGGATTCTAAAGACTGAATCTGTTGTGTTACACTCCTCGCTATATACCTAGGCGCCGTTTCGCTTCGCTGGTCATCGGTCACGCTTGGTTCGCTTCGCTGCTCATTCGTCGTGTTTGGTTGACCGTGACTTACTACGGTGCTGGTACTTGGCAATACCAATCTCCACGTGTTACTAAGTCGATACCCATCCTCTCTGTTAAAGTTGTTCACGTTTTTCATAATTTCCAGTGATTCTCTAATGATTCGCGGATAATAGCGCGTATTCCTGTCTAATATAATGACGTCCTCGTAATCGATTTTATGGTTCTCGTTATTATGGACATGTTCTGCTATCGCCGACCTATCCGTGTATCCAAATCTGGTATTTCTCTGGTGTTCTTTGATTCTGCACTGGATACTCCGTCCTGTTTGTCCAATGTAGCTCTTACCACATGTGCACTTCAACTGGTAAACGCCTTTTGATAACAGTTTGGGGACAGGGTCTTTGACTGAGGGAAGCATCTGCTGTATTTTCTTCACTGTTCGAAACCGTACACCTATTTTCTTTTTGAATAAAATCTTCTTCAGCCTATCTGTGACTCCCGCGACGTAGGGTAGGCATGCATACGTTGTTGGTTGTTGCTGTTCTTCTTCTGTAGTTCTCCTCTGGTTATTTACTACTCGTTGTATATTGCTTTGACTGTATCCGTTCATCTCTAAAGCTTGTTGGACATTCTGTAGTTCCTCGGGTTTGTTCTTGTCGTCGCATATTGTATTGGCTCTGTGGACTAAGGTTCTAATTAACGCTCTCTTTTGTTGTGGATGGTGGTGAGATGTCGCATGTAGATAACAATCGGCGTTTTCTTTCTGTAGACACGATGGGCCAGCTTGCCATTGTGTGACCTTTTCACTAATACATCTAAGAAAGGTAAAGCTCCATCTTGCTCGGTCTCCATTGTAAATTTGATACTTGGATGCTGTTTATTCAAGTGGTCGAAGAAAACAGATAAAGATGATTCTCCATGTGGCCATATGATGAACGTATCGTCTACGTAGCGTAGCCAGCACTTTGGTTTATTCTCACTGCAGCGTATGGCTTCCTCTTCGAAAGCTTCCATGAATAGTTTGGCTATCACAGGTGAAAGTGGTGATCCCATGGCTGCTCCTTGTTTCTACTCGTAGAAGTCTCCATTCCATAGAAAGTATGTTGTAGACAGGCACAATCGGGCCAGATCAGGCATGTCTTCTCTTAATCCTTTAGGTACAAGTTGTTGACGAATCAGGTTAACTGTTTCCTCAATTGGTACATTGGTGAACAAAGATTCGACGTCAAAACTAACCATGATATCATTACTCGTTATTTCCAAGTTTTCCAAAATTTCTACGAAGTGTCCGGAGTTCTTTACGTGGCTACTAGTCTTACCTATATAGGGTTGCAGTGTGTTTGCGACGTATCTGGCCAACTCATAAGTTGGTGATCCATATGTGCTGACGATTGGTCTTAAAGGATTACCTGGTTTATGAATCTTAGGGAGGCCGTAGAGTCGTGGTGTTAAGGTTTCACTTGGCAGCAGGCGGCGTTGTTCTTCTACTGGAATTAATGAATTCTTGATAGTTGTCCTCGTTTGTCTTTCAACTCTTGATGTCGGATCCTTTTTTAATTTTGCGTACTGCTCTGGAGCTAATAATGATTGTAATTTTTCCTCATATTCTTCTTTCTTCATTACGACTGTGGCATTGCCTTTATCTGCTCTTAAAACGATGATGTCTTTATTATTTCGAATATCTCTGAGAGCTTCACTTTCCTCTCTAGTAATGTTCCTCCTAGGTGGTTTTGATTTGCGCAGTATTCGGCATATTTCGTGTCTCACTTCCTCAGCTTCTTCAACTGGCAACCCTCTAATGGCGTTCTCAACTTCAGTGATAATGTCTTCCTTAGGCCGCTGTTGCGCCGAATAAAGTACCTAAGGAAGACATTATTATTAGGGTCGCTGGTTTCAAATCCGATGTCAAAAGTAGCATTTGACAGTTGACAGCTGTCAGTAGCAGTGTTAGCTGTATTATCCGCAAAAGATTTATCAGTGTTCCCGGGTAACGCTAAAAGTAGATGCAAACAATCCAATTAATATGTTGTGTTTGAGCACTTTTATAATATATTACCAACACGCCAATATGAAGTGAAATTCTTTTTGTTGATTGCTGACCGAATTATAACATGATTTTACATTTGACGCAATCACCAGTACTGCTCAAGAGGAATAACATATATCGATTCCAGCGAGTTTCACGGGGGGCAATTTCCCATAAGAAATGTGCGGGGTCTGTTGTCAAATTAACCTGCCTTGTTCCCACAATAAATTTTTATTTCGTCTACGTTATTTTTCAACGAATTTTG
Organism: Leptura quadrifasciata; assembly: GCA_963675555.1. Taxonomy (NCBI): domain Eukaryota; kingdom Metazoa; phylum Arthropoda; class Insecta; order Coleoptera; family Cerambycidae; genus Leptura; species Leptura quadrifasciata. Next base: position 20,910,988 of record OY776674.1, read on the forward strand.
AAAAAAAAAATAACACAATTTTAACAGGCACCAAGTTGAATTCCTGCACCCACTGTAAGTGTTTTATTAATTTTATTTTTAGTAATTTCTTAACCTCTTCTCTAACAAATTTTTTCTTGCATTTTCTGGTGGAACTAGGAGGGATTAGTCATCACCATTTCATAGTAGTAGTAGTAATGGAGTACTAATGGAGTAGTGTTAAATTTAACGAAAAAGAGAGAATAATTATTTCATTCTTTAAACTCAGCCCTCATAGTCTCTCCCTGCATTATTTAGGGGAAATGTTCATTTCGCAATTTTCCTCAATTCTATTTTGATCTGTTAAATATATAACGTTGAACGTATTACTATGGTCTTAAATAAAATATTTTCACGCAATGAAAAACTTACATCTTTAAACTTCTCCTGTGCTGCAAACAACTGTTCGACAGGTGCACTTCTTAAAACTTCCAATGCTTCTCTCTCATCATTCACTTCCTGTCCCAAATATTTTGCAACTTCTTTACTATTCCGTGAACCATATGCCCAATGGTTTAATGCTGAACCACTCTGTAAAATAGCCTTGTGGAAAAGTCCCTTGGAACGTTGTGAGAGAATGTGATAATGAACACAGGCACTACCAGCGCTTGACCCAAAAAGCGTTACATCGTTCGGATCTCCGTTAAAATATTCAATATTTTCTTGTACCCATTTTAAGGCTAACACTTGATCCTTTAACCCTGCATTTCCAGGAACTTCTAAAGATGTGTCTTCTAAACTCAAAAATCCTAATACTCCCAGGCGGTAATTCATTGATACGAGTACAATGTCTTCGGTCATTAGAAACTCCGGTCCCCAAATGCTCTTGGAACCAGATGTAAACGCGCCACCATGAATAAATACCATTACTGGTCTAAGTTTCTTAGTCGACTGAGGTAGCTGAAATAAATAGTTTAAGGCCATCAACACGGACTAGATTTTTAACACTTATAGAATTAGTTTAAATTAATCGGCGACTTTATTTGACATTTTTGTGAACAGAAAGATCAAGAACTTTTTCAATTTTACAATCAACATCGTCTTCCAACAAGATATTGTAGATATTCAAGTGGTAAATAATATTAACATAATTTGCTTATTTTCGTGAGCTCTTTATTATTGGTCTGAAAATTTTTTTCGTCAGATCAAAAGCCGCCGAGTTATCTTCGAAAAACTATTTTCTCACACATTTATGTCATTTCCCCCTCACCCCTTTGACTTTCTCAGCACAAGTGTGTCGGAATATTCATAGTTTTCTATTAATTTCACCTACTTTTTTCTAATTTACCCTGGTTTGTCCAGCGGTTTGCCCCTCGTATTTACATTTGGCTTAATGTTAAACTAAATGTAGTTGTTAATAGAGACAAATTCTTACCTTTTTAGTAAATACATTTAAATATAGACAGTCTTCAGAACCTTTAAGATTTGTCGTAATGTCCTCTCTCGAATAGCATACATCCCCCTCTTGAGTTGCATCTCTGATTCCACCCCAAGAGTCGACTGGTAAAGGAGCCTACACAACATCACATTTTATTTTTTTTCCATTTGGGTTATTTAATAGTTGTAACTTATTTCGATTCTTGACTTAAATTATTTGCCTTTAGTAAACTCGTGTAACATAATGTTAGGTTCATAGTGTTGGTACACTTGAATCAACAAACATCAAAGGAGTTCAATGTTTAAAAATGTTTCCTTCACAGCTATTCACCTATCGGAAAATAAATTACAACTTTTAAGTGGTAGTCGAAGAAATAAAGCACAAAATCAGGCCAAACAAGCTTAAATTGGCGCAGTAAGATGGATCGCGATGGGATTTTTGCATTCGATTCGTAATGCCGTCCCGAAATTTTGTGAAAATAGTAGTTATTGAATGCATTTTGAATAAATAAATTTTTGCAATAAAAATACAGATTTAGGAAAAGCAACGCTAAGAAGCATTAAATAACTATTTTACAACTCGGTCAATTATTATAGAAATAAGTCCAATTTTGTTACTCGGGGGTTTTGGGGATCGCTGAGCACGATTATGCAGTCGGCGACGGCGTCCGATGCACCTGGGGCCCAGGGTGGGCGTCAAACACGTCGTCTTCTGGAGTTTTGCCTCCAATTTATAAAACACGGAGCCAAAATACTTACTCGGGGGTTTTGGGGGTCGCTGAGCACGATTATGCAGTCGGTGGCGGCGTCCGAGGCACCTGGGGCCCAGGGTGGCCATCCATACGTAGCTTCGAGCCCTGTTTGCTTTTAAATTTGGCGTCTTACATATTTCACAGTTGGTACTAGCATCCAATTTACTAACACGAAACTTCTAACATCTTTCTTGAAGGAGGAAGTATAACCTATTTGTGGTTATGTACTTGTTCTATCCACGTGATTCTCTCAGCTGTTTTACGTTTTGTTAAGATATAATATCCAAGTTACTTGTTTATTATAAATTGTGCAGGTGCTAATTGCACGAATGTAAATAAATTTGCAAGTACAGAATGTGATGCTGAAAGCGATGAAGAACCCGAAGATACACTGTCTTTGTGATGTAAATTTTTTTAAATAAATCTTTAAATTTTTTAACATAAACAATTTAAAACAATATTTTTATATGTCCTTGCTGAATACACATTCGTATTCAGCGACCCTAAAAACCCTCGAGTAAGTATTTTGGTTTGGTATTTTATAAATTAGAGGCAAAACTCCAGAAGACGACGTGCTTGACGCCCACCCTGCGCCCCAGGTGCCTCGGACGCCGTCGCCGACTGCATAATCGTGCTCAGCGACCCCCAAAACCCCCGAGTAAGTATTTTGGCTCCGTGCTTTATACATTGGAGGCAAAACTCCAGAAGTCGACGTGTTTGACGCCCACCCTGAGCCCCAGGTGCATCGGACACCGTCACCGACTGCATAATCGTGCTCAGCGACCCCCAAAATCCCCGAGTAAGTATTTTGGCTCCGTGTTTTTTAAATTGGAGGCAAAACTCCAGAAGACGACGTGCTTGACGCCCACCCTAGGCCCCAGGTGCATCGGACGCCGTCGCCTACTGCATAATCGTGCTCAGCGACCCCCAAAACCCCCGAGTAACAAAATTGCACTTATTTATATAATAATTGACCGAGTTGTAAAATAGTTATTTAATGCTTCTTAGCGTTGCTTTTCTAAAATCAGTATTTTTATTGCAATAATTTATTTATTCAAAATGCATTCAATAACTATCTTCACAAAGTTTCGGGACGGCATTACGAATCGAATGCAAAAAATCCCATTGCGATCCATCTTACTGCGCCAATTTGAGCTTGCTCAGTGCTTCATTTCATCGACTATGGCACGAATGATAAAGGATAAAATAGTAGCAGTTGATTTGAAAAATAGTCGGGATTTACGATTTGAAATTTGAATTACGTAGGACAAAGAAAATGATCAATCCTAACAAGACTTAAGAAACACGAATGGTCTCTCAAATTGAGAATAGTAAAACTTGAACGATACTATTTCTTAACTTTTTATTTTCGCTAGAAAAACTACTGTCACCGCTCAAGCACATCGGTCTGAAAGCTTTTTCTCAATATTTCTTTGGGTGTAGAAAACGTTAAATACTAAAGGTAGGAAAAGAACAACAGAAACCTGTATTAATTAGCTTGAATTTCTTTGTTTCCAGTGTTCAGATCCTCTCCAACCTTGAACACCCACCATATACGTTTAACTACTCAAAAATTTTCCTTATGGTCTGGCTTGAAATTTAAAATTATCTACGACACTGGTATAATACCTCTATAAACTTAGGCAATAGAAAATATGTTATCAAATATCATGTTATATTGATAAAGGTTTAAATAACCTCAAGCTGTGTTTATATCAAGAAAGCGCCTGAAACTTCAAGGTCAAGTTTTGACAAACGATATTAAATCAACATAGAGTGTTAATGATAAAACATATGAACGTAGTTTTATATACAGTGTGGTCCATTCAAATTTTTTGACATATGAAAGAGCACAGAAATTTTCAAATCCATTTTGAGATATTAAAATCCGTTAATTACAAGAGCCTAGGGAATTGTTTAGAAATTTCGTTAGCAAAAAGTAGAAATGCCCCAGTTGACCCAGGATCTCTGCCCCCCCCCTCCCCAGAATGGGTTCCTTTAGGATTCCAGGGCCCCCGCGTTAGGAATTCACCCCCGGGACCACGTGCTGTCAAAAAATGGCGCCTGCGAGTTGTCAAAAATGCGACTCCGCCCCAGGACCCCTTAGCGCTCCGCAATACCTGTGCTATCAAAGAGCCACATGTGCCCCCTAGCTCTGCGTGCCTCCGCACTAGGGCCCCCGGCCGGCCGGCGCAATTTTGGCAACACGGGAAACTGTTTTGACATAACCTAACGCGTCCTCTGGGGGACATAACCCCACTCAGTAAAAAAAATGGTCAAATTTTTAAACAATTCCCTAGGCTCTCCTAATTCCAATATCTCAAAATGGATTTGAAAAGTTCAGTGCTCATTTATATGCCAAAAAATTTTCAACTTTCTAAATGCTTTAGTTTAGCCTTGGCAATATTTTGAATATTTGCACATTCTTTTGCGAAATTTAGATTGCAAAATTATTATGCAAAAACTAAAGTCCTACTTATAATATGCATATTTGAAAAAAATTCCTCAAATAACTTGCTATTTCAAAATTTTCTTTCATTTTTACTACTTTTGCAATAGTAAGAATGAATTTTTGGATTCGCAACCAACTGCATCTTATCTAAAATTTAATTACAAAACTTTTTCATTTCTATAACTTTTCTCTAAAAATAATAGTTACTTGCGAGATGTAGGAAAAAATAGGAAGAAAAAAACGGAATTTTTAGGAATTTTTTCACATTTTGTTTAAAATTATGCCCACGTTTTCAAACTAGCGCATAGTGAAATTATCATTTCTTATGATTTTTAGGAGCGATAAAGCCGAAAATCTGCCATACTACCCAATTTACCCAAACATAGATGATTGTAAACAGATACCGCCTTGGCTATTATATTTTATAGTCTTTATGAACAAGACAATAAGGATCAAATTTCAATGTTATTCGACGGGATCATCTATGGCAGTAGTATGTTTGGTTGCATAAGTTATTAAAAAACAAAATGACGTCAGCTCCCGATAATATACCATCCTTTATTGTAAAAGATTATATCGGTGTTCTATCGGTTCCATTGCGTATACTATTCAATCTTGCATTAAAAACAAAGACCTTTCCTAGTCGGTGGAAAGTGGCCAAAGTTTGTCCAGTGTTTAAGAGTGGTGATAGGGCATTGGTTGATAATTATAGGGCTATTTCTATTCTATCAAATTTTTCGAAGGTCTTCGAAATTATTTTGTATGATCGCATCTATCTCTCTGTTCGCAACCAAATATCGCCTGATCAACATGGGCTTATGAGTAACGGTTTCAAACTTAGCGGTTTTTACCCAATATGTCTCAAATATATTAGATAGGCAGGGACAGGTAGATGTCATTTATACAGATTTTTCAAAGGCCTTGGACAGGATAGACCATGCCGTCTTACTTAGGAAACTGACACAATTTGGTTTCTATCTTAGTGCTATAGAATTTCTGAAATCTTATTTATGGAAAACACAACAGTATGTCGCATACAATGGTCTTAGCTCATCTCGTTATATGGTTACCTCAGGTGTCCCTCAAGGGTCTAACCTGGGTCCCCTTCTCTTTCTGTTGTTTATTAATGATTTAAATTACGTAATCGAGTCTTATAAGCTGTTCTACGCCGATGACTTAAAAATATTTTCAGTTATAAATTGTATTGATGACTGGTGTAAGTTACAATCTGATCTGAATCATGTTTAGTCCTGGTGTCTAGACAATAAATTAGGCCTCAATGTTTCCAAATGCAAGATTACTAGCTTCTCAAGAAAGGAAGCAATATGTGAATTTGCATATCATATTGAAAATCATACATTATCTCGACGTAATTCCAGCAAGGATTTAGGTGTATTATTTGACTGTAAATTTATTTTTAATGAGCATATAACTTTAAAAGTGTCCGAGGCAATGAAATTTTATGGGTTCATTGTAAGAAATTGTAAAAACTTTACTGATATCAATGCTTTGAAAATATTATATTTCTCTTATATCCGCTCTAGGCTTGAGTATGCAGCTCTGATTTGGTACCCATATTATAATCGTCATAAAATAATGGTGGAACGAGTTCAAAGAAAATTCTTAAAATATTTGACTTTCAAAGCAGACGGCGTTTATCCCGAAAGAGGAATAAATTACAACTATTTAACTAGTAGATTCAATATTATCAGCTTGGATTTAAGAAGGATTTGCATATCATTAACATTTCTATACAAGCTGCTACATAACACAATTGATTGTTGCGCTTTACTTGGTATGATCAAGTTTAATGTAAATAGATTTAACCGAGGCATAACCCAACCTTTAAATGTGATATACCCAGAAGAAATATCCTCTTAAACTCACCAGTATATGTTATGTGCCAAAATTTTAATAATTTATGTGATATTAATTGTTGTTCATTAGATACTCTTATTGAAATAGCAATTCTAAATCTTGATGTAAATGTTATTTAATACTTTGTCTTACAATATTCATATATTTCACAGATACATCTGGTATGTAAACTACTTATACTTAGTTACTTAGTTATTATGTTTTATTATGTATTGTCCTGTAAATGGATCTTCTGTTGGGCAATAAAGCTATTATTATTATTATAAGTTGTGACGACACAGCTAATTGAGCCCATTTGAACGTATAGTGCAGTCATTGAAGCGAAAAATAGGGTCTTACCTCCGAAATATTTTACTACGAACCGATTTACATGAAATTTTGCAATTAGGCTTATCTTACCCTTAATTTCAAAAGTGATATTGACCTGACCTCCGTTTTTTATTTTTAAGGGGTGAAAACGACCCCTTAATGAAAAAATTGACATTGAGCCATTTTATCGCTAGAAAACGTATTTAATAATAAGGAGTGAAATCGTAAAGTATTCTCTAACACGATTATCTCATGTTTAACCCATTTTCAACCCCTAAAAAACTTTACAACCCCTGCAAACGACCCTTAAATTGAAGAAAATTACAAAAAATACTTTTGTATAACTTAAAAAGATTTAAATATAGAGTAAATATTGTGTTACGTTCTCTACCTTATTTATCATATTTTTAACCACTTTTCAACCCTTAAAAACAACCCCTCAATTAAAAATTGTATAAAAAAATTTCTTTTGATTAACTCAAAATGATTTAAATGTTGTTCCACGTTCTCGAAAATGACTATCACATGTTTAGCTTTTCAACCCTTAAAACTACCCCTAAATTAAAACATTGAAAATATATGTTTATACAATTAAAAATAATTTAAGTATAGAGTTTTATTGAATAAAATATAAACTTGCAAATTATCTGGAAATGTACTAGATTAAATTAGTAATTAATTATAAAAAATTCTGCAACAAGAGCATTACAATACATAAAGAAACTATTATACCAATCGTTCATGACTCAATATCGGAGTTACTGTCGTAATCAAGATCTTCTTCTGGGTCAATTGGAGGGCTATTCTGGCAGTTATCTCCACTGCATGTTCCACAAGTTACATTGCAAAACAGCCCGACTCTTCGGCATCCGCAAGTGGCTCCGCAACCTTTTTTGCAGTTGCAAAAAATCATTTTAAGTAAATCTTGCGGTGCAGGTGGATCTGCAGTTTTTATTGGATTGGATTTTATTGGATATACATATATCAACGTTTGTATGTATTCGTGCGTATGTTTCCGATATATATATATATATATATATATATATATATATATATATATATATATATATATATATATATTGTTATTATACATGATTTGCAGGAAACAACTACTCAGCGGGCAAATACCCCGACCTGCATTGAATTACACCTTGCAAATCATGAAAAATTGGTAGCCAATGTCATTTGTCTACTCCCTGACCAGACATAGACCGATTTCGAACTTATTAGTTCTCCTCAGTATGCCATAGGTCATGGAGCAGACAAATGACAGTGGCCAACCTGCTAGTCTTATACAGACTAATGTAAATGGTGTAGTGGTGAGAGGTAAGTGAATCCTCTCATGTGGTCTAATGCTACTATACACCAGACATCATAGATGTCTCTATGGTGCATAGCGACTTGCCATTTTGCAAGTACCGAGAGCGGCGACCTTCAGCCCTTGGTGGACTTAACCTATATACTGTTATTATACATGATTTGCAGGAAACAACTACTCAGCGGGCAAATACCCCGACCTGCATTGAATTACACCTTGCAAATCATGAAAAATTGGTAGCCAATGTCATTTGTCATATATATATATATATATATATATATATATATATATTTGCCCGCTGAGTAGTTGTTTCCTGCAAATCATATGTAATAACATATATATATGTATATAAGACAATAGTTTTGGGTTCATACTATTCTTTACTTTCACTCTGCTCCAAATTTTTGTGCTCCGAAATTTTTATTTTACTAAATAGAAAAAAAAAAACGTTTAGTTTTTGGACCATAACTCCTTCAATTTTAAAGCTATCACAACTTTAAAAAAACCATTTTAAAGTTAATTGAAAGAGCTACAACTTATTTCATTATAACATGTAAAACCCTTCATTTTGAAACGGTGAAGGGTCAAAGGGCTCGAGAGAGACTGAGATTGCGCTACCGCGCGCTCTTTAAACATATCTCCGTCAATTTTGGTCTGACAGAAAAAAAACAAAAACAAAATTTTTGTCAAAAAAAGACCTAAATTTTTTATCATTACAGTTGTTTACGTATCTTTCATTATTTTTGAAATATTATGAAAAAAGGTGTTTTTTAAAAAATGAAAAAAAAAATTTTTTTTCTTAAAATCGTGATTTTTTTGAAAAGTATGCATTCCAAAGCAGCCAAACGGCTGGAATCCAATAAACTCTTCATATTAAAGTTAAATCTAGACGGAATACGATTAATTTTAATTTTGGTGGAAATGGCACTTATGAAACACATCGATTTAAAAAAAAATTAGATGTTCCTCTTTTTTTCATTACAACTCACTCACTTTACGTGCAAAAGTCTTTTAAAGATTATTTTAAGCACTATAAAAAAGTTTGTCATTGTCATATTTATAAAATGTATCCGTTGTCTGCTAGATGGCATTGAACATCGATTAAAGTTCAGACAAAAAAAAAAGCTTTTATCTTCAATATCTCGCTTAATATTGCACTTAGAACACTCTTTTAAAAACCAGTTTGTTCATTTTCTTACCTTCTACAATTTTGTTTATTATAAAATTATCGTTAAAACGCATATTTTTTGAGATATTTGCAAAAAACCGTTGAAAAACGTGGTAAAATTCCGAGTTTTTAATCGCCAGTAACTTGAAAAGTATTGAGTTTTTGAAAAAACTTTATAGAGCACTTTTTACTTAGAATTGGGTCTTCTATCGACACCCGAGGTTATTTTGACCAAAAAAATTTCCACTAACGAGAAGGGGTGGCAACCACCCCCAGGGTAAGATAAGCCTAATTCCAAAATTTCATGTAAATCGGTTCGTAGTAAAATATTTCTGAGGTATAAAGCTTCAATGACTGGACTAGTAGACACATAAAAGAGGTAATTATAGAGTAATAGACAAATCACAGTAATATACTAGCTAAAAGAGAAGCAACAGTTATAATAGCAAGAAGTGTCAACTCGTTTTTTCTTTTGTCATATATGCTGCATGCCACCTACTACTAGAAAGGTATATGTGATTGTACCCACCTTAAATCTCAATTCGCCGAGAGGAGGTTTTGCATATGGTATTCCAAGAAAGGAAAGAAACTTGTCCCCGTTGAAATCCGAACGTACACCACCTCTTAATTTACCCTGACGGGTTTGTACTATCGGAGACTCCATATTAGTTAATAGGTAGGTAAGTATAATCTAGCGTTACCTTCAATTATTACTAAATCACTTTTAATACACCATCGGAATATGCATTAAAATGAACAGCGAGGACTACTGATTAATTTATGTTTATTTTGCAATATGTACTTAGTAAATATTAATTTATCACCAATAAATGAGTATACTAATTGCAAAGTAAACACGATTAGATGACTTTTACGACGAATGTCTCTGACGCTTTATCTGAGCAGTACTAAAAGTATTTGGAGAAAAAAATAACAGTTCATATTCGACTCGTGTTATATTATAACTTCGCCGAAAACTCGAGTCAGTAACGCAAAAAATAAGCGGCACTCTCGTCAAAGGATAGTACCTCTTATTTGATACTAAAGCGGCACCTCGTTCTACCATATGAGTCCATTGAATCGAGAGAAATATATTAAGTTTTATCAGCCTACGTGAAATGGAAAGCACGACTACCACAAACAATTTTAATGACCCAGTCGACCGCATAGAGTAAATGATTTAACGTGCCGCCTTTATACTTAATAATTTGCTCGATTAACTATTCAGTCGTAAACAAACTTGGAAAGAAAGAAAGAAATCGTATATCCCGGGCATTCAGTGGTACCACATACGTGTTTATGTGTTTATATATAAAATAATATTTCATAAAATAAAAAATAAATATAATTAATTAATTGTATCAGTTTGTACAATGTTCTACCGGCAACAATAAGAGAAATGAGTAGCACTAATTCATTTAAAAATAAATTGAAATCATTCCTTGTGGAAGGTGGTTTCTATAGCGTTCACGAGTTTGTGTCTGGGGTATCTTAAATGTTATTTTTCAAATTTTGTTATTTATTTATTTATTTATTTATTTTATAATTGTAATTTTAGATATTTTATACATATATTTGTTATCTATATTGTAATGTAATTTATTGTTTGTTATATTTTCGTGTTTTTTTTTAACTTGACGTACCATATGTACCATGAGTACCTCTATGTGGTTAATAATAAAAAAAAAAGTATTTATGTTAATATTATTTTGTGATACTGATTATGTTTTGTTTGTCTTTATTATGTAATATTATGTTCTATACAAATTATTTTTATTGCTGACTTGCCATATGTACTATTTCGTATCGACATGGTTAATAAATTATTATTATTATTATTATTAAATTTGTTTTTTTCACGCTCAACTCAGCCAAAAATAAAAAATGGATTTCTTAAAAAAAAAATTAATGGCGGGCATAATTTTATTAGGAGTGGAATACTTACGTAATCGGACATTAAAACTGTAGAATGGTTGATGTTTATGAAAATTTTAACCATGCCAGTTGTTCTTATTGCCCAGCAAGGACCAACGTGGAGGCGTGAGCATATTCCTTGCCGGGAAAGGATGGTGACAGGGTTGTTAATTGGGAAGTAACAGGTCAAAAAAGAATATAAATTACACTTACAACTTAAAAATAAATAACTGTTGTAACAACATAAATAAACGTTCTTGTTAAAATAATATAATAAAAAACAAAACATACCAACAATAATTTTCCACAATAAATAATTCATAATACCACAATCACTACATGATACTATCACAGATTATCACTCACTCATCACTATCGCTGTCACTATCACTGCTGGCTCCTACATTTATTATTATTAGTTCAATCACTGCGGCAATCCAAATATCCGTATTCCACGTTTTTTCTTTAACTTCAGCTGTAACTCTTTTTAATCCACTTTTACATATTCTAATTTAAAAGTTCTCTTTTCTCTTGGAACATTCCCCTTTACTTCAGCCCAAATAAGCTCAATGGGATTGAATTTACAGTGGTAAGGCGGCAGCTGTAATACCTCAATACCTCGAGCTTTAGCAATTTCATCAACAATATATTTCTTATATATTGGCGAATGCTGTTTCGCTAGGGTTAGCAGTTCGGCTTTCAGCGAAGCACGATCGAATAGGATACCTTTACCATCTAACCATTCCTGAATTTGCGCTTTTCGTCATACACTAGTTGCTAATTTTTCCAGTAATCGACTGTGGTACGGGGCGTTATCCATAATAACGACAGATCCGTGTTCAATCTTAGCGAGAATTTTTGCAAACTATTCCTTGAAAACGTCCACATTCATGTCCTCATGATAATCGTCACTTTTTTTCGACACGAACGATAGAAGTCCATTTTCCACGAATCCTGAATCAATTCCTATGTGCGTTATTATTAAACGTTTTTCTTTTCCTGTTGGCATTTTTAATCCTGTTGACCAATCTTCCACATGGCCTCGACGAACAATTTTTGCATTTTTATCTTGCCAAAATTGCGTTAGAGTCCTACATTTAACCACGTCTCATCTAAATAATAGCATTTTGTTCCTCTTTCACGGCAGCTCTAATTGCCCAAATATAATTCCTTCGCCAACAAATAATATTATTTCTCTCAAGTAGGAAGCTATTTCTCTTTCCTTTTGCAAATACAATGTTCATATCATGCAAACATTTTTTAACGTCGACTTGCCCATTTGGGTATATGTTCATCATCATTCAGGGACTTAATGGAGACTTTCTAGGGGTATGAACTGTTACTACTTCTTTTGAACAACCGGGAACCACTTCCATTTTTGCACATTTAAAAATATTACGATATCCCACAATTACACTTATTTTCACTAAAGCACTAACAAAATAAAACTTTAAGGCACTGTGATCAACAAGTACGTAATTTATAAACAAAAATTAATGCCGCTCAACTGATAAACGACCGCACTCTATGTACACTGATTATTATTATTATTTTTTTAACGTTTATTTAACGTCGGTCTATTTCCGCTACTGAGGCCTATCACCGACGCCCGTAGACGAGCTACCCCCAACCAGGAATTTTGCCGAACCTCTTCCTTTAAAAAAAGTAGGGATCTTTTACTTGCCTAACATTTAACAGACAAGGGACCGACAGCTTTACATCCCCTCCGAAGGATGGTATATCACCTATACAACCCTCACCTAAGGTTACATAGCTTCCGCGCATACATTGGTTGCGTTCATCACGGTGAGCGATCAGGTAGCGCTCACTGATCACGTGCTTAAACTACATTTCTTGCACTGTCCTCATTGGATTCTTGGGATCAAATGACGTAATGATACGTGATCGCTTAGTTAGCGCTACCTCGTGATGAACGCGACCATTGATATACAAGCCGCTGCAAGATATGTGAGGCGAGGACACGGTCTCCTTTGAAACGGTCGCCCATCCAAGTACTAACCGCGCCTAACGTTGCTTTACATCGCATATTAAAGTATGTACATAGTAAAGACGCATCTACGCTCGCCCCTACACTAATTTTAAACTAAGTTTTAATAGTTTAACGCACCAAACACCGCTGAATGAGTGTATAATGTTGTCAGATTTAAGCATAATATTTTAAATTTAAGATATGGTAGTTTATGCATAGTTAAATCTGAGGACTTTCATTCCTTCGAAATTTATGTGATTCGCCAAAATTCTCCAAACTTAAGGAAAATAAATAGGTAACAGAGTAAACATATTATATTAGGGAATTTACAAAACTCTTAAATCCGCATGCCCTTGGCTCTACTGACTAGAATTTTCGGCCGAAGTTAGTTATAGGTAGGTTATTTTTTGTGTCTCGGTTGTCTTGCCGACTCGCCCGACATGGTTCGCTCTTTCTCCTCGACGCAAAAAAATTTCGCTTTTGCTCCATAGAAAACAATGTACTATTTTATTTATTTCTCTTACAAAAGTAATTCATAAGGCAATGCAATAACTTAAATTAAATATTTTTTAAAGACATTGCAAAATAATAACCTTGCTCCCCAAAGTTCTTTAGATAAGTGCTAAAAATTTCAAAATGACGTCACTAATGACATAATTTACACCCCTTTTTTATACATTGTTTTGCCTCACTGTAACATTTATCAATATTTAAGTTAATGTATAATTTTTTATTGCATAATTTTATTCGACAATCCTTTCGCCGTACACAATCTAGACAACAGCACAGTTATTCATAAAAATGTTTCTTATCTTTACGACATTGAACTTAGAGACACTTTGTCAGGAAAACAGTGAAAACATTTGCTTCTCTTCAACAAGAAATACTTCCTTGTATGATAAATAGCATTAGACCGGGAGATGGTGACATTGTCTCGGATTTCTTACAACATACCTTTTGGAGGAGTGAATTAAATGTTGTGTCGTAAAATTCTTATAAAAAAATTGGAATGCAGGAATCGTTGACGTAAAGGTAGAAAAGTTTTGAAAAGTCCTGCGAAAATTTCAAACGATTTGGGCGTAATTTCATATTGCATGCCATCTTAGCTGTGGGCCATTGTTAAACAGAGGCATGCATAAAAAAAGTTGAAAAAAAAGTAAAATTTTTTGTGATTTTATTTTGCATGCCTTTTTGCATTTTGCAAAATAATGTTGTTTTAAGCTCAAATAAGAAATGGCATGCATATTGCTGGAACCCAACATTGAAAAAAATGTAAAATGTAACCAAAAGTTAATGAAGTGGGTATAAAAATTACAACAAAGGTTCCGTGATATCATTCAGCATGCCATTTCTTATTTAGTAATATAATATTTTTTTAGGCTCAACCAGAAAATAACATGTCGATCGCTATGTCCTAACTTTGAGAAAAATTTTAAAGAAGTGCATATTTTGAAAAAAATCAAATTAAATCTGTAATGCTTCAAAGTTTCAATTACTTCTCCATTTTTAATTACTTTTCCGGAAAAAAATAGTATCCGTAGCTGAAATACAAATTAGCGTGCATGATTTTTAGATTCCAACATTGGAAAAATTTGAAAAAGTGCCCAAAAATGAAGTAGGAAAATTGTATGTGATGTTACTAATTAAAAAATATTTATTTCATTATTTTAAGGTAAAAAATGACACTTTATGCAATAAATAATAAATCAAATCAATTGCACCGGAGGAAAGAATTGTTGTAAGAAATAAAAATAAATGGATGGACAAAGAAATACAAAAAATGCAAAAACAGCGAGATAAGGCATATAAGAAGGATAATTTCACAAATAATGACAATGACTGGAAAACATACAAGGAAAATCGAAATAGCGTTGTCTCGATAATCCGGAAGAAGAGAAAAGAATACTATGAAAAAAATATAGATCGTTGTAAAAATGATAGCAAGCAAATGTGGAAAACTTTAAAGGAAATAGTAAGTACAAAGAGTAAAACGGATGATATAAATTCAGTAGAGTTTGAGGACGATGCAGGATCTGTAGAAAATAAGTTTAACAATTTTTTTGCTGATAGTATAACTGACATAGCTAATTCCATACCATATGTACAAACAAACTATGAAGATACAACTATAATGGCTCCTTCCGAAATTTCAAATTTTCAAACGATTTCATTGAACAAATTAAAAAAGGTAATTTCCAATCTAAGTAACAAATCTAGTGGTGATAATAACATTACAGTAAGGGCGATGAAAGATTTCTTTGATGTTATTGGCTATCCACTATTGCATTTAATTAATACATCCTTAACAACCGGAAAAATGCCAACTGAATTAAAATGTAGCCTTATAGTGCCAGTCCCAAAAGCAAGTGGTCCAAAAAAACCTGAGCATTGTAGACCGATAAATATATTGCCAGTCATCGAAAAAATCATAGAAATTTTGGTATACGAACAATTATATGCGTACTTTAATAAAAATAATATACTATACAGTGGACAATCTGGATTTCGTCATAAGCATTCCTGTGAAACATCAATACAGCTTGTGTGTTCAAAATGGAGACGTGATATAAATCAAGGTAATATCGTGCTAAGTGTGTTTGTTGATTTGCAACGAGCCTTTGAGACTGTTGACAGAAAAGCGCTGATAAGAAAATGTGCAATGTATGGAGTCAAAATTAAAGTTCTGGCTTGGCTGGAAAATTATTTAACAGACAGGTACCATAGAACAAAGTGTAATGGGGCTTTATCTGAAAAAGTGAAGAGTGACTACGGTGTTCCTCAAGGTAGTGTGTTGGGCCCTTTGTTATTTATTATTTATATGAATGATATTTGCAGTGCACTGAAAAACTCTTTTGTAAACCTTTTCGCAGATGATACGCTTATCTCAGTTTCTGGTGAAAATTTTATAGAAGTTGTAAACATCATGAACCAAGAAATGCAATATTTGTACTTATGGTTATGTAGTAATAAATTAAAGTTAAACGCAGCAAAAACTAAAGGTATGGTACTGGGCACCAAAAGAAACTGTCAATCGTTTATAAATCAGAAGTTATCTGTATATGTAAATAATATAAAAGTAGATTACGTGGATGAAATAAAATATTTAGGTGTTGTTTTGGATCCGCAGTTAAATTTTACTAAACACGTAGAATACTTATGTAAAAAAATAGGTAAACAGTTGGATATTTACGAAGAGTTTCTGATAACCTTTCTGACTGGTGTAAATTAGCGGTGTACAATACTATCATCTTTCCACATTTCAACTATTGTATGTCATTATTAATTTCTTGTAAAAAGGATGGTATATACAAGTTACAACTATTACAAAATAAAACTATGAGGATAATACTGAATTGTAATATGCATGTACCAGTAAAAGATATGTTGAATTCCTTAAAATGGTTAAATGTCGATCAAATAATTGAACAATCAACTGTGATCTTAGTATACAAAATAGCAAATAACTTGACTCCACAGTACCTACAGAAATTTTTGATAAAGAGATCAAGTTTGCATGCATATGGTACCAGAAACTGTGACAATTACCACATAGAAAGAAGTAAATCAAATATTCTCAAAAAATCACTATTTAATGATGGCCTTAGACTTTTTAATGAATTGCCAAACGAAATTAAACAATCAAAAAATGTCCAAACTTTAAAACATAAGACAAAAGCTTTGTATTTAGGCATCTAATGTATTATACTCTATTTGTTTATCTCATGAAATGTACTTTTGCCACTGTGCTTTGTAGTTATAAAGTTATACAATAAGATTAATAATGTAAAAATTTTGTAAACTAGCAATATGCTAAATAAATTAAATTATTATTATTATTATTATTATTAATTATGGGTCATATTTCGCCATCATCATTATTATTATAATCCGGGCTATCAAATTCCTCATCTGTAGTGACGGAATTAGAATCGGTATCATCATCGTCAGATTCGCCATCATCATCAGCGTCTTCATTGTCGGAAGAGTTTTGTCTATTTGTTCTTCATCCTCATCATGATTATCTTCTGGAACTGCAGAAATTGAACAAAAATGTACAACAATATTTGCCTTTTAACATGGGAGAATAAATTTAACGGCTAGAAAAATAACTGCTCTTTTCCAAGTCAATTCAAATATCTTTAGGCAACGTTTCACCAAAAAAAAAGTTAAGTATATATATTTTTTTAATTTGAAAATATTTTTAAAACTTTTTTGGCGAATTTTGCATTTACGTCGTTCTTTACTGATTTCTTAAAATATTTTATGAGTTGTTTTTCTTGAGTTTGATAAAATATGTACCTACCTCCTACCTGTACAATTTATTTACGTTCCTTACTGTTTTTTATGAATATTAAGTTTTTATAAAACAATAAGCTTTTATTACACAACAAATATTTGCATATAATTTCATCTGATATCAAAAATTATATTTTAAAACAATTTATAATTAAATATATAGGGCGGTAAAAATTATTTTTACCCACAGCGGCAGAAGACTGAGTCCTGGAAGACTCGCCCAAGCACTATATGGTACTTGGTTTAGGAAATTTTAACTAATGCAGTCAAATTGAGTAATGAGCAGCAAACAAGTTTATAGTTATATCAACTAATACAGTAAAGGGGAGTAATGAAAACTGTTTAAAATAGTGACGAAAAAACAAGTGTTCTCACATTTAGCGCGCATTTAAATTGAGGAAATACGAAAATTGACGTAATTTTTAAAATTAAATCTAACTATTTTGCAAACAACTGAAATTATTGAGTAATAATTCATATCACTACACTTGTCATAGTTCTACTTAGGTAGTCTTATACTTTTTTTGTCAAAATATATATTTTAAAAAAAGTTATAGTCAAAAATAATAAATATTTCCTTATCGGACCTCTCTCTCTCTCTCTCTCTCTCTCTCTCTCTCTCTCTTGGATATTTCCACCTTAAGAGAATATTGTTTGCAAACATGGTTTAAAGTTCTTAAATAAATCCGTATTATTATTCACTATTAAAGTTACTGAAGTACATTACTTACACGTCCAGTGGAAGTATAGTAACGCAAACAAAAAATTATTATTATTTTGTTGAAATAGGCTTAAAATGTCACGAAACGGTGAGATTTTAAATTTGAGCGGGAAAAAAATTTCCTGTCTGTCTGTCTGTTGGTTTGTCTGTCGGTTTGTCTGTCTGTAACTTTTTTGTGCGCACGTTTACTCTGGAACCGTTTACGATATTGACTTGAAATTTGGTACACTTATGTATTGTAACGAGATCGGGAACTAGATTATATTTTGATTTAATTCCATTGAAGGGATCGGGGATAAATGGGGTAAATAAGGGTAAATAGGCAAAACAAGCAAGTAAGAGTCCATAAAAATGCAATTTAGGCCATGTACGAAAAGTTAAGGTCTCAAAATTTGTTTTAGCATCAGCCACCCCCCACCCCCAATATCACCCCCACACTATTATTGAAGGGGGTAAAAAAAATTAAATTGTGATTTAGTGTGTATACAAGAAGGAAACGTCTAAAAAAATTGTTTGGCGTTAGCTACCCCCTCTACCATCCCCATTGCCACCCTCATGCTATTATTAAAGGGGGTAAAAAAATAAAATGTGATTTAATGTGTATATAAAACGAAACGTCTAAAAAAATTTGTTGGCGTTAGCTACCCCCTGTACCGCCCCCATTGCCACCCCCACACTGTTATTAAAGAGAGTAAACAATTAAATTGGGATTTGAACCAAGGGCCTCTAAAATTTATTTTGGCATTAGTTAGCCACTGCCATTTCCACCTCCCACTCTATTGTTTAAGGGAGTAAAAATTGAATTGGGATTTAGTGTGTATACGAGAACCAGGGATCTCTAAAATTTTTTTGGCATTAGCCAACTCCCCTACCACCCCCCCCATTACCACCCCCACCCTATTATTAAAGGGAAGAAAAATTAAATTGGGATTTAGTGTGTGTATGAGAACCAAGGGCCTTTAAAATTTATTTTGGTATTAGTTACCTCTTCCACCACCCCCATTGCCACAACCCACCCTATTGTTTAAGAGAATAAAAAATTAAATTGGGATTTAGTGGGTATACGAGAACCAAGGGCTTCCAATTTTTTTTTACATTTGCCACCCCCTCTATCACCTCCACTCTATTATTAAAGGGAATAAAATATTACATTGGAATTTAGTGTGTATAGGACTCGGCTACAAAATCTGGATGTGGAAGTAGTGATTCCTTCGGCAACGGTTTTTTTTATAGGAATTTTGAGTTTTATTTATGTGGTTTTCGATTTAAATGAAGAAATTTTTTTTTTTGATATTTAAGCCCATCATCGTGCAAAATTCTACAGCAAGGGTTCAGAATTACTGAAAATAGTCCACGATTGTCCTATTGTTTTTTGTAAAAAATGTTTTTTTGCTATTATTAATTTACATTTAAAAAGGAATGCAACATATTTTTTGCATTAAAATATTTCAAATGAGCTCAACAACAAATTAAATATTACATATTTTTGGAAAAAAAATTAAAGAACTAAAACATTTCAATTTGCAAACCAAACTTCACATTTAAATTTATAATATGACTACAAACAACTTTTCCTTATGGTACGTTTCAATATTTTGATAAATAAGCGCACTTCAGGCCATTTTAAAATTTTTAGTGACATTTTGGAGATGTCATAGTTGTGACATGACAAATATTTTGGTCAATTGTGTGGTTATTACTCATGCTGAAACGAATACTGAAACCCGTTAAAAAAATGAATAAAACAGTTTTCCAAGCAATGAAATATAAAAAAAAACAAAGAAATATGTTTTGCCTCACATCAAATTGCAGTCACAACTGAAACCTGTGACGCCATTTCCCAATTGAACGCAACGTAATCGTATATTATTAAGGAACCAGTATCACCATCATCGAATAGTAAATTGACATTTCAATGCCACTACAATGCCGTAATTACAGGCAATCTAAAAAGAAAAATCAACCGGTCTTCTCGCACGACATAAATTTTTCATCAATATAGACCGTCTCCATGGAGACGTAAACAATGCAAACACAAAATGTGACTTGTGGCAAATAGATGCTAGTGTTTGCCAGGCTCCTGATATAATCGGATGGAGAAATGGTTTAACGGAAGCAAACTGTGGTTATTCGGAAACCAGCTTCAACTACTTCCTAAGCGGTGAGTACATTTGTTATTTTATTAGACGAATTTGCATAGACGGATGATAATTCATTCATTTGTGTGAAAGGAGATATTTATGTAAGTTGGGCAGAGCCGGTTGAGACAATATATACAGAGTTTCTCTAAAAGGTATGTACCTACGGATAGCTAACAAATATTCCTGAGACCGTAATTACGCCATATTTAACCGACAAAAATCTGAATTTTTTAAATAATGTTAACAATAATCATTACTTTATTTAGCGAGTAAGCTATTAAAACATTTGTAGAATACACTATAACAATGCTTAAAAATAACATAGAGTATATGGTACCTTAATACTACATTATCCTATGAATTACTTCAATATTATACTAAAGATAAACTGTGTTTGGTTACATTATTTACAATGCTGCGTAAAAGCCTTTTAAATTAATGTTAGCTTTTTTACTTACGAAGATATATGTAATTAATTTTTTTTTTAATTATTACATTGTTCGATAATTCTCGGGAAGTTAATTGAACGCAATGAGACCTTTTGTCTAATCTGTTTTATTGAGGAGTATCTATATCCATTTATATTTCTCATATTTTATATAATAATGTTACGTGCTTACAGCCTTCAGTAGACACCTTGTAGTAGATTCAATAAATTGCAACAAGAATCTTGACAAACCACTGATTTATTAACCACTTAAATTACAATAATTAATCCTTAAAAATAACACAGCTAATAATAACTTTAATCTAACATAAATTCCCAACTTGTTACTGTTCTTTATTTCCATCTCTTCACTTGTCATCTAATATCCTAACTCTCTCTGCATATCAGAACTGTACTCTAAACTGAATTGAACTGCCTGCTCCAGATCACTTCTTATATATAAGCGTGGAACGTACTCGAATCTCCTTCCAGAACCTCCTCGAATATGGTGGAAACTTCTAAAGTTTTCTAAGTGGTAAATGGAGTTTTGTCAGTTGGCCCACAGATGGCACTGTGTTACCAGCAACCAGCTATTATGCACGTTTCCCTTCACTTTATTGGTATTAAAACAGGGACGAAGTTCAGATGAGTAATGTACTGCCTGGTCTTCCACTTAACCCCAAAAGTGACAATTTACAGAACAGACTTAACAAGATGTTTTCAGATATACTTAATACTTAATGATTGCAGCATTAAAACATTAAAAGACGACAGAGATAGTTGAAGAAATAATAGAAAGAAATAAAAGTACATGAAAAACAGGAGTATAAATTAATGTGATTGTTGAGGAAATAGATATTGTTTAAATTTGATTTTGAACAAGATTTCATTTAGGATTTTGTGCCGAGAGGGTATGTCATTATTATACAGGGTGGGGCGTCGGATCTCGATATCTCAAGTTCTACGATAGCTAGAAATTTTTTAAAAATTTGCAAGTAAACTAGATAGAAAAGTCTATAACTGGAAATTATTTTCGAACGTACAGGACGAGCCAAGATGAAATTACAGGACCAAGTGCCTTTTTTTAAAATGGAATGCTATGTATATCCGTACATTTTTTGAAGCCTCTTTCTAGGCTCTATTCATTCCTATATTAGCATTGAATATCTCCCAACCACTTGTTGAAATTATGCAATACATGGATATTTAAAAAAATCACCGCAGTCACAATTATGGGTTTTAAGAAATACTTATGTGAATACCAGTTACGAGAAAATGTGTTCAAAAATTATTTTTCAATTAAGAACATTTAAAATTTTTTTAAGTCATATTGTCATCAGTTGTCTTAATACGTTGAAAAGTTAGAGTACTTTGAGTCTTTAAAAAAATCTTGTCTCTAATGAATAGATCTCAAATATTAGATTATTTACAATTTTCAGTTGATTTCAGCCGCGTTATTGATTGTTATCACTAACTATACGCTTCTCTTAAGGGACTATAAGTAGATATATTTTATATTTTGTGCCTTCGATAAACATATCTGTCAACATAATTGACTTTTTATTGCTACAGCAAGATATATAATAGCTTTGTTTCGTGACGAATGTATTTAAGCCCGATGTTTTGATTGTTTCTATTTCTCCAAATTTTTAATTTCTCAATTGTTTGCTTTGTCAATGAATATATTTCTGGCTTCTGACGTCAAATCTACCGACGTAGTTTCGCTCCTGGCCTGGATGAAATTAAAAATATTAAACATAGGGCAATTGAACAATAAAAGACAGGCTTTGTGTTTGCTACAGTAAATTTGTATATAATAATTTTTCCCCTTCATAGTCCGGTTCCTGTGCTTTTGCAGATATAAAATACCATCTATATATGTTCGATTGCAAAAAAGATGTTAAACATATATTTGCAATCGAACAGTTTATTGTCAAAATCTGACATAAAAATTTCAGTTAATAAGATATAAGTGAATCCACAGATATAGTCGGGTACAGTTTTCCTGGGCAGTCAAAAAACGCAGCAAAAACTTTACGACCTCATAAAAATACCGCTACTCTCTGTACTATCTAGTCTGCAAATTGAATCACTTATCTTTATAGGCTTTTAATGTACGTCGGCTTGTTTCATGAGGCCTCGCCGAATAGTTCACTGGCGTTAATAGTTAACTCGTAAAGTTTTTATTGCGTTTTTTGACTGCCCAGTAAAACTATACCAGACTATAATCCGTTTTATTTTTTATGGTATCGTGCTCTAATTCAAATAAAAACTGAACAGATTACAATTGCCCATACAGCAGAATATGTTTTTAAAATATTTCTGTAACTTGTTTCCCAACACATTAAAATATTGTGACGTTTATAAATAATTGCATATTGACATAGGGGGATTGAGAAAGATATACACACCAAAAGGCAATTCGAAACTATACTATAACGTTGCATGAACACAACTTAAATTTGATGGGAGTCTCAAAATTTACTTGCGCAGGTAATTTTACAGTAAAAATACATAAGATCGCTCGAAGAACAAACGGGCCTTCACAAGAAGCCTTAAAAAATATTGAAAAATTTATTAGATTACTTTTCAACGCAACAAGATGTAATGGGAACATTGGCATATTAAATATAATTCATATATATGAAAGTGTATATCAAAAGAATTTAATTGGCTATTTCTGATAGGAAAAAAATTGAAACAATTTCTCCGCCTCGTCTTCCTTGCAACCATAAATAGTACAATCAAGTACCATTGTAAATGTAAATCATTTATGTGTAAATGACACGTATCAAACCTAAGGTTGCAGCGTAGTCTGTGTTGCAGAGTTTTAAATGCAATTAACTACCACCAGATTTCTGTCATTCGTAGACTCGACAAAATATAGCGCCAGCGCCATCTGTTTAAATTGTGTGCAGGTGGTAACAGTTACTGCATGACCTTTACAGCTACATCAGTGAGCAGGATAAATATAATCAATGAAACATTTTAGGAAATTTTTACCAATTCGGTCAACAAAAGAAGGATATTGTTTTATAAAAGCTTTTGCACGAGCTACGAACGGTGGACGCTATTTAACAGATTTGATGTGTATAATGACAATTAACAGTTCGATTTCTATAACCTGGAAGTGGAGGATGCGCTGATACAAGCTTTATTAATACCAAAGACAGAGACAGAGAGGATTGGTCAACAGCAGCTCCTGAGATATTACGCAAATGCCTGGGCCTGGTATACGGACGGGTCTAGGATGGAATCAGGAGCTGGAGCAGGAATACATGGAGAGAGATTAAAGGCGAGTATAAGTCTTTCTCTTGGACTCTACGCCACTGTATTTCAAACTGAAATCCTGGCTATACTTGAATGTATACGCAAGAATGTTAAACGACGATATATGAATCAGTAGATCTCCATCGCATCCGACAGTCAGGCGGCACTAAAGGCATAGCCTCTAACAAGGTGTCTTCCAGACTGGTGCGAAACTGCTAGAAAGAGTTCGAAGTTCTGGGTGAGCGGAACCGAGTTAAACTACTTTGGGTGCCGGGCAGAGACACACCAGGCAGCAATGAGAAAGCTGATGAATTTGCTAGACAAGGAGCAGCTAACAACACATTCAATGGCCCAGAGCTTGTGTTGGGCATTACCAAAGGCTCAGCTAGGGAAGTAATTAATGACTGGGTCAGGAATACCCAGAATCATTACTGGAGGAATACACCAAGGAATCGACATGGGAAAACACTCAATAAAGGACCTTGCCCAAAACAAACCGTAGAATTACTCTCAAAGAGTAAGTTACAGTTGATAATTATTGTGACAGGTCGCTTGACGAGACGTTTTCCTGCACAGAATTGGTAAATACGATGGGGACCTTGACTACAGATGTGACAATAGTCCGCAGTAGATATAATATTCACGGGCAAACACAAACAGGCCCGGAAAGCATTAAAACCCGCCCATTCTCAGACCTGTATCACCTCATCAGTGGTACAGGATTATTTTAATGGGCACTGTAGATCAGAACAAGAAGTGCACAATAAGCCCAAGAGGCTGCAGTGCCCTCAGAGTGTTTACAGATGACCCTGTGAGCAGGAGTTTTAGTCAGTAAGAGTCTGACATTGACCCTCCCTCGTCAAAAAAATACCAAATCCGCCCCTTTTTGAGATCTACCAAGTATGAGAGGTTTGGCTTTTACTCTCAATATCAAACAGCCACTAGCCAACCAAATACACTATGATTTCTGATCAATCAGAAGCGTCATGGTTCATTTAAAGTCCCTTATCCGTAACGAAATAAGGTAACACTGAATTAAAATAAGGTAAACGCTGTTCGTGCGCACGCGGAATTATCTCCTTCTTTCTACTTTAGCGGTAACAGAGGTGCAGCGTTAGTAGTTAAAAACTTCCTATTGGTCTGATGCAGATTGGAAAGCAGATTTAAGTTTCAGGTATACTCAGCCCTCTGATACGCAAATTTGTCAAGTGATATTTTGCATTCGCCATTCATAGAGAAAAAATTTATTGAAATATTTATTTTAATATTTTACAGAAATTTTGATATGTTTTAGGAAAGTTTTTAAAACAATTTTTACAAAATGTTTTTTATGCCAAATTATTAATATGCTGCTAAAGTATCTGATAAAGATATATCTTTGTTAGTATAAAAATAGAAATTATAAGTACCCTGTGAGGGATATCTAGAAGATAAAATGGTGCTAACATGAACATTACTTTTCAGCAGGTTCATTTGACCGTTCGTATTTAATCTGCCAGATATATGTGAAATTATAACCTCAATTTTATGTTTTTGACACCCATTCAGTAAAGCCTGTTAGTTCAATTTGTATTTTATTTATTTAGCTCACGAATTTTTACATTAGTCACTACAATAAAAAAAAAGGATTCAACAGTGCTGTAGACAGTGGCGGCTGGTGCGAGAGGGCTCTGGGGCGCCGCCCTCCCTGCCAAATTTAAAACAATAAATAACAATAACAATAGACAATAACCTATCTCGCGATAACCTGCTTTACGACTATTTTTTTTTAATAATAAAAAACAAACGGCATACTCTCCTCACTTGCGATCAATTTAATTTAACTTCCGAATTGCATGTAAAAACGCTGAAATGGGCTCCAGATATTCCGCCTAAAATATGTCATGGCAACAAGTGAAAGAATTGAGGGGGGGGGGGGTTACGCGTGGTTTCGTTATCTATTGGGGCTCTGGTCAGTCCGCCCACGGCTCTGTAGGAGTTAATTACTTCATCGTTTCTGTTTTCTTTGCTTTTTTACATATGAAATTGTTTTGAGGTTATCGCGCTTTTTTAAAAAGTTTATCGATTTGTTGCATATGTAATGTAATGTAATTTACATTACAGATTTTTTTTAGTTTTGTTAAACATTAGACTAGACGGCAAAAGTGCAAAAAACATAATTTATTATGAAAGTGAGTGAAATTAAAAAACTTATATTTAGCCGCTTGAGCTTAAATGAAAAACTTGAAATAAAACAAAACGGCCGTCCAACGCCAGTTTTAAATATAGTGCAAGAGCAACGACAGTGCAAAAATAAAATTGCTTTTATGCGTAAATTTGACAAAAAGATATGCATTAAAACTATTTGGGTTTGTGGTTGCGAGAAAACAAATTCGTTCTTTTGTTTTGTATGTCTGCTTTTTGGGGGCGATGATAAGTGGATAAAAAATGGGTAAACGATTTAAAGCACATTTCTATAAAAATTAAAAAACACGAAAATAGTACGAAACATGTAGATAATGTTGTCAGTTTTCAACTTTTAGGAAATACTAACATTGCTACGTTTAGTACAGCTTATGCGGATCAAATTCGTAAGCATAATGAGACTGTGATCAAAAATCGACATGTACTCTCAAAAAGAATAGACATATTAAAACTGTGCAGAACGTGTAATCTTGCCCTTCGCGGTCACGACGAGAAAAAAGTCTCTTCAAATAGAGAGATATTTCTAGAATTGGTTGATTTTTTAGCAAACGCTGATAGTGCCTTTAATAGCCATATTCAAGAAGCAACAGTGTTCAAGGGCACATCAAGATCTATTCAGAATGAAATTTTGCAATGTATGTTTGAGGTTTGTCGTGAACATATTCTTGGAGAAATTGAAGAATCTGCGTATCTCGCATTTATGGCTGATGAGACTACAATGTATCAACTCAAACTCAAACTGTAGTTGTATTACGTTATGAACTAAATGGAAAAATATTTGAGCGGTTTTGGAGGTTTGCAAATCCGAAAAGCCAAGATGTAGATGGACTGTCTCAATGCACTTTAGAACAGATTTCGCCGATTTTGCCAGATTGCCCAGAAAAACTGATTTGTCAAACATATGACGGAGATACTGTTATGCCAATAGTCAATTAGGTGGTGTTAACGTGAAAATTCGCCAACAGTACAAAAATGCACATTTTGTATATTGTTACGCTCATCAGCTTAATAAAATACTAGAACAAGCAGTTTCAAGCATCAGTAGTGTACGAATATTTTTATCAAATTTGAATGGCATATCAACTTTTTTTTCTAAATCGCCAGACAGAATGGCAGCTTTGCAACATGTTTAACGCATTCCAAGAACTTCTCAAGCACGATGGAATTTTAAATCTCGTATAGTACAGAGTGTGTACAACAATAAAGACAACCTTTCTGAATGCTTTGAAAATATAATGTCAGGAATTCCAAAACAATACAACTCTGAAGCAGTGACTCAAGCGGCTGGATTTATTAAATGGCTAGAAGATGATTCATTTTTATTTTGGTTAAATTTTTCTTCAAAAGTTATGCCACATGTTGATATTTTATTTAGCCAGCTACAAAAAATTGAAACAGACGTTATAAAAGTCCAGAAATGCGTAGATAATTTTGAAAAAGAAATTGTACAAATTAGAAATAATTTACCTCCCTTAACAAATGAACCAGTGAATACAGATGTTCCAAAAAAGCGACGTAGACTGAATCAAGAAAATGTTAACATGTCTGTAAGAGAGGTATGTGATATAATTACTTCAGAAGTGAGAATTATGTTTTCTTTTAAAAATCATTTATGTGGTACAAAATAATTTTTAAAGCAGAAGTATAAGGAATATGAAAAAACACCACCTTTGGAAGATATCAGCCAATTTTGTGAAGCATACGCTATGATAGATAAGGAAATTCTGAAAATGCAACTAAGTATATTTTACTCGAGGAAAGAAATAACAGGACAAGATTCAGAAAATTCCAGTGAAGTTCAAAATTTTTCTGGGTGCTTGCAAACATTAAACTTTCTCATATCTTTCGGTTTAGACGTTGTTTTCGGGGAAGTCGTTAAAGTTTTGAAAATTTTGGTTACTATACCGATGACGACATCTGAAACGGAAAGATGTTTTTCGACATTAAAATTAATTAAGACATATGTAAGAAATATTATGAGTGAAGACAGACTAACATCTCTTGCAATGCTTTCAATTGAAAAGTCAATGATACGAGAAATATCAAATTATAATGAAAAAGTTATTGAAAAGTTTATCTCCGACAAAAATAGAAGAATGGAAGTTCACTTCAAAAAATAATGGTGTTAATTAATCGCTTTAATTTATATTTGCCAACTTTTTAATGATTTAATTAGAACTTCAAAAATGTTTCGCCTGCGATGCTTTTGTTTATTGACCCTACTACTTTGACGCCCGCGAGCCGCCACTGCGCCCTCCCAAGTACATAAGGCACGAGCCGCCACTGTTTGTAAGGCGTCTAGGCAGAGTCCCCATATGCGCTTAACACATAAAACTATGCATAATTGCAAGTGAATAAAAATAAGAAGTAATACTACATTAAATATGATTAAATGGCTTCAATAAGGTTAAAGGTGGCATCACCGAAATTGGGAAAACAAAATTTCATTTTCAAAGATATATATTTTTGCTTCTCTAGTAAATCTTTTATGCCTATTTATTTATCTTATATTTTTTGGTAAAATGTTAAAAATCTTTGGCCCTAGATAGTTAAATAGATTTTTGTAGAATTCACTATTTGGTTTCGGTACTTTAATAAACATATTTGTAATTGTTCTTGTTGACTGACTGAGGTATATATCTTTTTAAATGTTTATTCTTATAGATATAGCAACACACGGCATGTGCAAATAAAGATCGCACATTATATATATTATTTTCCTTGTATAAAAGTTGAGTAGAACATAAATGAGGTTCCTGAATACGATTTTTAGTATTTTATTTTGGACAACGTTTAATGGTTTCTATGCTGTGAGATAGATATAGTGTTATAAGCAAGTTCTAATCTAAAAACTGTTTTAGAAGATAACATTTGTAGATTAAAAATCTAAGTTTTTATGTCAAATATTCTACATGCAAGTCCCAGTTTAGATTTTGATCTATTATGATTCCAAGGTATTTGGTACTGTTAGTTTCTTTTATTTTATGAGAAAAATTATTTACTTTTATATTTGTAAATTGGATGGTTTGAGATTTTTTGTTTTATTAATATTTAGAGAAAGTTTGTGGAAATCAAGTCAGTTTTTTATCCTGTCTAATCCGTCCAATGACCTATCCTTTTACACCCTTCCAATTATTTTCACTAAATAAAATTGCCGTATCATCCACATAGGATATTGCTTTGTCAGGTACATTAGTTTCAGTTCATCCTTTTATATACAGATTGAAGAGCACGGGGCCTAATACAGTATCTTGAGGTACTCCTATGCATACGATCTCCGGTTCAGTTAGAGTGTCACGAATTTTAACTTGCTGTATTCTACCTGTGAGATAGTGTTCGAAGACTCCCAACACTGTGCCTCTAATTCCATTTTCGAGAACATTCAGGAGTTTTTTTTATGAGGGACCGCGTCAAAGGCCTTTGTCAAATCTAGAAACACAGCAATGCATTTTTTATTTTCATTCATGTTATTTGTAATGGATATTCCAGGAAACATTCATTTATTTGATGAGAACATTTTTTCCGATTCCTCAGACTCTGACAGTGATCTAGAATATTACGTATTGTATTTAGAAGATCTGAATGATTGGGACGATTTAGATTTTTTTAACAGATTTCGTCTCACCAAAAACAACGTAAAAGAAGACATTAGGTATCCGACAGAAAGATAAATTTTTTAAGGTTTGCAAGTTTATAAAATGGTTTTTCTAGTAGCTCTGCATTAAGCGCTATGCAGCAATTGTTTTTAACTCTAGCCTAATTATGTGAATTTACCTCAAGGGGAAGAAATGCTTGCAGTGCAACAACGATTTTTTAATTTAGTAAATTTTTCTGAGAGTGATGTTAGACAAACTGTGTGAACATTGTTCAAATGTGCTTTTAGAGGGTAAAATATTAAAATATAACATTTTTAGTCGCAATCTCCTCTATAAAATCCTTATTTTACTATAAGGAACGTAACCAGACTGCAACCAACAGCTACTTTCTAGGCTATGTACCCCGCCGAACGCTGAATTACAAGTTACCAGCCTGGCGCGTTAAGTGTATTAATATACAATTATTACACCATTTTTTTCTATATTGATTAATAAATATATTTTTCCATTAATAATAAACCGATTTCAGTAAATTGAATAAGTACACGAATATAATAAATAATGACTCGTAAAAAACATCTACAAGTATTTTATGTACACTGTATTTCCGAGAAGTTAGATTCCCAATGGCGGCGGCGCCGGCGTCCAACGAACTTGAAATGATTCAAATGTCAATGCTAATACAAGCTCCATATATATTTTTTTAATTATCATTTGTCACATCACACGCCGTAAAACCTCGATTCCATGCGTACAACTATAAATTTATTGATATAAATTTAATCACTATTTTACATCGAGTAATAATATTTTCATTTCGAAAACAGAAACAGTATTGCACATACTATGGCCATTACAATTACGAAACGTACTTTTCATAAATGTAATTTATTTAAGGATATAACGGTATAATTATACGTATAATGACTTTGCATGTTGAATATATTTACGGAGTATATTTTTACTCAACTATCGACCTCTGATATTTACGTTGTACTTCTGAACCAATTCTAGAGTCGAGTAAACTCTAACTTGGCGGGTCCAAAGGTCGCTTCGTCGTATGAAGTAAGAAACTATTTACTCGTTAGCTCAGGTATGACAGTGGTTCTCAAACAGTTTACAACAATTTACAAATGATTATATGTCTGTAACTGTAATGCAATCGCTTAATAATTAAACAAAAATATTAAAGGTGTTATCATAAAATATTAGGAAATATGAACTTCATGCCCATTTTCACGCAGCAGTTCGTCAACAAAGTACATTTTTTCCTCCTTATTACTCCTAGCAAGATTTAACAAGTCCGCTTTCAATGCTGTAGAAGGAAAAGGAATATCATTTTTAGTTAAGAATTCTGCAATATCATGCTTTTTCCATTGACAAGTAGGTTGTTTATTTAATTGTCGGGTGCGATACGAAGCATTATCCATTACAATTAAACTTGGTTCTTCAAGATTTGGCAGTAGTTGCTGTTGTATCCATTCTTCAAAATTGTCACAATTCATGTTATCGTGATAATCCATACTTTTATTGGTAGTAGAAAAAATTAAGCTTGCTCCCGGAATAAAGCCATCTGATGTTCCTGCATGCAAAATAATGAATCGCTCTCCTACAGTTGATTTTTTGTGTTTGACACTTTTTTTGATAAATCTTGCCACGATTTTCGAACACTTCCATTGGCAAATACATCTATAAATACAACCCTTCGAAGGTTACTGTCATTGTTTTCCATATATTTTCTTAAAAATACAACCCTTTGCTGAACTATTTGCATTTGTTCACATAAATAGCGACGGTTACGATCTTTTTTATACCTAAGTCCACAATGTTTTAATAGTTTTAAGAGACTTACCTTAGAGACGTCAATCATTCCCTTATTTTTTAGCATTTCCTTCAAAGTATCTAATGTAAAATGTGTTTTCGATTAATAAAAATTATAAATTACTTCCCATATTTGCATTTTAACGCCTTCACGTACATCTAATGTTTTTGGTTTCTTTTTAATTCGTTTTTTTATTTTCAAGGATACATTATTAATATGTTGGTGCTTAATGCTGCTAACTGTTCTGAGACTTATGTTTAAGGCTTCAGAAACTCTTTCATGAATTCGTTCAAGAGGTACCAGGGGTTCCTTGTTTTCCTTTTCTTTTGTAAAATAATCTATTAAATTTAATACCAACTTCTTTGACTGTTCATTTAAGACGCCTAATTTAGTTGCCATATTTACCAAATATTGTATTTTTATAATGTAATGTTATTCGAAATAAATATTTACACACGTATCTAATTTAGAAACCCTGACGCATTTAACGTTAAATAGAATGACCAGCTTAGCGACCCTCCAAACCGCAAACTGTAGATGGTACGTCTGATTATTGGATAAAAACTATAGATACGCCACGCCCATATCATCAGGTGATATAGGAATGGGCTGTAAAAATACCTTAAAAAATACTACAGTTTTTGCACACCGCGGTAAACTGTTCGGTCTAACTATTTATTTAGCAAGAAATAAAACACGAAATATTGAGGGCCTATGGCCTATGTAATGTATAATAAATTTTAAAAAATGGCTGTGGATATTCATCTGACAAGCGAATAAATAACCAGATCATTAAATACCAAGGGATAAACTCGCGCGGAATAATACAAGAAAAATGTTTAACGAAAAGAAAGTTTTAACAAAACTTGTGGCGCGGATTAATAAAATAAAATGTTTAGCAGAAAAATGTTTAACTTTTAATTTAATAAAATTTTTTTAAAAATCGGTAGGCAACAGGATTTGAACCCTGATGTTTCATTCCCTTTATCTTACTTACTTACTTACTTACTTACACACTGAGCTATTCCACGATGTACAATTCAGCTATAAAACATGTAATATGTAGATACTAGAAAATTGCATGTCCTAGGTATAGTGGTTTGGCAATGACCGTTTGTCGGATGAATATTCACTGCCATTAAAAATAGCTTATATATTTCATATAAAGATGAATTTAATTCTAATATGAGACGATTGTTAAATAACCAATGACAAATCTTCAGAGTTTGAGAATCGCTGAACTTATTGAAAACGTGAAAACGTAGATTAAAATTTCCCTTCAGTGTGTATCGCAATATTTCTGTCTCAAAATAGGTGAGACAGCTTGGCCGACATACGCGACAGTGTTTTTGGGCTATTTAACTTTGTGTGCGAGAGAAATGAAATCGTACGCGCATTATCAACTCGTACACATGCCAGTTTAGAGTTTACTATACTATATCCCGTTCCATATACATGCTACGGCATGGATTTCTGATTTCAGTGTAAAAATAGTTTATTGGTTATAAAATTGAATAATTAATTAATCGTTTTACCAACGTTGAACGATACACTAGTCGCCTAATGTAGAGAACCGACCGGTATAAGTTGAGCTCAGATTTACAATGCACTCAAAAAGGCAACAAAAACTTTACGACATCATTATTATTACCGTTGGACCATTCGGCCTGGTGTCATCAAACAAGCCGATGCACATTAAAAACCTATAAAGGTAATGGGGTCAATTTACGAACGAAATAGTACAGAGCCGTACTTAAAATTCGTATGTATTAGAATGTACATATTAAGAATACTAGACCCTAACACGCTGTTATAATTGAACGACTGAGTTGCCGATCTAAATATTTCAAGTGCGTACCTGGGCGCAATTACTTTTGCGACTAGTTTAACGATATTTTAATGAGGTCGTCAAGTTTTTATTGCCTTTTTTGAGGACACCGTAAATCTGAGCTCGATTATAAGGGATTAATATATTTAATATGCATCACGTCGCATACGTCGCATTAGGCTTGTAGTCGCAAGTTATGGATGTTTAGTGGTTTTTTTCATATGTTGCCGAGAGGGTAGCAGTAAGCTAGACCGCGGTTGTGTAAGGGGCAGCACGGCTAGTCGCTATTTCCTCTTCTGAGTTCGAGTCTCAGCTGCGACAGCTGGCAATGTCGCAGGGAATGGGTGTTGTGGCATTGTCTATATGTAATCGTGCGTCCTGGTTAAGTGATGGAATAGCCTACGGCTAAACTCCGCCAGGACGTTTATATAAATAAGGCAAAAAAACTAACGTAACTACTAACGTAAACAATATTTTCCTTTAATAGCGTTCTTAGACTTTTAATCCCCCCCCCCCACTTCCCCAACACTAAACCTAGGTTTTAGAACTCAGAAACATCGCTGGATGGGCTCAGGATATTGATAATGATATCTGTAAGAACCCGCATTGTCACTCTACTCAAGAAGGCTTCCTCATTCCGGCACAATTTGGCCAATAAGCATATTCAATATTCTTGTATTAGCTATTATGTTATATCGTTTGTTAAACATACTTAATTTCCAACTATCCAGTCCAGTATTGAGATCAAATGTTTTATCTCTTTGTAGTTTATAGCTAACTAGAAATATAAAGTAAAAAATATTCTCGTCTTTAAAGTGTGCGACAAGAATGAATAAAGAAATTCAGTTAGTCTATTCTACATATTTCTGAATGTCCTACAATTACAATAAAACAGTAAAAACTTATATAATGTATACAGGGGAATGTATACAACAAATAGCTCTCTACAGAAATTAACGTTTTAAGAAGATTGATTTGACATCAAATTACATGTTTTAGGACAAGGACTCCATCAAAGATAATGGAGAGGTATGAAAAAATCATTAAACTGGGGGAAGGCAGTTATGGAATCGTTTACAAATGCAGAAATAGAGATACAGGCGAAATTGTAGCCATAAAAAAATTTGCTGAAAGCGAGGATGATCCACTTATTAGAAAAATTGCACTAAGAGAAATAAGACTTCTTAAGGTAAGTAGATATTCAATATTTGTTGTCCCAGGACATATTTGCGAATCACTGAAATTGGTGAAATAAAGATTTAAGCAGTTATTCTGACACTGGCTTTTACTGGAGTAAATATAGATTTGTAGCGAAAATTTTACATGGAGTAACGCGACATAGAAAAATAAGTGTGTTTTTGTGAAACTAAGAATACCCTGAGTTTTCTGTTTCGAGTAGGTGGGGAACCTTTTTTTTCGCGGAATGACAAAAAATCGGCTAAATTAAAAAAAGTTATTTTTTAGTAACATCACGTGAAAGCACATAAGACTACATTCATTTTGGTAAAAGAAAATTTTCGTTCGACCATTTGGGCAAATTGGGGAAAGTTTTGAAAATTTTGTGGAATTTGGACTTAAAATGGTATTGCGGTCAAACTGTTGGATATTTTTCGCTCAAAATTGGCAGGCTATTTCTTGATTATATAGGTTAGTTTCGTCTATAATTTCGGCTCAATTTTGGCCAAGTTAGCTGTAATTCAATTTTTTACGTTTTTTCAGCATATACAGGCTGTCCATATTATCAGGACACTCGAGAATATCTCACTTAATATCGGTCGTACAAAAAAAAATATTTTTACGAAAATTGTGGCGATTTATATACCTACAAAATGGTTTAAAGACATTTGAAATCCATTGCCTACTTTAAGAGTTATGGTGGAAAATATCGAAAATTCGGAAAATATCTAGGTCAAATATCTCCGTTATTTGAAGAGATACGAGAAGAGACAGAGTGTTTCAACGAAGTTTTATCTAATTTTTTTCAAAACCGCTGTATTTTGAGATTTACTACTCTTCGGGCTGTTAAAAAAAATTATTTTGAAACGGGCGGGAAATGACGCCATTAAATAGAGTATTTTCCTCCCTTTTCAACGATATATCACATGGCATATTTATTCATTGGTACTACGTTAGTAATTATAAAAACATTTTTTTTTTAAATAATTTTTTTTTAACAAGCATTATACTTGCCGTGGAGAAGTATGATCAAATAAAACGATAAAATAATTCAATAAGTTGTTTAAATCTTTGCTATAATAAAACATTAACACAATTAAGAAGAATAAAGTAAATTCAGGCAACAAAAACAAAATAATAATCAAGAAAGCAACATGGAGCAATGTATAGAGGTCCCCATAAAAGCGTCACTCCTTGCTCAGGAAGTTAAAATGTCTTTACCAATTAATTTAGGTATAATATCCATTTGTTTGTATTTCGTGATTTCACTATTATTTCAATTACTTTAAAATAGTTGGCTATTAACAAACTCGACAATTTAATTTTTTGACAGATCATCTCAGTTAATACTTAGACTCTCACTCAATCACACTCGTTTAAGAATTTAGAATTTTCAAAAATGATTTTCACTCACATTGATCGTTATAATATGTTCGTTACATATTGCCAATGCAATTTTAACTCTGAATTAGCTCGAGTAGAATATAGAAACAGATTTCCACAAGCACTACAGCCGAATAAAACTCAGAAAATTAGCTACGAAACTAAAAAATAATGGTTCATTTTTAAAGAAGAAGACAAGGTTGAACAGTGTTACTGATAATGTAAATAAGGTAAACCGAGTTATTAATTATGTAAGAAATAAAAATACAAAAAATTTGGAAACATCATTAAAAGAAATTTAAATTGCTTGTCATATAAATAAAACAGTGCTAGAAAAATTTTAAAGAAAAATGGTTACCGGTGTTATAAAGCCAAAAAAGTTCACAATTTACAAGCGGGGGACAAACCAAGGATGATGGCTGTTGGAAAAGAAGCGTGCCGATCCATTAATACGTAGTAAAATATTTTGGTCCGACGAGGCAAATTTTTACAATAATGGATTTTTTTATCGCAATATTCATTACAAATGGACTTCTGAAAATACACACTGGCATAGACCGACTGGATTTCAAAATCGTTCTTCAATAAATGTGTGGATAGGTATTTTAGGCACCAATTTAATAGGTGCTTATTTTTATGATGGTCACCTCAGTGGTCAAAGGTATCTAAACTTTTTGAGAAATGAATTTAATGAATTCTTAGATGACCTACCTTTAGAGAATCGACACAACTTTCAATATTTTCAACAAGATGGAGCTCCTCCCCACAATTCCCATATTTGCCTAAATTATTTAGACGAAATTTTGCCTCAACATTGGATAGGTACCAATGCATTTATTCGATGGCTCCCTCGTTCTCCAGATATAACCCCAATTGATTTTTCTATGGGGGTATATTAAAGATAAGGTGTTTTCGACGACACCGCAAAATGTAGAGGACCTAAAAGCTCGAATTCAACAGGCATGCATTACAGTTACCCCCGAAATGCTGGGTAATGTTTTAAATGCAGTGTCTCACCGTGCTCGATTGTGCATAAGAAATCGCGGTGGACACTTTGAACACTTGATATGATATCTTAAAAATTATTTTGAGGATTAGATAAATATTAATGTTCTGTGTGCTATATTCCTTTTATTATTAATTTGTTTTTGTTACCTGAATTTACTATATTCTTCTTAATTGCAAAGATTTGAACAACTTATTGAATTATTTTATCGTTTTATTTAATCATACCACGGTAAGTATAATGCTTGTTTAAATAACATTAACTTACCTCGTTGAAACACTCTGTATTGCAAACAATTTTCGCCTTAGAATTTTTCTCGTATCTCTTCAAATAACGGAGATATTTGGCCTAGAAATTTTCCGCATTATCGATATTTTCCGCAATAACTCTTAAAGTAGGCCATGGATTTCAAATGTCTTTAAACCATTTTGTAGGTTATATAAATCGGCATAATTTTCGTAAAAATAATTTTTTTTGTACGACCGATATTAAGTTATATATTCTCGAGGGCCCTGATAAAATGGACAGCCTGTATACAGCCCATGTATACATATCGTGGGAGGCGGTGAACCGATTCTCACAAGATTTGAACTGAACGTTCCTTGAACATCTACAATAAAAAATACCGTTTTCGTTTCTTAACTAGCATTTTAAAGGGTCCAAAATAAATTAAAACTGAAAAACCACCCTTAAAAATGACCAGTTTACCCCTTTTCCGCGAAAAAAAAAAACGTTCCCCACCTACTCGAAGCAGAAAACTCAGGGCATTCTTAGTTTCACCAAAACAAACTTATTTTGCTATGTCGCGTTACTCCATCTAACACTTTCTCCATCGCCTTACTTTGAACTATTTTTACTCCACTATTTACGATGTTTGGCAATTTATTTACCATAATCATTTGTTTCAGAATTTAAAACACCCAAATCTAGTCAACCTCATAGAAGTATTTCGTAGGAAGCGACGGTTGCACTTGGTGTTTGAATTCTGCGAAAGAACAGTATTAAACGAGCTAGAAAGGTACCCGAGAGGGTGCCCGGAACTCTTGTGCCAGCAGATCATCTGGCAAACTCTGCAAGCTGTAGAATACTGCCATCAGCATGGGTGCATACATCGAGATATCAAGCCGGAAAATATACTCCTCACCGCCATGGGTGTCGTTAAATTGTGCGATTTTGGTTTTGCTAGGATGCTGAGTAAGTTGACAACCGTTTGAGTTAAGGATATTTTAATTTCTAAAGTAGGTTCTTTTAAATTATATTAGCTAATATTGGAGAAATTTGTCAGTATTTTCAAAAGATCTATTGTTGGCAATATACAAAACAAGATAAAGTGTAAATCAGCTATTCTCAAGCGAGTGTTGTAGTACTTATACCCAGGAAGTTTTGCCGAACCTTTCCTCTTTCGAAGATTAGGCATTTTATACTTGCCTAACATTTAATAGACAACCAACGGATTTACATTCCCTCCAAAGGATGGTATATCCACTACGCAATCCTCGCCTAACATTGCATAGCTTCTGCGCACACACCGATATACAAGCCGCTGGTTGATGTGAGTCGAGGACATGGTCTCTCTTGAAACGGTCACCCATCCAACTAACTAACCAACTAGCAAACTAGCTAACTAACTGGCTGACTAACTGACTGACTGACTAACTAACTGATTAACTAACCGACTGACTAATAACTAACTAGCTGACTGACCAACCGACTGACTAACTCACTAACTGACTGACTGACTGGCTAACTAACTAACTAACTGCGTCTGACGTTGCTTTACATTGCACATCGAAATATGTACATAGTATAAACACACCTACGCTCGTCCCGCAGAGCAATTTAATAACTAAGAATTTGGCCAATTTTTTTTCTTAAGTCGTTATTGAACCAGCTTGTATAGATTGAGGTCCAGGTCTATTTTTATAATGGCCTGATAATTTCTTATATTTCAAAATCAACATCCTGTATATCAAAACTTTGTAAGTCTCGATGTCAAAAAAACTCTAAAAAGTCGAACAAAACAATACACGTTTGTGTTTGCGGTTTCACACGTGTAGGTACATTTAAATTGAAACACCCTGTATATATTTGATTCGTCGAATATTAAGATGCTTAATTACATTTTTTTAAATTATATTATTTTTATTGCCGCTTATCAATAAAGGTCAAGTTAAAGGTTCCTACTGAGTAATAGCGGTATTGATGAACTGCATAAACCCACACAAAATTTTTTTTGTATTTTTTTTTTTTAGATCCAGGAGAAAATTACACGGATTATGTAGCTACACGGTGGTATAGAGCACCAGAATTACTAGTAGGAGACACCCAATATGGCACCCCCGTCGATGTATGGGCTATCGGTATGTTATTTAACATTAATTACTTTTCACTAAAAATTTCACTTCAAGTAGAATCATTGATCATACTTTTGGCTCTCGCCACAAACTGTTGTGCTTTTAACCTTTAATCATGTACAGACTTATTCACTATATATTGACCCCCCTTTATAAATAGAAAAAAAAGTTTCGTATAACAGTTGTAGGATCTTATTTATATTTTATTTAAATACGATAAAAAAACGATATCATGTATAGGTCACGTGATACGAAATAAATATTTTTTTTTAATGGAACACCCTATATATTATTGCATTTTCGAGAAGCCCTTTTTGCTCTACAATTTATCGTCAAAGACTGCGCAACCATTTGTTCCCGGTAGATCTACTGAAACTAACCTTGCATGTATCACTCAATTCATTTCTATGGAATTGGATGCAAACAGGCAAGTCGATATTATCTACACTGATTTCTCCAAGACCTTTGATTGCCTAGATCACTGACTCTATTAGAAAAATTGGGTAAGTTTGGATTGTCAGGGATGCAGTTAGAATTCTTCTCTTCATATCTAGAGGATAGGCGTCAGTATGTTGAATACCGCGGTTACAAGTCGTTTGACATCCTAGCCACCTCCGGTGTACCCCAGGGTTCTGTACTGGGCCCGCTTATGTTTGTTGTTTTTATAAATGATATTGTAGATAATCTTAATATAGAGAGTCTTTTATATGCCGATGATTTGAAAATATATTGTGTAATAGAAAACGAACAAGATTGTGAAAATCTTCAGAATAACGTAAACTTGGTAAATGACTGGTGCCAATCTAATAATCTGCCTCTTAACATATCTAAATGTAACTCATTTACCTTCTCTAAAATGCGTAACCCTATCAATTACGATTATCATATAAACGATCAAATTTTGCAGAGACCGGATACAGTAAAGGATCTTGGAGTTATATTTGATAAGTGTCTAAGTTTTAAGGAACATATTAATTTCACCATCGCATCGGCTCTAAAGAGTCTAGGTTTTATAATTAGAAATTGCAAAGGGTTCAGTAATACTGATATTATGAAACTGCTATACTATTCATTTGTACTCTCAAAATTGGAATACTGCTCGTTGATATGGTCCCCAGGATATGCTATTTCCATAAATAGTGTTGAGAATATTCAGCGCCGTTTTGTTAAATATTTGTGCTTTATTGAAGATAATATTTATCCAATAATTGGATATCCGCAAAATGTTATGTTGGAAAGATTTCACATGTCTAATTTGGAAACTAGAAGAATAGTACATTCAACAATTTTTTTTTACAAAAATTATGCATAACATGTTTGATTACCCACTCATTTTGGAGCAACTGAATTTTCATATACCTCGTACAGCAAGTCGGAATTGTGAAACATTTTACCTTCCTACACCTCGAACTAATTTATTAAAATTTTCCCCTCTATATTTTATATGTAGAAATTATAATCTACTGCAAGATCAGCTTGATATATTCAACTGTAGCATTCGTTCAATTAAACAACTTGATTTATAATTTATAAGTTTCGCTCTCTATACTAGTCTGCTGTAGTTCTGTTTTAATGTGTTTTTTATGTTACTTTATTTCATTTTTTTATTATTGTAATTTGCGTTTCTATATTGTAATAGGTACCTGTTTATTGTAATTTTTACATAATTCTCATTGTAATGTTCCCACCCTGTAAATGGTTACCTGTTGGGTGGTAGTATCCAAGTAAATAAATAAATAAATAATAGACACAAATATCGTTAAAATCATAGGACGCGAGATATTTGCGAAAAACCGACTTTTGTTACCTTTAAAACCTTGAATATCTTAAGACGCAGACACGAGATATTATAAGACATTTGAAACAACTTTTAGAATGCCAAAATAAAGGTTTATACAAGTTTACAGCTTTTTATCTCTCGTTTCGAGGTGAAACCATGATTGGATTATATTTGCAATGTTTTCCTAAACTTAAGAAGACCCTGTGAGCTTTGCATTGAAAATAATATTGGCCACTTTGAACAATTTCTTTAATTGATTACTTATGTAGTATTATTTTATTATAAAGGGTTTTCTTTTGCTTTGTTAAATCTGTTTTTTAATAAATTAAATATGAAGTTAATTCTAATATCATATTAATTATTTACACGCGATTATAGTTAGATCATATATAATTTATACGTTGAAAATGGCACTTTTCATACGTGAAAGTATTCACATACTGTAAGTGTGCGTTAAAGATTTATCACACGCCACGTGAAATCAATAATTGTCAAGGGTAATTAGTAGTGCGTAGCACTTTTCAAAGCAGTCGTAGAAAAAACTTTTTATTTTACTAGTGAATAAACAACTATTTACGGTGGTATGGAATTAATAATGACGGTTTGAAATGTCTAAATCGAATGAACAATAAAATAATTATTTTCGTGGCCTACCTTGTTATTTTTGTTTCACTTGTGTTTTGACACGCATGGCTCACTCTTCTTGCAATAAAGTAGCTCATTTGCATTTTAAATGTCAAATATGTCAAGAAGTATTTAAGATGGACCTATACAATATTATATATTTGAAATCAGGGGAAAAAGGGCTTCTCGAAAATGCAATAATATACAGGGTGTTCCATTTAAAAAACATTTATTTATTTCGTATCACATGACCTATACATGATTGTTTCTTTTAACACGTTTCAATAAAATGTAGGAAAGATTCTACAACTTTTATATGAAATAAAGGGGGGGATCAATATGTAGTGAATAACCCTTTACATACGTGTATAATAATAAACAATATTTTACATGCATATGACATATATGCTGGTTGTAAAAAAAATTATTGTGCCTCTACAGGTTTCAAATAAATGGCTGCTATTAAGGCCCTGTGGAAGTATTTACCTAATGTATGAAACGTCGGCAAGATAATGCTTATCTTCTTACCCTTTGCCCTACTCTGGCAATTAATTAATATATCCAATATTAAATAAACAATAAATTTACTTTCAATTTTTCATCATTTTCCGACAACAAAATGACTACTGTGGCGGAGGCGCAGGGCTTTAATTTAATCTAATGCGAGAATCCTTAGCTAGCAAAATTATTGAAATATTATCAAAATACTGTATAACTTTTACAACAATACAACAATCAATTAAAAAAATGTCACAGAAACATACACCGTAAATAAGAATAGTTTATAATATATAGAGATAAGTCCAGTTTTCATAATGTGAAGTTTTTTTATCGATTCAAGGCAAAGGTAATTTTCCAAAGTCAATGTGATAACTAAATTCCGCTCCTATTTATTTAGAATCAGAATGGAAATTACTCTCTCTGTACTTATGACGGGATTTCTATTGTGGGCTTATCGGGACGTAGTAATAAATGACGTCAAGTCCAGAGTTGGCTCTAGGTTATATATCACCGTACAATATTGCTATACTTGTATGATACAAT
The DNA here is from genome assembly GCA_963675555.1 of Leptura quadrifasciata. NCBI lineage: Eukaryota > Metazoa > Arthropoda > Insecta > Coleoptera > Cerambycidae > Leptura > Leptura quadrifasciata. The sequence continues at coordinate 20,953,816 of OY776674.1, forward strand.
ATCTTACCTTGTGGTAATTTTGAGGACATCGGTATCATCCAAAACTAATGTGAAGAGGGTTGAAAGGATTGGTGAATGTAACAATAACAATTACCGACATATTATACGTTTCGGGGTTAACTGCTGGTGCCTCTCATTAAAAGTTAGTTTGTACTGTGAGACATTCAACGTAGATACATTTGGCACATATAATTTTGCCAGAGACATTTATGTACAATACAAACAATATAGAAAAAATTGAATATTATACTGCAGCAGACAAAAAATAATTATTATAAACAGATTAAAAACAGAGATTACAAAAAACAAATACTATTAAGCAAAATGATATTCTTATAATGAATAATACTGAAAAATATTCTTTATAAATATTTTTTATTTTATTTATTTTTATTTTAACGCCTTATTTATGTTAACGTCCTGGCGGTGTTTAGCATTAGCTATTTCACCACTCAACCAGGACACATACATATAGACAATTATACAACAACCATTTCCTACGACATTACCATCTGTCGCAGCTGAGACTCGAACTCAGGAGTGGTACAGCAACTAGCCGTGTTGTCTCTCACACAACCTTGTTTAGTCTACTGCTACCAACTCGGTAACACATGAAAAACACTACTAAACATCCATACCCTAGCCAGGATTCGAACCCGGAACTCCTTTGGTTGAAAGCCTAACACATAATCGTTGAACCACTGAGCCGATATATATATAAGGAAATGTCATAAAAAATACATACTGGGCAAGAAAACTTCCATCTAAAATATATATAGTAACTCAATGTATCTAAACCCAATTACAGAGAATGAGCTTATATTATGCATTGAATTCTTGAAAGAAAACTCTGCACCAGGTCCTGATGGAATTTCTGCTACCTTAATAAAAAATATTCATTGTTATATCCTACAACCATTATTATATATCATTACTTAATTTTTACAACCTCTATAATACCTGCATAATTTAAAGTTTCGTTACGCCCGTAAATAAAAACGGCCACACTCAAAACTTAACTAATTACAGGCCAATCTCGGTAATAAACAACTTCGCTAAGATCTTCTAAAAATGTTAGAAAAAAGGTTTACATATTTTCTTATTTAAAAAAATATATATTATAGAAAGCAATATGGTTTTAGATATAAAAAAATCGGCAGCTACTGGAAGCGGCTGGAACCTCCCCACTCGGTGGATCTTTGAAGCCGAAAAGAGCATTAAATTGTGTAACAAAACGGCACTAAACGTAATTCGATCTCATCCAAAATCTTTTCAGATCTTCTGGGGCACTAAAAAACCCTCAACTTAATGAATTTACAATCATCTATGTGAGTTATTACCTACATTATCGCTCGTTGAATAATATACTATTAGGATATTAACAACTTTAACATCACTTGAACGACTAAGAAAGTCTAGTTATCCTAAATACTACAGATTTGTAAAGCAACAAACTGAAAATTGGTAAAGTGATAATCTATAATAAATTCACCAACGAAGGTACAGAAAGCATATGATATTGATATTGTTACATCTACCTTTAAAGTTTGTGACAATCCACTAAAAGTTACAAATGTGCCGAAATCTTATTAACATGACATGACACCAACGTTATCGGATGACAAACGATGACAATGACAATCATCAAAATTTGCTCGTTGCAATCCATCACTCGCGGCTGTCTTTGTTAAATCAAACATTAGCATTTCAGTAATTTTACTAGATTTTAGAGGAATATTTGTAGTTTAATTCTTCGATTTGTCTGTATATATATTTAAAAACGGCACTAAACGTAATCCGCTCTACTTCTAGAGCAGTGAAGAAACCCTCACATGTGAATTGACACGTGATGTGACGAGTTTCCCGATGTAACCGTTACGCGCATCGATCATGTCATGCGAAATGCGATCTATGCCATATTTGCTTTGTTTTTAATTTTTTTCACGGAAACCAAATCGAAAGGGTGGAAGTGTGATATATCGTTGAAATCAGAATTTTAACTGCTTTTCAATGATTCCATTGTAAATTGAAAGTAAATATAAAATAAACAACTTGTTGCGTCAAAATGGCACTAAACGTAATCCGATCTCAACCAAAACCTTTTCAGATCTTCTGGGACACTAAAGGAACGTATACATTCAAATCCGTTCAGTAGTTTCGGCGCTATCGTACTAACACACATACACACATACATACACACATACACACACACAGACATTTTTCAAAAACCACTTTTTTGGGTTCCTAGGACCTCAAAACGTAAAGATTTGATGTTATCTCAATTTTCGTTTTTGAACCAATTTTAGTAACCTCTCACAATTTTATTGTGGAGAGGTTAAAATGTACTGAGTATAACGTTTATGATCTAACTACTGAAATAATAAATAATCTAAATAAGAATAAAATGAGTCCTGTAGTATATATAGACTTGGCAAAGGCGTTTGACACAGTATGCCATAAGTAGATCATTATTTGATGGACTGAAAAATGTTGGAGTTAGAGGAGACACATTGCGATTATATGAGAATAATTTAACTGACAGAAAGCAAACTGTAAAAATAGAGGAAACTTTCAGTAACTCTCAGACAGTCTTAATGGGTGTACCGCAAGGTACTGTACTGGGGCCTCTGCTATTTCTCGTATATATTAACGAAGTTGGAAACATACCAAATCATGGAACTGTAATCTCATATGCAGATGGCACCGCTATTTTATTTACAGGAGCAAATTGAACAGAGGTATACGACAATGATGAAACAGGTCTCAGGTCGATACAAAATTGGTTAGATTTTAATTTATTAAGTTTAAATATCAACAAACAATATCTATAGCTTTTTCCACATCAGCTGCTGATCAACGTGTTCAAAATACATTAAAAAATCCACAAAAAATACTGCAATATCAATTGCAACTGCCCTGAAATAAAAAAGGTAAAATATACTAAATATTTAGGAGTTATTATTGATCAGCATCTGAGATGGAACGGCCATATTAATTTTATAGTAACAAAAATTCGTAAACTATTTCATAAATTTTATCAATTAAAATCCGTCGTAAATAATTAATCGTTAATGGTTTTATACAACGCCTTAGTTGAGTCTGTATTAAAATACTACATTGTAATTTGGGGTGGATTATACAGCAATTCATTACATAATCTTGCTCTGTGTCAAAATACTATAATAAAACTAATTTTTAAGAAAGAATATTAAGAATACAAATATAATGAATATTAGAAGTCTCTATGTCTATAGTTGTTTAAATTTTACAGTTAAAAATCAGCATATATATCAATTTGTCATCCATTATAATTATGAAACTAGAATGATAATTAACAAATGACTAAAAGTTCCATTTCAAACAAAATCATATACTCAAAGGTATATAACCTATTTTTCCCCTCCGTTTTATAATAACCTGCCTCCCAAAATTAGACTGATTGCAACTAAAAGAAATAAATTTAAGATAGAATGTAAAAATTTTATAAAAACTAACTACTTACCACCTTTTCATAGCCCTATTCTAATTATTATTATTATATAAAAAAAGGCACATATGCTATCAAGTTATGAAATTCTCCCCTTTATAATTAAATTAATTTTAATTGTTTTCAACTATAAGATAATATTTTAATAATTTACATAAGTAGTACAGTAAATACATATCGAAAATTATTTTATTGCATTTATTTATTAATATAGGTATTAACTTTATCTAATACACAATATTTGCATCTTTGTAAAACTTGTTATATGAAAATGTGTATAAAGTATAATTTGACTTGATTTGATGTCTTGTGTAATACTGCCTTCATATAGGCCCACTATAACTGACATCGTAAATCCGGAATTGCTTTTCAAAACAATTCGAATTTCGTTTTACTCTCGCGACAATGTCTCTCGATAATTGAGAAATGTGCTGTCGGGGAGCTAATACGAGTATACGAATAGGAATACGCGAATATAAATACGAATGCAAATACAAATCGATTAATCATTGATATTTCTGGTCTATAGTTCATATGGTTTACTACAAATATTAAATATTATTTTAGGCTGTGTTTTGGCTGAATTAATTAAAGGGGAAGCCTTGTGGCCTGGCAAATCCGATGTAGATCAACTGTATTTAATAAGGTGTACCGTAGGGGACTTTCTACCTCGTCACATGCAAGCTTTCAAAAACAATGACTTTTTTCAAGGAGTGATTTTGCCTGTTCCCTCACAACTAACTCCCCTGGAAGTAAAGTTGCCGCTATGCAATAATGTCATACTGGATTTTTTAAAGGTAGGTACTTAAGAATCATTGGTATGGGTAAGGCATCCTAAGCACCATTCTAACGTCGAGCTAACATTGGGATTCCCAACTAGAAGTCAGTGTGCGACATATGCAAAACGTCGTGACAACTCATATCTATACCAAATTGGTCAATAAAATATGGGTTGCTACAACGTCGGAGACTGACTTTTCATCGTTGCGGTCGTTGTACTACGTCGTAGATCGGTAATATTCGGGCCTCAATCTAGCAAGAAAGTCGGACTTTAGTAAAACCGGCCAACTTTGTCTACCTAACCTACTATCAATTCTTTAGAACATGGATAGCTACATCATAAAATATGGTTGCCATTTAGAATAATACGTTAATTATAACTTGATATTTCGTGTGAAGGGAAGACCAAAGTTCAAACAAAACAAATTTTGTTGATAAATGTATGTCGGCTAGGTGTAACAAAATAGTTGCCCTTTAAGAATTATGCTTATCTTAAAGGTATTCAAATAATACTTTTATTTTCTTTAAAAAAAAAAAATGTAAAAAATACTTTGAAAAATATCGCATACATATAATTTAAGGAAAAAATAAGTGCTTCTCACAGCGTATTTCATTTTCTAAACTATAAATTTACTGTTTCTAAAATATTTGCAAACGTTTATCCAACATGGCCGTCTATTCTTGATTTCGATATAATCAATAAATAAGGCGAAGTCGGTATAAATCTACGAATATAAAAATATATCTCACCAACGTCTTACCAAGGTCTAACCGACGTTGGTAGGTTACTGAAAAATGAAAGACTTATTTAGGCTGTCGCCAACGTTTAATCGACGTTGGTAGATGACTAAAAAGAACTAAATCTGTTAGGTCAGTTATCAACGTTCATCCGACGTTGAAAGGTTACCCATAATTTAACCAGTTCTTTTTAGTCAGTTACTAACGTCTAATAAGCGTTAGAAGATTACACTTAAAAATACACCAAACCTAAATAAGTCATTTTCTGACGTCAAACCAACGTTGGTAGATGTTCCAAACTAAAGTAGTAGGTTTGCGAGGTCCAAGGAACGTTGCTCCGAGGTCAATTCATGACTAGAAGATCTAAGTTACCATCCGATTACTATTTGCATTAATTTTGACGTTGGAATTAGGAAAAAAGTAGTCGGTAGTCGATGAAATGTGTTGTCGTGAATGGGGGTTGAGACTACGTTTTTTTATTGATAGAGGGCGCCAGTAGTCTAGTTAAAGATTCCGACACGCTGGTGAGGACGAACTATGGCTCTCAGGGTTGATTTTTATAGATATGGCATGAAACTCCAATTGTAGGATGGTGTTGCTTATGACGTCAGACTTCTCGAGACTTCTAGTGGTTTCTACGATGGCTGACTGATCACAGCGCCAAGCTTCCCGAGATGTTGACTATCTTTATTATGGGTGCAGTTGCAATTAGGTTAAGTAAATAAAAGACGAAAATCCAATAAAAAAATATCTAATAGCAACTCGAACTGCGTTCGTATTGTCAAAAATGGTGTTTGTTTAATTATTTAGGCCCTAACTGTACTGAGTTAAGACTGATTTTAATTTTCCCCGCACTACTATGCACCGATGAAACGTTTATAAGTCGCGACTGTCTCTGAACGCTGTTCGTACTTACTCCACATCAACAGAGCCTTGGATCGTGCGCTGGCGGCAGACAAAGCGTCGTATTGAGGGTTGGTTCGTCGAGTGGACACTGGTAGGCTGGACTGGTTGCTTCTTGTTGATCTGCTTTCACCGGACTGATGGTTGTAGTTGATGTTGTAGCGACGAGAACTGCGGAAGAACTGCCGCTGCAGAAACCTTGCTGCATATAATTAAACATCGGGTCGGACGGGGCTCTGGACGTCAGGGCGGCTGGAGTATTGAACGTTGTGGACGACCTCTGGCTTGATTCGGTGTTGGGACCGATGCGACGAGCCGAACCGGACGGGAGTCTAGACGGCAGGACGGCTGGAGTATTGAACGTCGTGAAAGGCCCCAGGCGTGTTTTGATGCTGTGATTGATGTGTTTTGTGCATAGTAGTGGTTTTAATATTGTTCAATTCAATTATATTTATGAATTTTATGATTCGTCAACAAATGTTGCTTGGGACGGTATATTATATTCTTCAATATCACTCACATGCACTGTTCGTAATATGTATCCACGCCCTCTCTCAGTTTTAACGCACGACGATCAGGGCCGGATGAGCCCCGGGGCCCCACACATTGGGGGCCTCCACAAACCTTGAATTAAAAATTTGTATAACAATAATTTTTTTTAATTTTTAAGAAAGTAATGAGTAATGAAATATATCCAGACAAGGGATATTTTCATCCTATGTCAAATCTATTCAGTGGTAGAATTTCAAAATATAGGCCTCTTGTAAAATTCAATATTTATTTATTAGATACGGAGTAAAATGTATGCTGGTTAAGGGGCAACCTGACAGCTAAATACGAGGTAAAATGCAACCTGGATACGGGGCAAAATATATTAGCAAAACTCGATTCGGCTAACATTTTGTCTCGTGACCAGCTTACGTTTTACCCCGTGTTCGCACTCGCACTTTGTCTCGAGTAAAAAAAAAAAGAAAAATTAAAAAAAATCACTCGTCAGAAAAAATAAGGATTTTTAAAAAATGACAAAAAATAGTATGTATCTTAATAGTGGAAATTTGTTTTATAAATTTAAAAATAAAATTATCGAAAGGTATTTATTGATTGGAAGGGCCTCCACTTTCTTCGTTGCCCTGGGCCCTCACACCCCTGAATCCGGCCCTGATGACGATTGAATGCAGGAGAAGTTTACGTCCGTTCACGGGTCCGCTTCGTGGCAAAAATCAATAATATGTGTTTTATTTTTGAAATGGAATTACATTCTTATAGAAGAAAATTTTTGATGCCTTATATATGAAAATAAGGCATCAAAGGAAATAATAAGTTAAGATTATTAAAAACATACATGTATTAAGAAGGATGTAGTTAAGAAAGCTTTCTAGATACATAAAACTTGAAAATATACCGCTTATTGTCAAGCATTATACCGTTACGTGTTTAGATTCTTTAGTAAACACCCTAAACGTAGATTCAACAATTGCACCCTTAATTTATTTAACAGTTAATCAACTTACGATAATTAGTGCTTATAATTACAACACCAATTACTATTTTCTTCTACTATAACTCACTCTTATCACTGTATTTTTTACTGGTATGATCACTTTGTCCTTTCCATTGATCTGATTACTTTACTATCTCAACTATAACTACTCCAGTGCGTTCCGGTTCTCTTCTACTCCGTAGCTCTTATTCCAGATTCCCCATTATTCTAGTTATTGATTCTAGACAGGTCCCGAACTATCTGGTACAAAATTGCTCTATGGTAGGATGTACCAGATTTCCTGGTAGCGCCATCTCTAGGCGACCATTCAAACAGACCTCAGACATAATACATATTTATAAGTAATGAAACGTGTATAGTCGGGTACAGTTTTGCTGAGCAGTCAAAAAACTCAACAAAACCTTTACGACCTCATTAAAATACCGTTACTCTCTGTACAATACCGCCTGTAAATTGAATCACACCTATCTTTATAGGTTTTTAATGTACGTCGCGTCGGCTTGTTTGATGAGACCACGCCGAATGGTTCACCGGCGTTAATAATTAGCTCGTAAAATTTTTGTTGCGTTTTTTGACCGCACAACAAAACTGCACCCGGCTATATTCCGTAAACTATATTAATTTCACTGTTGATATTTCGCAATGTAAATACATATACATGATAACTTCTTTCTGTATTTTGCAGAAATGTTTGGACAAGGATCCTTCGAAAAGGTGGACCTGCCAAGAGCTGTTAAGACATAAATACTTTGAAAATTTCAATTTCAAAGTGGACGAAAATGATGTACAAAATATTGAAAAGGTTTCCAGCAGAGATAAATCAAGAGTAAGTAATCCTACTTGGTTTATCCTACTGGTTTATCCAAACGTATCGAATTGTATATTATTACATAATACGTTTTTTTTTTCAGAATTCAAGTATTGGAATGTCCTTGCCGCAGCTGACAGGTTCTAAACCGATAAGTCCTTTCAAGCCGTCCAATAACAGTCAGCAGAAATCCAAAGTTGACCATTTACCAACCATATGACAGAGATTCTCCTTGTTTAAATGATTTTTGTACTATCAAAAATAGTTTAATAAGGGGAAAAATATTGGTTGCACGTAATTTAACAATAACGGTGTACATTTGTTTATAAATAATATTTAATGTTTTTACTGAAAATCGCAAGTATTGATTAATTTGAATGAGAATAAACTATGTTAATTTTTTATGTAAGTGTATTTAATTGTATATGCATAAAACAATTTTTAATTAGAAACATTTTTTATTTTGGTCTTTTTTTGAAGGCAGTCTTAAAAATACGATTTTCTTGGTCTTGATGATGGACTTCTAGAACAAAAATACTGCATATTATGCCAACGAATGTTTCACTATAGCCGGTATCATCGAGAGATGATTAACATTGCCGCCCATTAACAGTCGACTACATAAAGGCTAGTACAGTACAGTACAGTCTGTTAAACAGTACAAGAATTATTGTTTATGTGGTTAACAGTGTGAATATAGAAAGAACAATTTTACCCCAGTCATAGCCTTCTGAGTTGAAAAGTAAAATAAAAAAATTTACAGTGCTTTTTGAGAAAAATGAAAATTTCGTAAAGTGATCAGGTAGAACTTGACTCGTAAATTTAAAAAATAATAAATATACAGGATGTTCCATTTAAACAACTACTCAGCGAGCAAATACCCCGACCTGCATTGAATACACCTGCAACTTCTGATGGAACGGTAGCCAACTATCATTTGTCAATTCCTAACCAGACATGGACTGGTTTCGAACTTTTTATGTTCACATGAGTATGCCATAGGTCAAGGAACAGACAAATGATAGTGGCCAATCTGCCAGTCTTAAACTAGACTGAGGAAATGGAGTAGTGGTGTGAAATAAGTAAATGATGGTCAATGCTACTATAAACGGGATATCGTAGATATCTCTGTGCAATATAGCGACTTTCCTTTTTGAAAGTACCATGAGCGGCGACCTTTAGCCCTAGTGGACTAAAAACACAAATTTGCTAAGCAGGATTTGCAGGAAACAAAACAACTACTCTGTAAAATTGTTATTTAGTGTGCGATTTCCTCAGCTTTTTCATTAAATTGTAGAGCTTGTTGAACTGCATCTTTTAGAGCAAAAAGCACCAGATTCCTACAAAATCCAAGGTCTACTACGCCAGTTTTTAACAGTAAGATTATAATAGTTCATATTAGCTGTTTTTTTAGAAAAAATCTATGCACGCCACTGGATTCGCTACCCCTCAAAATGAACCTGTACTAAATTTTGTCGAAAATTTTTAAGTAATAACGTTTTTGTAAACATTATTAAAAACGCACAATATATCATTTTCATAAATTTATTCTAAAAGTAACAGTTAATTGCCGAAAGTGATAAGCGTGCGTTACCAAGGTCACATAGTGTGTAAAATATCCTCATTCTTATTTTACACAACTCTCAAAAATGAGCCAACAGAATTCAGAATTGATTTCATTATGTTAACTAGCAAACTTAAGACAAGGGCCTATTATACAAGGTGGGACAATAGTGCATCGGACCTCGATATCTCGAGTTCTACGTTAGCTAGAAATGTTTTAAAAATTGCAAGTAAACTAGATAAGAAGGTCTATAAGTGGAAATTATTTTCGAACATACAGGGCGAGCCAAGACGAAATTACAGGACCAAGTGCCTTTTTTTAAAATGGAATGCTATGTATATCAGTAAATTTTTTGAACCCTCTTTCTAGGCTCTATTCATTCCTATATTAGGATTGAATATCTTCCAACCACTTTTGGATGTAATTTTTTTGTTGAAATAATGCAATCTGCAGATGGAAAAAAATCACCACAGTTACAATTATGGGTTATGTGAATACCAGTTACGAGACAGTTGTCTGGTCGATAGCCCAGTGGCTTAAGGCGCGAGGTGGCAATCGCGATTAATCACACGGACATCGCACCACCGGGTTCGAATCCTGGCTCCGGTACTGGCACTGTCGGAGGAAATGGTTGTATGTCCGAGTTTTTTCAATGTGTAACCCCCTTCCGCACAAGCTCTGGCTTCTGGAATTGGGGGTTGTCTAATTTCTGTGGAGATACCTAATTAATGTTTTTGAATAATTTTCATTTCCTAAAAATGTACAGGGTGGCCAAAAATTATTTTTCAATTAACAACATTTTAGATTGAATTTTCTCAATTTTTTCAAATGGAACACCCTGTATATTTTTCGACGATGTGATGTAGAGATGAAAAACGAACATTTTTATAAGTACTTCCCTATGGCTAACTGCAAGCAATTTCGTTTTATTGAGCAATAATTAGAAAATCCAAAAAAAAGAGGTTTCTTCAAATAATAATAATTATAATAAATGTTCCACATGTTACCGATTTTGATTAACCCACATCTCTATGCGCTTTTGAAATGAGGTTCCCACTGTTCATAAAACTGTCAGTGTGATAGATGTAAAGGCAGTTATTATTCTTTCCTTCATATTTTGTACTGTTGTTGGTGTGTCTCTATAAATGATTTTCTTCACGTATCCCCATAAAAAGAAATCCATTTTTGTAAGATCTGGAGATCTAGCAGGCCATTTAGTGGGTCCGTTTCTTCCAATCCATTGATTAGGGTAGGTATTATTTAAGTGGTCTCTAACTGCATTTAAATAATATGGCGGAGCACCATCTTGCTGAAACCACATCCTATTTCGAATTCTTTCAGGGAGATTTACCAATAATTGTGGCAGATAGTTTTCCAAAAAATGAGGATAAACAGCTCCAGTCAATGTACCATCAAAGAAATGTGGCCCTATTACATGTTCTCCAATAAATCCTCCCCAAATGTTGATAGGCCATTTAAGTTGGTTATCAACTTGCACAAAAAGTGAGGATTTTCCGAAGCATAATAATGGAAATTGTGCCTATTAACAAATCTATTTTCATGAAAAGTTGCCTCATCACTGAATAAAACAGTATTGAAGAAGTTGACATCATGTTGCATTTCACCTCTGGCCCAATTACAAAATTGTAGGCGCTTTTGAAAATCGTCATCAGATAATTCCTGGTGCATTTGAATATGATATGCGTGCAATTTATTTGTTTTTAAGATTCGACCCACAGACCGTCTACTACTACTTATTAATACTAATGATGTCACTTCTCTTAGACTAACATGGGGATCCTCAACTGTTGCCAGCACCACAGATAACTGATTTTCTTCGTTCACAACAAGTTTTATTCTTTCACTTTTCTTACATTCGACATTTCCAGTTTCCAGAAATCTATCGAGAAGGCTTTGGAAGCTGCTACATCAGGAATGCTTCTTTCAGGATAACGTTGGTGATAAATTCTATTGACAAGTAAACAATTTCTGTCTGACTCGCCCAAAGCAAGTCATGTCTACAAGTTCCGCTTTATTAAAATTCATATTGTAATATTCCAAATATTTTAAATTCAATACAAATTGTAATGACCGGTAAGTGTGATAAATGCTGTACATGACAATTTATACCAAACTGACGTTTTATTGCTTGTCCAATAACAAAAAAAGCAAAAAGAATTACAAAAAAACTACAGTAAAGGACCGGTTAATACTATTTACTCATTTCAATGGATTGGAAGAAATGGTCTCACTAAATGGCCTCATTTCAAAATTGCATAAAGACGTGTGTCAATCAATGGGCAACACGTCGAACACCTATTATAACTTTTTCTAATGAATTATTTGAGGGAACCTCTTTTTTTTAAGTTTATTCTTGAATTTGACACTTATTTATTTATAAAACGAAAATGGTTGCAATTAGCCATAGAGAAGTACTTACAAAAAATGGTCGTTTTTCATTTCTACATCACATCGTCGAAAATGTACAGGGTGATCCATTGAAAAAAATTGAGAAAATTCAATGTAAAAAGTTCTTAATTGAAAAATAAACATTTATTTATTTATAAAACGAAAATGGTTGCAATTAGCCATAGGGAAATACTTACAAAAAATGTTCGTTTTTCATTTATACATCACATCGTCGAGAAATATACAGGGTAGTCCATTTGAAAAAAATGAGAAAATTCAATTTAAAATGTTCTTAGTTGAAAAATAATTTTTGGCCACCCCGTACATTTTTAGGAAATGAGAATGTTTCAAAAACATGAATTAGATGTCTCGTAACTGGTATTCACATAAGTTTTTCTTAAAACCTATAATTGTGACTGTGGTGATTTTTTTAATATCCATCTGCAGATTGCGTTATTTCAACAAAAAAATTTATTACATCCAAGTGGTTGGGAGATACTCAATGCTAATATAGTAATGAAAAGAGGCTTCAAAAAATGTACTGATATACACATAGCATTCCATTAAAAAAAAAGCACTTGGTCTTGTAATTTCGTCTTAACTCGCACTGTATGTTCGAAAATTTCCAGTTATAGACTTTTTTATCTAGTTTACTTGCAATTTTTTAAAAAATTTCTAGCTATCGTAGAACTCGAGATATCGAAATCTGACGTACTATTGCCCCACCCTGTATATCATCAATTATTTAATGGCGATATAGATGATAAAAATCCTCGAGAATATTAAAATGTATCTTGCTGCTTTAAAAGAGGTGCAAGTAAAAGCACTAAGAAAAGGCCAGCAAATAGAATAGAAATTTAGAATCTGCAAAAAAAGTAACACACTACATCTTCCAAGTATCAATTTCTTCTTCTTGTTTACATTGAGCTCCGGGGATTCCCCATTAATGATTGCCCTTCGAGATTTTAGGAGTTTCATAATCTGCCGCACATCATTATCACAGAGTTTTAACAACTATTTCATACATATATCTTATCTGGTACTATACACAACTGAACAAGCAAATGTGAGACATATACTTTAAAATACAATTGTAAACACAAGATTTATAGAATTCCAGTAAAAATTATACTTATATACATTCAACATAATATGCCTCTAAGGTGCCTCGATAATTACACTTTACTCTTTTGAGTGAAACCAAGCCCTTTTAACCAAGTCAAGTTAAAATAAGTAAATTTTTGAATAGACCTACCTTGAAAAATCCCCCAAACTACTTGTATCTAGCTACAAATATTTTTTCCCTAAAAATGATAAGAGATAGAGAAATGATCTGAATGCCATTTGATAGGTATAAAATTTTGCACAACGACCTTACTTACATTTTACTATATTCTCTTATATAATGCCCTACAGCAAAAAAATTGGTGCACCTTCTAACAACGACATATGTTTGGCTATAATTCCAAAACGGTCTACTAAATTCAAATTTTACAAGATATGAAAAATAAAGTTCATTGCTTTTTCTATCAACTAATGTATAATTAGTGGCGTTTAAGAAAAAGCAACACATGATATTGCTTTAGCATCTGTTTTGAATATTATTATTAGCCTTTACTCGAGTCCGAGTATAAAAAAATGTTACAGTCGATAGATTGTGTGTAATAAAAAAACAAGTAAAAGGTGTAGTCTATTGTAATTCCCATTCATCTACGGTGCACACGAATATGGCTATAGAGGCCAATTTGGGAGAGCACATGTCGACCGCAGTCAGGACAAACATAGACCTGGTTAGGTCTTGGATTCGGCCTTCTTGCAGCAACATTTCCTTGATAGCTGGCCACAACCCCTCGCCATTCGGTTCTGTCCGCTGCAAGTTGTTCCCATTGCTCGTCTGGAATACCGCAGGATTTTAGATTTTCATGGAGAACGTCTTTGAACCTCTTTCGTTGACCGCCACGCCTTCTTCTACCGCTTAGCAATTCACCATAAAGTGTACATTTAGGAAGGCGGTTATCATGCATACGATGAACGTCACCTGCCCATCTTAGGCGTGTTCTTGAAATAAGCACCTCAATTGGAAGGCTGTTTGCTCTCCTGAGTACTTCCACGTTTGATATGTGATGGAACCAACGGATTTTCATCATACCTCTGAGGTGTCTTTGCTGAAAACGTTCTAATTCTTTCACATGACGACGGTAAGTGACCCAGCTTTCACATCCATATAGCAGTGTTGGAATGACAACTGCTCTGTAGACAGCCGTTTTCGTTGACAAAGCAAGGTCGTGGTTGTCAAATACTCTCTCTCTAAGTCCCCAGAGTGCTCTAGATGCAGCGTTAATTCTATTGTGAATCTCGCTGTCCATGTTTGCTTTGTCATTAACAACGTTGCCTAAGTAATTGAACTGATCCACCACTTCAAGAGAATTTCCGTTAAGTGTAATGTCTATTTGGTTCAGTTGATGAGGTGTTGACATAATCTTAGTCTTTCCAATGTTGATTTTAAGTCCCAAGGAATCATAGCTCTGGGCATACACATCTAAAAGTTCTTGAAGCTCTATATGTGAATTAAAATGACAATCATATCCTTTTTTTATATTATTATTAGCCGTTACTCGAGTCCGAGTATAAACATGTTACAGTCGATAAATTGTGTATAATAAAAAACAAGTAAAGGTGTAGTCTATTGTAATTCTCATTCATCTACGGTGCACACGACTATGGCTATAGAGGCCAATTCGGGAGAGCACATGTCGATCGCAGTCAGGACAAACATAGACCTGGTTAGGTCTTGGATTCGGCCTTCTTGCAGCAACATTTCCTTGATAGCTGGCCACAACCCCTCGCCATTCGGTTCTGTCCGCTGCAAGTTGTTCCCATTGCTCGTCTGCAATACCGCAGGATTTTAGATTTTCATGGAGAGTGTCTTTGAACCTCTTTCGTTGACCGCCATGCCTTCTTCTACCGCTTAGCAATTCACCATAAAGTGTACATTTAGGAAGGCGGTTATTATGCATACGATGAACGTGACCTGCCCATCTTAGGCTTGCTCTTGAAATAAGCACCTCAATTGGAAGGCTGTTTGCTCTCCTGAGTACTTCCACGTTTGATATGTGATGGAACCAACGGATTTTCATCATACTTCTGAGGTGTCTTTGCTGAAAACGTTCTAATTCTTTCACATGGCGACGGTAAGTGACCCAGCTTTCACATCCATGTAGCAGTGTTGGAATGACAACTGCTCTGTAGACAGCCATTTTCGTTGACAAAGCAAGGTCGTGGTTGTCAAATACTCTCTCTCTAAGTCCCCAGAGTGCTCTAGATGCAGCGTTAATTCTATTGCGAATCTCGCTGTCCATGTTTGCTTTGTCATTAACAACGTTGCCTAAGTAATTGAACTGATCCACCACTTCAAGAGAATTTCCGTTAAGTGTAATGTCTATTTGGTTCACTTGATGAGGAGTTGACATAATCTTAGTCTTTCCAATGTTGATTCCAAGTCCCAAGGAATCATAGCTCTGGGCATACACATCTAAAAGTTCTTGAAGCTCTTCCGGCGTAGAGGCTAAAAGTGCACAGTCATCCGCATACTGGAGATCACAAATGAATCGTGTGCGTGTCTTCGTGAAAGCTCTAAAGCGCCCTATGTTAAAGAGACCACCATCAGAACGGTATCTGAGACCTATTCCTCTGACTGTCAGTTTGTTGTCAACAATAATTGTTAGAGCAGTGGTAAACAAATTAAAAAGTAGGGGTGCCAGGACACATCCCTGCCTAACTCCAGTGAGGGTTTGGAAAGGTTCGGTTGCCTCATTATTATACATAACCTGGGCGTTGTTGTTTGTATGTAGACTGCGACATACTTCCACAAATTTTCTAGGGATACCTAAGCGGAGCATAATTTTCCAGAGCACTTCCCTGTCCACCGAGTTAAACGCCTTGGTTAAATCAACGAAGGCCATGTGAATTTCTCCTTGATGTTCGAGTGCTTTTTCTTGAAGCTGTTTAAGTGTGAAGATTAGATCCGATGTGCCTCGGTTTAGTCTAAAGCCACTCTGTGTTTCAGGAAGTAACTTTTCCATAACAGGTGTTAGCCTATTTGCCATCGCTTTAGTGAGTATCTTCCCTCCAACAGCCAGGAGAGCTATACCCCTGTAATTTCCACAGTCCGCAGCGCTCCCTTTGTTTTTGAAGAGGTTGATTAAAAGTGTATCACGAAACTCCTGCGGAGCTTGACCACTTTCCCACACGACATCAAACAGTTTTTTGAAGTAGGGTATGAGCTCTGACGACGCAGCTTTAAAGATCTCAGCTGGGAGTGAGTCGGCGCCGGGAGATTTGTTATTTTTTAGCTGCCCAATGGCGGTTAAGATCTCTACCGTTGTTAGTGGTTTATCTAAGTCTTCGAAGGTGTCATATTGAGGGATAAGATTTATAATATCGTGATCGGCTTGACTTTGCTGGTTAAGAATGTTAGAGTAGTGTTCTTTCCATCGGGCTCTTATTTCCCGGTCTTCTTTGAGGAGATTTCCATTTAAATCTTTAATAGGGCACATATTTTTCCGACTGGGGCCGTGCCTTTTGAATAAGAGTATATTCGGAGCCCAATATATCTGACTACCTGTTTTTTATTTTATAAAGCATTAACAAAGAAATATATATATAAATAACAGTAATATTAAAAATCAATTACCTAGTAGAAAATAAAATAACTAACTTACAGTACCTATAGTTACTTACTCAATGAAAATAATGTATTGCAACACATGGACATAATATTGTACAACTCAAGGTTGTAAAAGACATCAGCGACATCCAATTATTGTTATTCAAAATCCATCTACGCCAGTCGTCAGGGAGTTGAGAATGCATATAAAAACAGTTTTAAATCGGAGAAGAGATTTTACTATTGGAACCAATTCATTATAGTCCTCTTTTAAACATACTAATTTTCCCCCTCGCCCGCCCTCCGGTACACCACCAATTTTGGGGCAATATCGCTTAAAAATAATTTTTTTGCAAAGATCTCGATTGTGAATGATCCTACGATTAAAAGATGGTTATCAAAGCTAAAGATAAATAAATTCTCTATCGAAATGGTTCAAACACATTTTTACGTAGTATTAATATTTTTGGAGTTATAGGCGCGGGAAATAAAGCACCGTAACGCATTCACTCTGTGTATCGATACTTTCCCATACACTACCACGCTTTATACTTGCTATTACGTTTAATTGTCACTTTTGAAGTTTAATTAAATATATTTATTATCAATTTTGAAATTATAAAAAATGCCTTCAACCATCGGTGGTGACTACTATTACGCGTTTATTTCCATACCACTTAATTCCAAAGATTTGGTCGTCCGAACTTTCGAGGAAAAATAAGGTGTCTGTTACTAGCATGCTTGCCGTTACTGCTCTACTTCTTTGGAGTAATGAAATGGAGGGTCGATGAGCTGCATCAATTAGATAGAGGTACCCGCAAGATGATGAATAGGAGCATTCATCCAAGATAGTCCGTTCCTCGTGTGTACCTCCCACCTCATCGGGGGGCCCAGGACCCTTGTGTTTGGAGGGCATCCATGGCCGGATAGTACTTAGTATAGCATGTAACGTCCTTAGGAGCTCAGACCCTCTCCTGCAATTAGTGAGAAATCATCAAAGTGCAGAAGTGGATGCCGCATTATTCAAGGCAGCAAAGAGAGTCGCAGATGAACTCGGTCTCGTATTCGACATCAGACAAGGAGGCCGGCGAGGTGCTGACCCAGAGTCGGTCATTGAGCTTCCGCCAAACCGTCTGAAAGCCCAGATTGAAGCCGCAGAACAGAAAAATCTGTTTAGACGGCACGTCGATAAACCCATGCACGGTGTATTCTATAAGAACATTGGGTTTATCGACCAAGCTGACGTTCGCATTTTTAAGGTCAGCTAGGCTTAAGTGAGAGACCGAGGGATTGCAACAATGCAACAGGAAATGTTTCTATCAAGCGATCAAAGTAAAAATCGGCTTATCTGACTGTTGCGTAAGCTTATCACTGCAGGTTTTGTTATTGAGCAGGCTGCCAAAGATGCTGATTATCATATTATTAACTCAGCGATAGATATATATCACCTCATTACGATTCGTTAATTATAGTTGGTGAAAACGTTATGACAGGATTATCGTCACGTTGTTCAAACCTGTATTTTATGAAGCTAAGCAAGGGGAAAACGGACGAACGAATTTATTCTTTGAACTCTTTTAAATACCCAAAAGAAATTGCGGATAACATATTATTTCTCCACGTACTCAATGGATGTGACACAACTTCTGCATTTTTTAGGCAAGGTAAAACGAAATTCGTTAAATTATTATAAAAATTTGCAGGACTAATCCCGAATGACAGTCTGGAATAGCCTAAAGTGAAATGGAATGAATCGAGAATAAACGCCACGGATATAAAAGTAGCAGAGCCAACGTGCTGGGGCAGTTCAGTACAGTTCTGAGTCAGTTATATTTGAGTTCAGTACAGTTCTGAATGAGTTAAGTGATCAGACAAGGTATAGAACAGTAACAAGTTGCGAATTACAGTAGTGAGTTGTTACCTCCTTTCCCTTATTATTTATTTTTGGGAAAAAATTGAGGCAACATATGCGGACGACTAGCTGGTTTAAGTCGAAGCAAAGGGCCGTGGATCCGGAGTATTCGTAAGAGTGGAGAAACTTACCCTTTTTGAAATGTACAGCATAAATGACAGATTTCTGTTTATTTCGAGAAAAGGAGACAAAGAAAAATTGATGTTAAATCGGGCACTATCTATAGTGAAAATAAGTAGAATTGTCTATCTTCTCGAATAACCAGTCTACTATAGATCAGGCTGAAATTGTTGCTAAGAGAAATAAAAAGATGGTTTAAAATGAATGATAAAATATATTACATGAATAGATAAATCGGTTTGTATAAAGTGAAATTTTGAAGTTACTTAGTAATCGGCTAACAAAGTACTAATTAAAATTTAAAAGAAAATATATAACAAATTTATACCAGGATCCTAGATTTCGGGATTGCGGAAATATATTACGTCTTATATAGGATATACTATATAACAGGTCAATGAGAAAGTTAAAGGTAAGAAAAATAACCACATGTACTTACATAGTAAACAAAAATATAGAAATTGAAATATAGATATATGAGTGTAAATAAATGTTTTGTAGACAATCGACAATCGTTTCTTGAGATACTGTAATAGAACGGAAATACATAATAGTGTAAAAAAATATGACTGGGTTCCTAAGATATAAAAATATGTACATAAAACAGTGTAAAATGATTTAGCAGTTATACAAGTAAAATTCTGCTAGTTGAAAACAGTTTCACTTACAAAAACTGAATCAAAATGCCATACAGATCGTGCTAAATATAAACAAAATACTAGTTTTTATATAAAATTGTTAAATGGACATAGGCCATGTAGCAGAGTCTATAGTAGATAAAATTTATAATTAGTCTGTTATTATAAGGATTAATTATTGTAATTTGGTGATAAATATTTCAGTGGTTAGTGAAAATTCTTGTTGCAATTATTGGCCCTACGTTTGGAAGTGTTTACTACAGGGTGTAAACAGGTAACAATATGTAATGAGATTCTTATATAAAATTATCATTTTGAGAAAAAATATATAGATGATTCAATTTAATATTCGCTCCTCTGTAGTTTCTTTATTTCAACAATAAACTGTTGCGATTTATTGTTATATATTTGCAAATCACTTGTCAAGGTCTATCAAATGACGTCCTTAAATCGTATCTATGATCATATAATATGCCAAAGTAACGATAGTTAACTTTCTTTTTTTCAAATGGTATTTTATACTTCTTTTTGCCGATTGTTGTAGACATTTTCTTCGCATTCAACAGTGTAATATAAGAAAAGTATACACTTCCATAAGAAAAATTTCGAGAAAATATTTTCAAATATTTTGTTTTATGTAACTTTTGGCCTTATTAAAAGAGCAATCTTGCAAATTACTTGCCTTGAAATCGTCTGGAACTATTATCTCCTATACCAATGGTATAGGTACTGTATACGGGGCTCACTTGGATTGATGTAAGGACAAAAGCAAAAAATGATCGGAAAAAATACAGACCTGGTTTTAGTGCCAAATTCTTAACAGTAAGTGTCAATAAAACAAAAGTCGTACCATTTACTTCATTGGAAAAATACTTATCAGATTATAATTGTTTTCTTTGGTGACCAGAGTGTCAATAACTTGGTATATTGATTCATTTCTGAGATGGGATATGCTTATCACATACAAAGTGTAATTAAAAAATTGAGAGGTATATTCATAAAATGTACCAACTTCGCTACATTCTTTCACTGAGCCAACTCAAGATCATTACCTGTGGTGTATTTATATCAGCTTAGTTGAATCAATTATACAATATGGAATAATTGGATGGGGAGGTATAAAAAAAGGATTGTAAAAATTATGTATAATAAACCTTTGAGATATCCCTCCGATCAGTTATATATGGAATTAAAATAATGGATGTTAGACAGTTGTTTACAGAAATCACATATTTGTTTTTATTTAATAACTATCAATATGTATCCAATGTGAATCATTTATATAATACTAGACTTAATGCAACGGCTCTATTATTCTTACCCAGGGTGCAAAAGACAATCGGACTGAGGTGTTTTTCTTATATCAGACTTAGATTGCACAATATTTTACCCGACTATATTAAACGCATAAATGTTAGACATCGCTATAAGAAGCATTTAAAAAGTGCGGCTTATTTTAATGTTACGATATATTGTCCATAACACTGTAGATCTTTAAAAAATATATATATGCATGTATATATGTGTAAATTGGTTTTCTTTCTTAATAATAAAATTGTGGCCTATGTATGTGTGTATGCTTAAGTCAATCTATACTGTTTTAATTTTTGTATGTATATGTATTTTATTTAGATCCAGTTTTTGTTAAATAATATGTATGTTATTGAAACGAAGCTTCTTAATGCAGACTTCAGGATGGGGAGACAGCATAGAATGCTTCTTCGATTATATGTTTATATATGAAAAGCGTAAAGGGCTTCGCTTTCATCATGCGTCCACTCATCGACACACCCTTTTTTTTTATAATAGTTTATATTAAAGAACTTCCACGTTATAGAATGAAATACCATAGGCAAGGTCCTCATATTATGTTGTTTTTTGTCAATAAATCACTACTATTATTATTATTTTTATTATTATACCCATCTTAGAATATTCTGGTATACTTCTAGCAAGCACCTGTTTATTTTAGTAGTATATTTATTTGCAACGCATATTTTATGTATTTTATGAGTACCTATTTGCTTATCGGAATATTATCCTCAACGTTCTTCAGTATGCAGTATGGCTTATGATGAAACAAATACCAATTTCTCATATTTTGTTTTTACAAACTTCTGAAACTGGAAGAAAAGTTATAGGTATTATTAACACTAAATATACGTGGACGTTAACGATAATCTCAATTTTGTAGATACGGAGCTTATATTTGAAATGCAATGTGGGCTCTATCTCATTCCGGGAGGAAGTTCTAACCTTAAAAATACCAAAATCTAGTTAAGCGAACGAATGAAAATACTTAATATATAAAAAATGGAAGTACTTACAGCATTTAAGGTATATTGAGATCTATATACAATTAAATATGTACAAATTAAAGTATCTTAAAAACTATTTTTCTTGAGGTTCAGCAACGTTACTACTTGTCAAGGTACTTAACTTTTCCAAACCTCTCTTTTTGAAGGTTTTCAAAGCCTAAAGATTAATAAAGACATAAATTTGTATAAAAAATTAAGGCTTATTATATAATAATTCTCTTACTGCAATAATGGGCAATTCCTTTTTTTCTGACTGGTCCACCAAATAAGGTACTTCTTGTAATTTCGACCAGCCGTAGTGAATTCCAATAATTAGAGGAATTCCTATTATCATGACTATATTGTCGTTCAGAAATTTCCCTAATTTTCTTCCTGACATGTTTGAAAATAGAACGTCTACTGCGAATTTTTAAAAATAATATTGTGTATTTATAGGTTATGTTCTAAAATTGTCAATACAAATACAAAACAACTTTGATTGATATTACATATTTATGTCCATGATATATTATATTGCTAACTGCCAACATTAAGGGCAAGTGTTTAACTGGTTGTATACTACAAAACTCGATAATTTGATCATCATCATCAACTATTCCTCATAATCCAAGGCATGAATCATATATATAGACCGGGATTGTGAACGAAAAAATGATAGGCTAAAAGCACAAAAGCAGCCGTTAGATGGCACAGAGATAGCTAGCAACTAGGGGGTTAATTTGATTTGCATTCCATGTCATTTTTGAGGTATGCCTTTCGTATACATGTGCTTTAAGGGTAAAAATAATTTACTTCAAAACACACAGGGATTGTCATCTTGTTTTCCACATTTAACTATTGAAACTTAGTAACGGATACAAAAACAGAGCTAGATTATATCGGGTGTTAGAAAAGTATGGGAACGGTGGAAAATCTCGAACAGTTTGCAATAAATCGAAAAATAAAAAAATATCTACTGATACCAAAATGACCTCCCCACCCACCACCTTGTGGGTGGGGCGAGGGGCAACTTTAAAATTTCAAATGGAAATACTTAGCAATAAATAAATAGGTTAGAAGTTGATGTCACCAAATTTCGAGCGTACAGAACGAGTTATTTATCAAAATTAGGTTGTTTATCAAAATAAAACGTTATTTGGTATAAAGATAAACGAAAGAATTAGCTATATACACTCGAATCTACATATCTAGAGATTTATATTTCTTTTTTTTCTTCGTGATTTTGTATTTGTTATGTAGTAACAAATATTAAATTTCAAAAAGTACATTGGCGATGAGGTCCGTTAACGAGTTTTATTGACATACATTTTTGCAAAAAATTAGTGTTGTTCATTAAGTTCCTCCAACTGAAAAGTGATATACCGGGTGTATCAACGGATCATGTCCTTGTTTTTTAGAATATCAAAATGAAACTTGGTAGATGTATTATATGACCAAGAAAACACTTTGTGACATAACTGTCATTGTTCCCCCTTCCGGTTTCACCGGAAATGGCCCCAACTTTCGATTCTTAAACGGAACGCTCTTATATTTTTATATTTTTGAAATCCTTGAAAAATTCTGAGTGCAGTGATGCCCCATAAGTGACATTTCGACTATATGAAAAAAATTTTATTCAAAATTTGTTGGTACATCCTAGAGTGCTATGGCCAGAAAATATTGCTTTGGGCACATCCACGGATTCCTTAGAATATCTGCTATTTTATGGTAGTACTGTCGTGAGTAGAAAAAAATAGGACAACTTTTTTTTTCTAATGTAAATCTGTCTCTATTTGAATATGTAATGAGTAGCCGAAATAAAACAGATATCACTTTTAATTTATTTTGTATTTTAATGCTGTAGTTATTGCTATAGTAAATGATGGATGGTTAATGAGATAAATAACATTAACAAAAATTTGGTGTGTAACATTTTAAGAAAGTGGAGAATAAACGGTACGATTAGTAGAAATCCTGGATCAAAGGACAAAGAATATCCTACTTAACAAGAAACTAACTATTAATATTTCGTTATTGCACCATTTTTATTTATAACTTCTATAAGTCTGTTTGGCATAGAATTAAATAACCTTATACAATAATCATTAGTAATAATATTTTTCCATTCATTATTATTTACTATTTCCAGTAATTCTTGGGCATTCCGTGGTCTCACATTTCGTTTTTGGATACTTCTTACGAGTAGTCCCCATACTAGTTCCACAGGGTTAAGATCTGGACTATGACTGGGCCAGTTAAGAATATTGATGTTGGAACGGGACAATTGTCTTGTTGAAATATGAACTCATTATTAGGAAATAATTGTGATACAGAAGGGAGCATAATATTGTCTAAAATCCTAATATACGTTTCACTATTAAATCGTTCCTCAATATGCCACAAAACACCAGGACCACGTGCCGATATCCAAGCCCACATATTGACGGAAAATCTACCACTTTTATCATTGTTATAGGTATATATTTCTCCTCGAATCGAGTATTCGGAGGACGGTAAACACGAATACGACCGCTGTGTGTTGACTAGAAAATTTTTTCGTCTGTAAAGATTACATTGTTCCAAAAATTTACATCATGCGCTAAAAATTCAAGCGCAAATCCTATTCGAGCTTCTTTATGTTCAGCTTCAAGTAAGTATTGCTGTGCTGCTGCATGACAGCGTAGCTCCGATTCTCTTACTCGCCGGCGGCCAGTACTATACTCGATCCAGGAAAGTTCGTTTCTTCAGCAGCCTGAATAACTGAGTAAAATGGATTTTCTGCTAAAGCATTTACCAATTGCAAATCTTGTTGAGTTGATATCCTTCGTCGCCCGGATCCAGAATTTCTACTAATCGTACCTTTTATTCTCAACTTTTTAAAAATGTTACACACAGAATTTTTGTCAATATTATAACGCAGTGCAATTTGTCTCATTGACCATTCATCTTCTGCTTTAGTAATAACTCCAGATTTAACTAAATAACTTATATGAGGCATATTAGTTTTTTGCACACTTACAATAAATTATGAACTAACTGACAATGTCACAAAAATTAAAGTTAGATGTACACAACTAGATTTTAGCAAAATACCGTTATAAGACTAGTCCTATTTTCTTTTGCTCACGACCGCACTCTACCATTATGGTTCAATTTGAAAAAATTTAGTTTTGTTCAAATTTTCTGATCATATGGAATTCTAACGATGCACTAACTAATTTCGAGTCCAATTTTTTTCGTGGAGTCGACATATCACTTATGCCCCCCCATAAGTATCGCCGTACTGAGAATTTTTAAAAAATTCCAAAAATTAATATACAGTGTGTTCCATTTAAAAATAAAAAGTTGGGGTCATTTCCGGTGGGACCGGAAGGGGGAAAAATGACAGTTATGCTACAAAGTGTCACCTTCGTCATATAATATATCTATCAAGTTTCATTCTAATATTCTAAAAAACAACGAAAAAGGGGTCTACCATGATCCATAAACATCCGGTAGATCTTCGGTAAGACTTATTTCTGTTAAACTTATAGAACATTCTATTTAGACATTATTGTAACATTATTGTAAGTTCTTTCAACTAGAAAATGATATAGACATTAAATGACACCTATTTGTAAAATGTTGAGGAAAGTTCTAAGATATTCTATTCAAAAATTTGTCGAAATATTTAAAATATACCTAATATAGACTCAAAAAAGAGTTGTTAGTGCTGTTAGAGAATTTTCTGATGGAAACAAGAAATATAGCTGCTATGCTATTCACGGCGGCATTAGAAAAGCCTCACGGTAGAGTTGATACTGTTGAGTACACATGAAGGAGTTTAGCAAGTTTTCTCTTAGTAAAATGCAGGTTTTCACGGCCGTTGTCTAATGAAGTAGTTTCTTCCGGGTCTTGCCGTGGTCGTCGAACTTGACTTGACGTTTCGCTGATCATCCTGTCAGCTTCTTCAGAAGGATTCTAAAGACTGAATTTGTTGTGTTACACTCCTCGTTATATACATAGGGGCGGATAGCTTCGCTGGTCATTGGTCGTGCTTGGTTCGCTTCGCTGCTCATTCGTCGTGTTTGGTTGACCGTGACTTACTACCTGGTACTTGGCAATACCAGTTTGCACGTGTTACTAAGTCGATACCCATCCTCTCTGTTAAATTTGTTCACGTTTTTAATAATTTTTAGTGATTCCCTAATGATTCGCGGATAAGAGCGCGTATTCCTGTCTAATATATTGACGTCCTCGTAGTCGATTTTATGGTTCTCGCTATTATCGACATGTTCTGCTATCGCCGACCTATCCGTGTATCCAAATCTGGTATTTCTCTGGTGTTCTTTGATTCTGCACTGGATACTCCGTCCTGTTTGTCCGATGTAGCTCTTACCACATGTGCACTTCAACTGGTAAACACCTTTTGATAACAGTTTGGGGATAGGGTCTTTGATTGAGGGAAGCATCTGCTGTATTTTCTTCACTGTTCGAGTCCGTACACCTACTTTCTTTTTGAATAAAATCTTCAGCCTATCTGTGACTCCCGCGACGTAGGGTAATCATGCATACTTTGTTGGTTGTTGCTCTTCTTCTTCTGTAGTTCTCCTCTGGTTAGCAACAACCAACAACGTATTCATGCCTACCCTACGTCGCGGGAGTTACAAATAGGCTGAAAAAGATTTTATTCAAAAAGAAAGTAGGTGTACGGTTTCGAACAGTGAAGAAAATACAGCAGATGCTTCCCTCAATCAAAGACCCTGTCCCCAAACTCTCAAACTGTTATCAAAAGGTGTTTACCAGTTGAAGTGCACATGTGGTAAGAGCTACATCGGACAAACAGGACGGAGTATCCAGTGCAGAATCAAAGAACACCAGAGAAATGCCAGATTTGGATACACGGATAGGTCGGCGGTAGCAGAACATGTCGATAATAACGAGAACTATAAAATCGACTACGAGGACGTCAATATATTAGACAGGAATACGCGCTATTATCCGCAAATCATTAGGGAATCACTGGAAATTATGAAAAACGTGAACAACTTTAACAGAGAGGATGGGTATCGACTTAGTAACACGTGGAAACTGGTATTGCCAAGTACCAGGTAGTAAGTCACGGTCAACCAAACACGACGAATTAGCAGCGAAGCGAACCAAGTGCGACCAATGACCAGCGAAGCGAGGCGCCGCCTAGGTATATAACGAGAAATGTAACACAACAAATTCAGTTTTTAGAATCCTTCTGAAGAAGCTGACAGGATGATCAGCGAAACGTCAAGTAAAGTTCGACGACCACGGCAAGACCCGGAAGAAACTACTTAACAAGTTTTCTCTTGGCAACTGTATTGATTATTTTCCAAATATTGTAGTCCAATGTCACATTTTTTTCATGACTTATTTTCCTAGAATGTTCACCCTATATCTTTTTCAGGTCGCATGCCAAATATTATTGTCTCAGTCACATTTTTTCATTAATTATTTATTTTAGAGTCTCCACCCTGTACGGTTTTACCAAAAAATTAGACCGATAAAGTCGTTCACATACAAAATCTACTATTACTTTTAAATTTCAATATTGCAAGATAATATTTTTCCTTCGAGATTTTTGTTGTTCAAAAACCGGAAGAAAAAATTAGTTCGCTAATTAATCCATCATCGCGCGGTCTGCTAATTTCAGCAAATTTCTACATTAAATTTTAATAGCAAGTTCAGGTGCTAGTTGCCTATCCTTGAATTATTTAAAGCATTGCATAAGATTTTATGTAACATGCAGTAGTAGCATCAAAAGGAGAATAATTTCTTTGATATTTCCATAAACTTTCACTTGTATTGATGACGTGATATTTACATCGGAACTTCCCAAGCGACAAGTGATTTGGGAAAAATACTTTAAGAGACTTGCAATTTTGTTTTACTTTGATAAATATTTTCCTCTGTTATGTACAACATTTAATAATAGGACTTGGAGTGATTGTGCTCATAAAATCTCGTATTTATGCCAAATGTTAATTTTAAATTCAAATACAATGTCGGAAGTGAGGTAATAATAATAATAGTTTGGTTGTTCAAAGTGTGTAGCTGACTCGACGATTAGCAAATAATGGTATTTTGTGATTTAGTAGGTTAATAGTGTTAATGTTGCATAATAATAATTAAAAAAATCTTAGAGATTCGTAAGTTGCATTATGCAGCCTGATGATTGAACATGGCGTTTTCTTATAGCTATCTTCATTTGGAGAAATATAGTTGAAAAATTATGCAGACTACGTTACCCAAACCGAAGACAAAGTTAAAGATAATGCCCCTTTGTTATGTTCGGTATCTACTATACCCACGTAAAACTTTACTTAGATCAGATATCATGAAATTGAAATGCCGGCGTTTCCACGGAATTGATTTACTTCGCCCATTCAGTAGCCATCATCAGGATCGTATCCTTTGCCATGAATTCGAAGGAAGTAAAATTGAATATGTAAATATGGTTTCAATATTTAGGCATCATTAGGTGTCTATTTTCTTTAGTTTCACATAATGGATGAAGCTCTGTTTTAAGGTTGTATTTTCATTCTAAATGTCGGCGTCGAGAGGATTTTTATAACTAACAACATATTATCGGAGACAAACAACCGACCGACCTTTGACTGAGTGTGTATACAAAATCTATCCACTGCTGCTACTTCCAAAAATATAGATATATAACCCTACCACCTAGAAATGTTTCAAAATGAAAATATTATTTGAATATTTTAATTACCTACTCCATAAAATCTCGTTATCGGTGAGGCTCCTTGGTCTTTTGGAGCTATTTTATGTAAATTTATGGTAAAAATGCCAACGCCAACATATTTACGTCCATCAACTATTTTTAAACAATACAGTGGGTGTACATGAAATATGGAATAAATAGTGGTGGTTTTCGAGTTTAGGGGTAGTTACTGACGGGCGGCAACCTTACAAATATCACCATCGTGTTGAGCGTTGTCGAAAACAGGGGGTATCCATGTTTCATCCCTGTCACAGAACTTTTGGGGTTATTTCAACTTTTTCATGGACTAAGACGCCAAGATCAAGACTTCTCTAGATGAGTATGTAAAACCAACATTAATTTTTCAATTCTTTTGCGGTATAGCTAAGTGTTCAGTTTAGGCTCTTTTGAAATTAATGTTTTTCGTCATTTTATTAAGTATAGCTCAGTATTTTTACTTTTCCATATACTAGTGTAGTCATTTTAGTCCAAAATTTCACAATCAGTTTAAAAAACCCTTACAAGCAAGAGATTTGGTATAAGTATTTAAAAACCCGACTAAGGTACTAAAAGTCCCCGAAAAATAAAGTTGTGCCACGGCCGCCATCTTGGAGAATGTCGGCCGAAAACCCATTTTTCATACTTATCTCGGAAACTATTCGTTATAAAAAAAATTTCGAATGAAAAATGTTTGTCATAAAATTGTCTACTCTTTTTGTTCTTACCATTTTTTTTTATATAACTTGCAGTTTAGCCAGAAATTTAATTTTTGACTTGAAAAATAGGTCTGTTGTTGACCGTCTTTCTTTATCTGTCTAAATATCATAAATGAGAGCTCTCTACTCTTAATTGTTTCAACAGAATTAGAGAAGGCACATAGCGGTACCACAGTCGTTGTTGTTGGCCAAGGCACAGATTTACTTGTTCTGGTAACTTCCTTTGCTTCCAAAAAGCACGGAAAAAGTTGTTGAAAAACGTTGTAAATAAAATTCTACACATTTTCGGTAATTGTCGCGATGCAATTTTTTCCAGGTCATGGGACTTTTTGGTACATTTTTACTGTACAGTCGTGGCCAGTGAATATGAGGTAGCTCTTGAATCCGATTTTTGCGATTTTTAGTGTTGTAATAGGGGCTGTACTTTGGCGGCATGCAGCGTTGACGCCAGGTTGACGTTAATAAAAGCCCACTTTAAATTGTACACATTTTAGTGCCTCATATTCACTGGCCATAACCGTACTAAATTTCCATATACACAACAATATACCAAATAATTTAAAGCACGACCGCATCGAAAATGACAAACTAAATTATTGGTCATGACGTACAACTGACAAGAAGAGAACTTCTGAAGGTCATGACCAAGCACTCGGAAATAGTAGATATTGTCAAAAACTTACCAAACAACAAAGCCCCGGAAAAAGACGGCGTCGAGTTACAAACTGCTCAAATATCTCCCGAGGAAAGGTATTGCGCAGTTAACGTATATCGTTAACGCGATCCGGCGGCTGCAACACTGGCCTAGCCAGTGGAAATGCGCCGTGGTCGTGCCCATCCTTAAACCAAACAAGAACGTGAAGTTCACCGGCAGCGACAGGCCTATCTCATTACTGTTGGCGATCTCCAAGTTGGTGGAGAAGCTCGTCCTAACCAGACTAGCCGCTGTTCAGGAAGAGTTCCACATCGACGATGAGTCTCAGTTTGGCTTCAGAAGGGGCAGGGGTACGGTACAACAAGTCGTTAGGATAGTTAACGACGTCAAAGTATAATACAATCTCGGGAAGGGCACCGCCATGGTGCTTGTCGATACTGAGAAGGCGTTCGACACCGCTTGGATCCCGGGATTACTATGCAAAATGCACGACTACAACTTTTCGACATATTTCACCAAACTCATTCACTTGTTCTTGACGGGCAGATCTCTGCAAGTTCGAGTGAATAACAAGCTGTCAACACGGCGGGACATTCGCGCGGGAGTCCCGCAAGGATCATGCCTGTCACCAAAGTTGTACAACCTGTACGTTTCCGACTTCTCAGAGTTCCCGAATACGAAGCTGGCCAAGTACGCCGATGACACAGCCATGTATGCACATTCTCATAATGCTCAAGCAGCAAACATGCTGCTCAAAGCTCACATGGCCCGTGCCACGGCGCATTACGATCGGTGGAAGATTCGGGTAAACGCCGATAAGTCGGAGGCGATAGTCTTCACGCGCCTATTTACTGAAAATAAAATCCTAACACCAATCTTGATCCGGAGAAATCAAATTCCAACCAAGAGGTGCGTGAAGTACTTGGGGGTCAGACTGGACCAGCGACTAACGTTCAATACGCACATAAATGAGACAATACGGACGGTCTACTCCCTGTCCAGGAGTCTGTATCCGCTCATGGTCAGGGGTAGCAGACTTAACAGACAAAATAAAAAATTGTTGTACACGATGGTGATCAGGCCGTCCATCACATACGCGGCGCCGGTGTGTGCAGCATACCGACCACGACAATGAGAAAACTAAAAGTGATCGAGCACAAGTTTATGCGCCTCATTTCAAATTCTGGAAGGTACACCTCCCTCAGAGACCTACACGCACTTTGCCACGACATAACCCCAATAGCGGACTACATCCGGGACATCTCCCAAAAATTCTACTCTTTAAAACTGGACGATGGTCCGCTAACAAGAAACATAACACAAATTAGACAGCATAATGCGCGATTTCGGATAAAACACTCTACCGTACCAGCCGTTACCTATTTTCCGGCAACCTCTGTAGCCAAACTTTACCAACTATAACTTCCGCTTGCCCTATCCGTCTTTACTGATATTTCGTACCTTTGAATCTTTAAATCTTTTCTGTACCTTTCTTCCTTTATGTTTGTTCATGTTTGTTCCGTTTGTTTCTTGTTTTCCTTTTGTACATTTTGTTTCTAAATTAATTTCCCATCAGAATTTTTCAACAAAAAACAAAATTTTCGAAAAATCAAAATTATCAAAATCAAAGTGCAGCCTGGCATTTACACGTTTCGCAGAAGGTTCCTAGTTCAGATTGAGGTACTTGCGTCGGCATCAAAATTTAAAAAAAATGTGAGAGTATCTGAAACCAAGTTTAGTTATAAGTTTTTTAAAATCTGTTTTTGTTAGATATAGAAAATGTTACCACCTATTTTAATTCATCTTTTATGTGAAAGGAGTTTAGTTTAAGTTTTAAATTGTGTTTAGCAAAACCAGTTCTATTCCGCCCGACCCTGCAACCCGCCACCGCGAACTACTTCACTCCTTAACTTCACTCCAGTAATAAATTTTTTTTTTATACGTTGAGAACAATTTTAATCCTCTCACTGAACCTGAAAATTAACTATTAATACTAGTAGATAAGTCACTCAATTTGCTACAAACTCGGCAGTGGAAGATGCAACAACATTTTGGAAAATGTAAAACAGAATAACATTTCTAAAAAGTTCTTGTAAAGCGTACCTGTTTAAATTTTTAAGTAGATTTAACCTTTGAATATTTTGCCATTGTAGACAGTCCATTTTGCAACATTATCATTATTTTAAATCTTAACCAGCCAACCCATTGTCTGCATTGCGCATTTTACACTTTGGAACAATCATTCCAAATAATAAAGATCACCAACAGAGTAACTTCGTTAGGTAATCCTCATTCCAGCCTTGTGTGTATTCCTATTTGAAGAGATAACTTAACCTCCACTTCTTGTAGATTGTTGTTCGTGTGAAAGCAAAAGTGGCGTCGAATGTTGCAAACCAACATAACATAATCAGTAATCACCTAGATCTGAGAGAAAAAAGTTCATATATGTACTGAAATGCTGCTGTGCGTGGCTGAATAACGGTCAATTATGAAATATACGTTTTCTTGCGTTAATTACTGCGTTTTCAGTTTGTTGTTTATCGGTGGTTTAGCTCAGGAAAAAATTAGAATTAACATCAGTACAGGTATGTCATTATGATTTATTTGCATACAATTATTGTAAATCAATTAACGATGGAAATATCGACAATTATAAAAAAATGTATAATTTTAATTTGATTATTGTTGTGGTCATGGTATAGCAATTTTTCATATGAATAACGTTATATTAATATAAACCGTTCATTGATGATATTTAATAACGTTATAAAAAATAATAACATTTGATGTGACTAATACAGTTTTATTTTGTGAGATTGTAATATACACGCTTCAGCAAGATTAAATATGCAATGTCGAACTGGCCTGATTTGGCCCCATTGGCAACAAATGTATGTTGGCCCCTACGCCTTACCCACTCTCCGAGAAAAAATTCCCCTTATATCTTTGCTACAATTTTTTTAGGCACATTTTTGAAATTAGGTTCATATTACGTAAAGTTTTCTGGTAGATCCATGTCTAGAGGGCGCAAAGCAATTCAAGCTTGCGATCATCCACTCTATTAGCTTTAATCCCTCTTCGAAAATACACGATGCTTGTACTTTTCGAAGAGGCATGTAGTGCCAAATGTCTGAAATCTGTGGTAATACATTATGGACTAGCTCTCATATCGTTTGGTCCCGAAAATCATTCGAATAGTACGCGAAAATAAAAACGTACATGTGCAAAACATTACAGAGAAAAATGCTCCATTACAAATTTAATATTAGCGAACTTAGTTACATTTTGTATAATATAAACTTGGTTTTTGGCCATTTTGGGGGATTGGCGGGGTCGAGGAGGGGTCTCGATACCACCATCGTGCTCAGAATCCTCGAAAACGAGGATAACACAATTTTGGCTGGTAGGAGACGGCTGAAACGCGGCTTACACCTTTCGGGGGTGGTTCTTGGCCATTTGGGGGATGGGGTGAGCTCGGAGAGAGTTTTAACCACCGCCATCGTATTCAGCATCCTCGAAAACGGAGGGGGCGAGGGGGGGCATAGTCTCGTTAGGCTATTCCTGTCTGACTTACAGAATGCACTATATATTTATGCATAGATTGGTTATGTCATCGTCTCTCCTTCGTTTTCGAGGGTGCTGAATCGATTCCCGGAGTCAAACCAATTTGTCCACCTTGGCAACCCCCTCTAATTGGCCAAAAACCACCCCCAAAGTCCCCTTTTCTGTAAACTCGTTTACTTTCCCCAGTTTTCGATTAATTATTGTTCCCTCAAGTAGAATGAAAGGTCCTTCGATGGATTTGAGCTCAGCCACCCCTACCCCAAACTTTCACCCCTGTAGGGGGTTGCAAAATTGATATTTTCTTGTGAGAAAAAAAATAGATATTTTACAGAAGATGTTTTTTTCAATAAGGTGGTACGTGAGCAAAGGTTGTGTAACTACCACCCGGGGTTGTTTTCACCCTTCAAAGGGGTGGAAAATTTTTTTTTGGGGGAAATAATTAATATTTTGTAGGAAGCATCTCATTGAGTAGAGTGGTGGGTGACCAGTAATGTGCAACCAACACCGGGGGTTGGCTTCATCCTTTAAGGGGGCGGAAATTTTTACACGTCTATAATTGAATCAACCCCGAGCTTCTCCATGTGACTTATGTAAATTAGCTTTAAAATTAGTAAGTTTTTAGTATATCTAAAGAAAAATCCACCCATCGATGACTTTAACTCCATCCGCTGGCAATATTTAGAGGCACGAAAGAAAAATTTGAAATGAATATTACCATCGTGTTCAGCACCCTCTAAAACGGGGATATTTTCAAGCATTTTGATTTTTTGGGGATATTTTAATATTAGGGGAGAGGGTGGTTTCAACCTCGGGGATGGAACAGATGAATGGTTAAATTTCATATGACCTACCCGAATCCTATCCAAAAAACCAATCTGTATGCCGACGATGAAAAAAAAACTAGTAATAGGGGTGGTTTTTCAAGTTTACTGGTAGTTGCTGAGAGATGGAGAACATCAAAAATATCCACGTTTTATATTTACACTTAATTACTTAATTGTTTAGTAAATTTATAAAATACATATAATTCTATACTAAAATCAACTTACATTACTAGAAAAACAAAAATTTGTATTTTCATTTACTTCAGTGTTTGTTTTGTATCTTAGTCAGTCTCCTGATTTTATTTTCTTTTGTTAGTGCTATAAAATATGTAAAACTTAGTAAGCAAATGTTAACGTAGTTTAATGCAACTACAAAAGTAACTCAAGAGCTCAAATTG
The DNA here is from genome assembly GCA_963675555.1 of Leptura quadrifasciata. Classification (NCBI taxonomy): domain Eukaryota; kingdom Metazoa; phylum Arthropoda; class Insecta; order Coleoptera; family Cerambycidae; genus Leptura; species Leptura quadrifasciata. Next base: position 20,988,526 of record OY776674.1, read on the forward strand.
GTGATTGAAATGGACGCCGAAACTTCAATATATCGCTAGAATTCATTTTACCCGTATGCCAAGACCATTCATTTTATATAAAATAGTATATTACACTACGAAGGAGGTAAGTAGGTTTTACCAGTCGAGGACGATTTTGCACCCGAGTGTAGCGAGGGCTGGCAAGAGAGTACGAGACTGGCCAAAACTTACCTCCTGTGGTGTATTGGTGTATACCGTTTTATCTGCTTCCCTACTGTTCATGAAATAAAAAATCAGATTTTAGATTTCTTGATCAATTTATTTTGACAGTGATACTAAGTAATTTTTTTAGATTAATGAATGTCTGCTTTGATTTTGTTGATATTAAGGCGTAGTTATCAAACGTGAGGGAAGTTATCCAAATTTACCAGTTACGAGACATCTATCTATCATTTTCATTTCCTAAAAATGTACGGGTGGCCAAAAATTATTTTTCAATTAAGAACATTTTAAATTGAATTTTCTCAATTTGTTCAAATGGAACACCCTGTATATTTTTTGACTATGGATGTACATATGAAAAACGAAAATTTTTGTAAGTACTTCCCTAGGGCTAATTGCAACCAATTTCGTTTTATTGAGCAATAATTACAAAATTCAAAAACAAACTTAAAAAAGAGGTTTCTTCAAATAACTTGGTAGAAAAAATTATAATAAATGTTCCACGTGGTGCCCATTTTGATTGACACACATCTCTATGCGCTTTTGAAATTAGGTTCCCACAGTTCCTAAAACTGCCGGTGTGATAGATGTAAAGGCAGTTATTATTCTTTCTATCATATTTTGTACTGTTGTTGGTGTATCTCTACAAAGTATTTCCTTCACGTATCCCTATAAAAAGAAATCCATTTTTGCAAGATCTGGAGATCTAGCAGGCCATTTAGTGGGTCCATTTCTTCCAATCCATTGATTAGGGTAGGTATTACTTAAGTGGTCTCTAACTGCATTTAAATAATGTGGTGGAGCACTATCTTACTGAAACCACATCCTATTTCGAATTATTTCAGGGAGATTTACCAATAATTGTGGTAGATAGTTTTCCAAAAAATGAAGATAAATAACTCCAGTCAATGTATCATCAAAGAGATGTGGCCCTATTACATGTTCTCCAATAATTCCTCGCCAAACGTTTACAGACTATCTGTGTTGGTTATCAACTTGCATAAAAAAGTGAGGATTTTCCGAAGCATAATAATGGAAATTGTGCATATTAACAAATCCATCTTTATGAACAACAGTATTGAAGAAGTTGACATCATGTTGCATTTCACCTGGCCCAATTACAAAATTGTATCGTCGTCGTCATCACATAATTCCTGGTGCATTTGAATATGATATGCATGCAACTTATTTGTTTTTTAGATTCGACCCACAGACCGTCTACTTATTCCTACTAATGGGCTCACTTCTCTTTGACTAATATGGGATTCTCAACCATTGCCAGCACCACAAAAAACTCATTTTTTTCGTTCACAACACATTTTATTATTTTACTTTTTTTTGTATTCGACATTTCCAATTTCCAGGAATCTATCGAGAAGGTTTTGGATGCTGCTAACAGGATAACGTTGGAGATAAATTCTATTGGCAAGTAAACAATTTCTGTCTGACTCGCCCAAAACAAAAGTCATGTCTACAAGTTCCGCTTTATTAAAATTCATATTGTAAAATTCCAAATATTTTGATTGATTGGAAGAAATGGTCCCACTAAATGGCCGCATTTCAAAATTGCATAAAAACGTGTGTCAATCAAAATGGGCAACACGTCGAACGCCTATTATAATTTTTTCTAATGAATTATTTGAGGGAACTTCTTTTTAAAGTTTATTCTTAAATTGGATACTTATTTATTTATAAAACGAAAATGGTTGCAATTAGCCATAGGGAAGTACTTACAAAAAATGTTCGTCTTCATTTCCACGTCACATCGTCGAAAAATATACAGGATGTTTCATTTGAAAAAATTGAGAAAATTCTATTTAAAATGTTCTTAATTCAAAAATAATTCTTGGCCACCCTGTACATTTTTAGGAAATGAAAATGATTAAAAAACATTAATTATTCATATAAGTTTTTGTTAAAACCTATAATTGTGACTGTGTTGATTTTTTTAATATTCATCTGCAGATTGTATTATTCCAACAAAAAAATGGATTACGTCCAAGTGGTTGGGAGATATTCATAAGAATGAATAGAGCCCAGAAAGAGCCTTCAAAAAATGTACTGATATACATAGCATTCCAAAAAAGGCACTTGGTCCTGTAATTTCGTCTTGGCTCGCCCTGTATGTTCGAAAATAATTTCCAGTTATAGACTTTTTTATCTAGTTTACTTGTAATTTTTTTAAAAAAATTTAGCTATCGTAGAACTCGAGATATCGAGGTCCGACGCACTATTGCACTATTGAAAACCCTATTTTTGCACGGTTTTTCGCTTATAACTTTAGTTAAGTACGAGATGGCAAACTTGAAATTCGTGTTTAGCACCCCCAAAAACGTAATGGAAGATAGAGAAAAAAACTCCTCCAAAACTTTCCAGGCAGGATCCTAAATTGACTGGAGTAAATCTAATCTCCTAGGAAACCACGCCAAACATTCAATGTTTGAGATCTTTGAATATGAAATTCTCGCATTAAATGTGGATCACTCTCAACGCAATATCTGAAAATGTTTTCATTAAGAGAAAATATACATTCATCGGGGAAACAAATGTACAGAATATTTGAAGTAGCAATTAGACAATGACTAAGTACTCCACAAAACTGCATAAAACACTGATTCGTGAAACACCTGTTACTCCAAAGTCTAAATAATTGTGATAAAGACTGTTAATCCTCTAAAGTAATTGCTCCAAAAACTACAACTTCTAGAGCTTCGAAATTAACCAATCGTATTGGGTTATGCTTTTTGCTATCAACTGTTCCCGTTTCCATAACTTTGTGCACCAATTTTATTACGTACCTACTGTTACTTATTTCCACCATCCAGTAAACACCCCCAAACGTGGGTTCAATAATTGAAACAAGGATTTTCACTAACTACTAATTTGTTAATCACTTAATTTACATAATTAGTCTTTATAACAACACACTAATTATAACTGTGATCTCCTATAGGCTCGCTACTATAATTCAACTTGTTACTGTTCTTCATCACTTGCTCATCCAATGTATAACTGACTGAGTCCGTGCGTTAAATCCGCTTCTTATATATCCGTGGCATTTATTCTTGATTTCTCTATTTCGCTCCAGACTGCTCCGAACAACTTTTCGATCTTTCTAATCTGTCATTTCAGATTATTCTACCGCGTTTCAGTCCATCCGTGGTAATGATAGTTCGCCAGTTGTCCTACAGATGGCGCCGTTTTACCGGTACCTGCCTAACTAGACAGGCCTTCTTTCACTCTGCCACCAAGGACTAAACTTCTCTTCGTAAGAGGGCGTGGGCGTGCATATAACGGTACTCACGTGTTGCCTCTTTCCCTGATGAGTAATATTTAAAGATTTAACTACAGCTCTTGCCGAATTATTGTTGCTGTAGTATAAACTTACAAATCCAATTCTTTCTTGATTGCTACTAAACTTTTAAGTAGGTATCGGCAGTCGGCAACGCCCGAGTACATCTTCTTGTTTGAATTTCTGTTAATTTGGTAGTAGATTAAGGATTAATAATAGACAATATCTAAATTAAAATTAACATTTTTCATTGTTGGTGTATTACAATTACTACTAATTAGACAGGATAGTATGCACATAAAAGATATTAATTATCCTTAACATCGCGACCGTAAGGCCACTTGGTGCTATTAAAACAATATTTAATTATGTTTTCTAAATAACGCAAAAAATTTACTACGTATAAATTTCATTAATTTGTCTGGGTAAATATGTCCTTTCACATTGTTAATGAAATTACGAAACACCTGAGTAATTACGTGCTTTATCAAAAAGCCTTGATTTAGCATAAGAAATGCCATTGAAATGGTTGGACCTTCGAAAAAAAAAAATCATTAATACACTTTTTTATTTAAATCAACTTTTTCTACCTGTATATCATCAATTTGTAACGGTTCAGTTTTCTTTTGCCCATTAGTAAATAATTAGATCAATGGCTGGTACGCCATGATATTAATTTGAATTCTCTGGTGTAAGATATTACTGGTTGATTTATGGGGCAAATCAAGTAGAAATAAGGGATCATCATTAAATGGGCGAGTCAGATAACTATCGGTTCTGGAGGAGCGAGCTTTGCTCGTCCTTGCTAAAGATCTCTTGCTCGGGCTTTATTAAAATTAAAATTGTGTTGATTTAAATTTTTTTTAAATGTTATGCGAAACACCATTGACCGAACCAAACGGCAGAAAAATGTTTGAGACGTTTCGTTCTTGTATACACACTAAATCACATTTTAATATTTCTTACTCCCTTTCATAATAGTGTGGGGATGGAATTGGGGGTGATAGTGGAGGGTGGCTGATGCCAAAAAAATTTTTAAGACCTTGACTTTTCGTACATACCCTAAATTACAATTTTATGGACTCTTAACTGCTTGCTTTGCCTATTTACCCCATTTACCTCCGAACCCTTCAACGGAATTAGATCAAAATATAATCTAGTTACAGATCTCTCTCTAATACATAAGTGTACCAAATTTCCAATCAATATCATAAACGGTTCCAGAGTAAACGTGCGCACAGCCAGATAGAATTTCTTTCGTTCAAATTTAAAATCTCAAAGTTTGATGACATTAAAAAAAAAATTGCGTTACTATACTTCTACTGGACGAGGAAGTAAAATCTCATGGTTACATTTTCTCTATCGGTTTGGTCCATTTGATTGATGTGAGTGCATTCACTGCACTCTAGATGCAAAAATAAAAATAGTATCAGAAATGTTTAAAAAACTAGGAAATCGTACTTAAAACATCTCCGGAACCCAAAAATGTTAAGATATACCGTTCTATTTAAAATTTCAAAGTTGGGGTCATTTTCGGGGAAACAGGAAGTGAAGGAATTTCATCGGTAATAAAAATTTCGAGAAAAAACACCGATGAAATTTATTTTTTTCCAAAATGTTCCTGTTATCCTTTAAATAACAGGAAAACTAGGGGAATTTATGGCCATACGAATATTCCATTTGATAGAACGTAAAGAGACTTTTCTTTTGAGATATAATACAATTTGATATGATTTATAGTTTTAATACAATTAATTAACGAAGCCGCGAATCAAGCACAAATTTGCGACCTAGAGGGGCCCGGCGACGAGCGCTGAAACAGCGAGCTCACCGTTCAGTCAACGTGTCACGCTCTAAACAATAAAAGCGCGCACGCCGAGCACCTGGGCATCAGTTCACCGATCGCATTCAAGTAATAAATATATCTAAATAGTGCCGTCCGTCTCATCCATAGGAAGTAGGATACCGACTCAGGCGTAGTTATCATACAGTCAATGGCCAAAGTAGCAAAAATACTTTCTGACGCCGCCAGGAATTTAACGTTCAGGTTCGCTGTTAAGCCACACGCTACTCCCAGACCAGCTATCCGCCAACCAGATAGGGATCGAATTCGTCCATCAGTAACACTAATGATGCCGTTTGCCCCTCCAGTGCCTATGGCGTCACAATCAACTCCGCCCAAGACAGAAATGGGCCTCCATGAAAAGCATCCACAACATATCGTACAAATTGAGCCAACAACCCCTCCACCGACAGTCATGTATTGTATCAATCGGCACCACTCGAAGTCGAAAGGGGGACCTAATGAAGATGTTCGAGGAAGGAAAAGTGTCAAATGATAAGAAATTTGTCGTTTTTGGTACATATTACCTCTGCCAAGTTTCTTTGGAAACTAACGCTTGCCTAATAATTCCGTTGACATCCGGTATGATGGAAACTTTTTGTTTTAAGATTAGCATCAGATTCCTCAGCAAAATATATAGTTATTATACGTGTTATGCAGTAAAACTTTCTTCCTAAACTACTGCTGATATTTCTTCGTTAGCCAATTTGCTTACGCAACCTCGCTGAAATCAACAATTCTAAATATTAAAAAAGTTTCTCTGATATATATCAGAAAGAAATAAACACAAATTCATTTCCTCCTGTTCTCGATCACCTACTTTGGAATGAGTAACCGGAATGCTGCTTTATAATAACCTTGTACTCGATTATAAACAGTTATTGATCGACAATCGACACACTAATATATTTTTTCATAACCATAATGATAGCGTTGGTAAATAATTTAATTGTTGGCATTTAATACCATTATACTCGATTGGCAAATCAACAACCTCATGACTTTTGATGAGCAATTACTCATTTTTAAAAATAAATTCGAGTTACTCTAGCAATAAAACCGATTCCTTTTACTTATTAACTGTTTAATTACTCATCGTGCAAATATCACATTTTACTATGATCTTTTATAAATCCCAAGGAAAACAAATCAGGATTTTTTAGTGTGTAGTCTAATCGATCGCAAAATGTGCAGCGTTAAATGAAACGTGTAATTATAAATGCTTTGATAGGTGGAAATTTATCACAGATAGTAAGTAAGTAAACATTTATTTCCCACCATTATTACAATAAGAAGTACAATCAATTATGGAATAAACTTAATTTATAATGTAATAATAAATAAATCTAGCTAAAGGTGAAGGGAAAGACGTAGTTTTGGGAACAGTAAATAATTATTATATATTTAATGCGCTAAAGAGAATAATCCTTAATAATATTTAGTTATAGCTATAGCTATATAATATGTTTAGACATGCACACATATATATTGATATATACACATATACACACACACATACACCTCTATACATACATACACAAACATAAACACTCATGATACATGTTTAAAGCACTTTTTACGTTCTATATATTGCTATAAATACAACAATACGTAACAATTTCATATATCTTTTTAGCAAAAAATAGCAGCATTTGATAGTTTCAATTAGTTTGTTATTTTATTTAAAATACATTTTTTTATGTAAAAATAGATATTTTGTTAAGATTGTTTATTTAAAAATATTCAAACAAAATAATTCTACATACATATACACCGACACCAAGTACGTATATGGACGAATTTATGGGTATCTAGACATTTCATATTCATAGGTGATAAGCAGACTGAATGCACAACTATACAAAGGAATGTAATTGGTGGGAGTGTTATAGTACTTTTCACTTATCACGTACAAAAAAAAAATTGAAAAGTCTTAAAATTCGCAAAATAATTCAATCTTTCAGTTCAAATAATTAGAATATGACAAAAAGTAATCTTACACTTAATTTAATTAAAAAGAACACAATTTTCAAGAACAAATTCTGAAAAGATTCATCGATAATTCTTAAATAACCCCAATCCATCATCAAGTGCCTTAAAATATTCAAATTACCAAGTTTACGGCTCTAACATTACTAAATAACATCCTAAAAAATACCGCGCCCAAATGAACTTGAAAGCCATCAAAACTACTTTCCGCACTCCAATCAAGGTCGCTCCCGTTAATTTTCTATCGATTAATCGGTTTCTTCAAATTCGACTCTCATTTCATTTGGCGCACCTCCATTCATATCGTTCAATAGAGTACCGGTACTACCGTCCCCCCATCACTATCAAAACTTACTTTCATTCAGTCCCCTAATGCTATCAAAACTTACTACCATTCGTTCATCGTGGACCTATCGGTACAATTTCATATCATCTCAATTCTAAGTGCAGGACCTTCGGGATGACTTTACGGGGTAGTTTCAAATTTAATAAATCTTTTCAACTAATTTTCATTAATAACTTCCGAAATCAAATCGATTCGAACTCCGTCCATATATCATTAAATTTCCCATTTTAATGCCGAGATGGTCGTATAATTTTCATGTCAGAATTTTCTATTTATACATTTTCTGATGCAATATTGTGCAATCGGGCCCGCACGGAATGGACGGGGACATTTCCAGACCTCCGCACGCCAAGTCACATTAACCATAGAAAAGGTCGAGCACGACGAGCCCAAGCAAAGTTAAGTCCAGCCATAACTACTGTCCAGCCAGAAATCAAGTCAAGTATATCCGCGAGATTTAGTAATGAATTAAATGTAAATATACTAGTACTATAGTTACTAAAAATAATAAAATTAGTGCCGTCTGTCTAATCAAGCTTGTCCGCTTTGACTTTAACGATATTTCCCTTATAACCGAGTCGCTGTGGTTGCTTCCTTGGCTGCACTAAGTAAAAAAGCTCCACTAATTTTCTGCCATCGCGCATAATCAAATAAATAAACTTTCTCTCAAACTATTTTACTGCCATCGCGCATAATAAAATGAATCTACATTATACAAATCTTCTGCCATCGTGCATAATAATAAACCAATAGCGAATTTTTCAGACATTCTAAATAATTTACAATTTGAAAAATTTTCCCAAATCGGAATTTCCGTTGTCGAAAAGTAACCGTTTCACAACTGTTTGTGAATTAATATTTGCCATTAAAAAGTTTTACGAACTTTGTTTTCATTTAATTAAATAAATATTATAATTTTGTTTTAAAATAAAGTGTTGTTATTTCAAGAAGTGATATACATGGCGAAGCTTTAAGCTCTATACTTCCAAATTCAGCTCAACCATCGTTTATTTTATAAACGCTGAAGGCTTGTTCGTGTTCAGGAGTTTGATCAAAACGGCTGCGACTTAACGCATGCTATATGAAGTTATTTATATTTATTCCACTTTAAGCAGAAGCATATAAATGTTTGTTTTGTAGAATATTTTACATTATTAATTTAATAAAATGGATGGTTATTAGGTTACCGAAAAAAAATCAGATAATTAAGTGGTATTATGGTGGCCATGGTACAGGTGATATGATTGATATGGCTAACAAAAGATACCTTTGAGTCGAATAACTCCTAGATCTCTGAGATGACTACAGCTCTTTAGTTCATTATTAATTATTGTATAGATAAATTTTATTGGATTTTGTGCATGAGTGTATGCCATAGAGCTACACTTTGAAATATTTAACTGTAAATTATTTATGCTATCCCAAGATCATAGCTGTATAAGATCGTTTTGCAAATCAGAGCAGTCTTCTACATTAGTGATAGATGTAAAAATTTTTAGGTCATCGGCATAAAATAATGTTTTGCAGTGTAAGCCAATGACGATATCATTTATGAAAATGTTAAAGAACAAAGGCCCAAGCACAGAACTTTGGAGAACACCTTATACCGCTGAGGTATCTATAGACCAAAATACACGGTATTGTACATTTAGTCGTCTACTTACTGTACTTACTAAGTAGGATTTAAAAAATTTTAGGAAGTGCTCAGTTAGTACAAATTAGGATGACTTGTTCAGCAAAATTCCGTGGTCCAGTCTGTCGAAGGCTTTAGAAAAATATTTATAAGTGACATCTACTTTAAAAACACGCCGAATCTTTATCTTGGTAATTTTTTTGTCAAATATCAGTATATGGGTTCTTACATTTCTATTAATTTCCTCACAAAAAGTCGTTTTGCAAAAGTTTACAATTTTCTATCAACAACTTCCCATTCAATAATATCATCATAATCCGAATGAACTAAAACAGCAGATTATCTTGTAACATTCGAAGCTCTTAGGAGATTGTATATTAGTCTTTATGAGTTACAGTTATGATTAATATACAGGGTGGGGCAAAAGTGCGTCGGACCTCGATAACTCGAGTTCTACGATAGCTAGAAATTTTGTAAAAAATTGCAAGTATATTAGATAAAAAAGTCTATAACTGGAAATTATTTTCGAACATACAGGGCGAGCCAAAACGAAATTACAGGACCAAGTGCCTTTTTTAAATGGAATGCTATGTATATCACTACATTTTTTTAAGCCTTTTTCTAGGCTCTATTCATTCCTATGTTAGCATTGAATCCCAACCACTCGAATGTAATGAATTTTTTTGTTGAAATAATGCAATCTGCAGATGGATATTAAAAAAATCACCACAATCACAATTATGGGTTTTAAGAAAAACTTATGTGAATACAAGTTACGAGGCATTCAATTAATGTTTTTGAGTCATTTTCATTTCCTAAAAATGTACAGGGTGGCCAAAAATTATTTTTCAATTAAGAACATTTTAAATTGAATTTTCTCAATTTTTTCAAATGGAACACCCTTTATATATATAATGTGATGTAGTAATGAAAAACGAACATTTTTTGTAAGTACTTCCCCATGGCTAATTGCAACTATTTTCGGTTTATAAATAAATAAGCGTCAAATTCAAGAACAAACTTAAAAAAAGACGTTCCCTCAAATAATCCATTCAAAAACTTTATAATAGGTTTTCGACCATTTCTTCCAATCCATTGAAATGAGTAAATAGCATATTTAACTGGTCCTTTACTGTAATGTTTTTTTCATACATTTTTTTGCTGTTTTCGTTATTCGACAAGCAATAAAACCTCAGTTTGGTATAAATTGTCGTGTACAAAGAAGCATTTATCACACTTATCGGTCGTTACAATTTGTATTGAATTTAAAATATTTGGAATTTTACAATATGAATTTTAATAAAGCGGAACTTGTAGACATGACTTTTGTTTTGGGTGAGTCAGATAGAAATTGTTTACTTGCCAATAGAATTTATCACCAGCGTTATCCTGAAAGAAGAATTCCTGATGTTAGCAGCTTCCAAAACCTTCTCGATAGATTTCTGGAAACTGGAAATGTCGAATATAAAAAAAAATAAAAGAATAAAACGTGTTGTGAATGAAAAAAATGAGCTCATTAGTAGCAATAAGTAGACGGTCTGTGGGTCGAATCTTAAAAACAAATACGTTGCATGCATATATCATATTCAAATGATGAGGATTTCCAAAAGCGCCTACAATTTTGTAATTGGGCCAGAAATAAAATGCAACATGATGCCAACTTCTTCAATACTGTTGTATTCAGCGATGAGGCAACTTTTCATAAAAATGGATTTGTTAATATGCACAATTTCCATTATTATACTTCGGAAAATCCTCACTTTTTTATGCAAGTTGATAACCAACACAGATGGTCTGTAAACGTTTGAGAAGGAATAATACATGTAATAGGGTCACATTTCTTTGATGGTACATTGACTGGAGCTATTTATCTTCATTTTTTGAAAACTATTTGCCACAGTTATTGGTAAATAAATAAATAAATTTAAATGTAGTTAGAGACCACAGAAATAATACCTATACCTTCATCAATGGATTGAAAGAAATGGTCTCACTAAATGGCCTGCTAGATTTCCAGATCTATGGGGATACGTGAAGGAAATTATTTATAGAGACACACCAACAACAGTACAAAATATAAAGGCAAGAATAATAACTGCCTTTAGGAACAGTGTGAACCTCATTTCAAAAGCGCATAGAGATGTGTGTCAATCAAAATGGGCAACATCTGGAACATTTATTATAATTTTTTCTACTGAGTTACTTGAATCTTTTTTAAGTTTATTTTTGAATTTTGTAATTATGCCCCATAAATCGAAATTGGTTGCAATTAGTCCTAGGGGAGTACTTACAAAAAATGTTCGTTTTTCATTTCTACATCACATCGTTGAAAAATATACAGGGTGTTCCATTTGAAAAATTTAGAAAATTCAATTTAAAATGTTCTTAATTGAAAAATAATTTTTGGCCACCCTGTACATTTTTAGGAAATGAAAATAATTCAAGAACATTAATTAGATGTGTCGTAACTAGTATTCACATAAGTTTTTCTTAAAACCCATAATTGTGATTGTGGTGATTTTTTAAATATCCATCTGCAGATTGCATTATTTCAACAAAAAAATTCATTACATCCAAGCGGTTGGGAGATATTCAATGCTAATATAGGAATGAATAGAGCCTAGAAAGAGGCTTCAAAAAATGTACTGATATATAGTATTTCATTTAAAAAAAAGGCACTTGGTCCTGTAATTTCATCTTGGCTCGCCCTGTATGTTCGAAAATAATTTCCAATTATAGACTTTTTTATCTAGTTTACTTGCAATTTTTTAAAAAATTTCTAGCTATCGTAGAACTCAAGATATCGAGATCCGACGCATTTTTGCCCCACCCTGTATATGGTCAATATCGGTCAAACAAGGGTACACTCTTGAAAAAAATATATATTATTATCAATTCATATTTCAGTAATATTTTTTTGTAACTGTTATTTGTTTTCAGACAAAAATGCACTGGATATAATAGAAGGCAAAGACTTTTCTAAAGCCGGTACGACTGAAAAAGCCCCACAAGCTAAGACTGTGTCGCCTTCGCCAGTGCCCCTTAATGCCATTTCACCTGTGCCAGTTAGGACTGTGTCCACAAATGTTCAAACAAAAGAAACTGTACCTGATAAACCTCCAAAAATTGTTTGCCCTGGCAAGGAAGTGCCTCGACCGTTTTTTTCTATACCCTGTGCAGCGACTAAAGACTGTGGCTTCTTGGGAAGGGGATTATTGTGTTGTGATAGGAGATGTATAAAAGGTGTCCAACCTCCAAAACCTGAAACCAAACATGCACGTAAGTGTAATTTTTACAAACTTGAATATTAATATTTTATTCACAAGCAAGAATTACTGATTCTATGGATTCGGCGATTTGTCAATGTTATGCTGGTTGTTGTTGCTTTATACCACCCGTAACAGTATCATCTTGAAAAAACCTATGCACGCCACTGGATTCACCACCCCTCAAAACGGGCCTGAACTAAATTTTGTCGAATTTTGAGTTTTGTTGAATTTTCAGTAATTACGTTTTTGCAGACATTACTAAAAATGCACAATACGTCATTTTAATAAATTTATTCTGAACGTTAAGATATCCATGAGAAAAAAAATTAAATAAAATTAAATTAGTAAGATGGTGTTATTATTATTATTCTTATGCTTAGTTTTAACAAGTCAAAAAATAAATATAAACTTATAACAAAACTGAAACAAAAAAAAAAAATAGATAATTCCGTTATAAAAACCACAAGATTATCTTCACTTCTACCAATCCACCATTTATTTCAATACATTTATTAAGCCTTTTACGCACATTCATAGTAACTTTTCATGTTTGTTCTGGAGTAATTTCTGCGCAGACTTGCATTATCCTAGCCCGTCGTTTTTTTTTAATACATTTATTTAACGTCGGCCTATTCACCCATCCAACTACTAACCACGCCTAACGTTGCTTTACATCGCATATCGAAGTATGTACATAGTAAAGACTCACCTACGCTCGCCCCTATTAGCCCGTAGTTCTAGTACAGTTTATGGTCTTGATTTGTAAATTTGGTGTTTCATTAAACCTCAAAGAAAAAAGATCGAGTGGCGTCAAGTCTGAGGATTTCGGCGGTCACTCAATCAAAGAACTGTTTCGCTCTATCCAACGGTTTTCAAAATGTTCAGTTAGCTATCTTCTTAGCAAAACAGCGTTATAAACAGAACTTCCATCTAAATGAGACTTTAAATTAAGGATTTTCTGTATGATAAACCATCTAATGCGTTCCAAAACTCGTTCCCAAGAAACACGTTCGCATTCAGATTATCCTAAAAGAAGAAAGGACCAATTATTTTGTCATTTAGTATTCCACACCAAACGTTCATTTTTTGCGAATACTGTTCTTTGCATTTCTAATGAATTTCTGATTCTCAGTTGATCAGAGAAGGACAATTTTGACTTGAAATCACCCCATTCGTGGTAGAAGTCACTTCATCGCTAAATAAAATTTCATTTAAAAATTAGGATTATTTAGATATTCCCCCTGTAACCAATAGCAAAACTCTTTTGGCGTGTAAGCTATTATTTTGTTTTTTTTTTCAGACATCTTCTAATACTTTCTCTGGGGATATTGAGGTTTAAACTAGCCGTTTTTTTTTTGTGGAAGGGAAACTCGTCATGAGTACCTGAGCTTATTTTCGATCGCTGCAGATAGTGCCGGACTCCTATCGGCAAAAGCCCCTCCCTCTCTTCTGCTACACGACCTGAAGCATTACTTTGGGTCGCCGCTGTCTTTTATTGTTCTTCCTACCTGGACACCCAAAGAAGGTGTGCTCCACCGAGTCTATTTCGGTACAATAGTAGCACTTTCTCCTATTCGTGATGTGTAATCTGTTGAGATATTCCTGGAATACTCCATGTCCTGTCAGCATTTGGGTTAGGTGGAAGTTCAACTCCCCATGTTTCCTCAAAACCCAAGTCCTTAGGTATGGAATGATTTTTTTAGTCCATTGTGCTTTGTTCTCGATGCTGTGCCATTTTTCCTGTCACAATTTTAGTATATGCTCCCTAATCACCTCTTTTTCTTCTCCGCCTCTGTTATGTAGTTCTTCCCTTTCCGCTGCCAACAAATCGATGGGTGGTGCACCCGCCACAATCAAGACGGCCTTTGCAGAGATTGTGCGATAGGCGCTGCACTCTCTCCAGCATCTCTCTGTATTTGCCATACGTCATTGCTCGTTTCCAAATTGACGCGGCATACGGATCTTCGAGTATATCGTTGAATAGAGTAGTTTTTTTTAGGCATCCCTGCACTTCCCCAATTTGGCATTAATCGGCCCAACGCCACGGTTGCATTTTCTACTTTTGATGCCACATTTTTGGTGTGTTGCATCATTCCTGTGTCCTTGTCAAAGGTAATACCTAGATATTTCAGAGACTTGGTTGTTCTTATCACTATCCCTTCCACTTCTGTGTCCATTTCCTTAATGGTTCTTCGCCCTGTTAGTAGAACTGCCTCAGTTTTCTCGGGAGCTATGTGCAGCTGTCTCCTTCTAGTCCATTGGGCTATCTCAAAGACTGCTATAGGTTTGTTGCCATCTCTAACGCTACTTGCGACCGTGCCCTTGCCTCTACTACCACATCATCGACGTATCCGATTGTTGACACACCCTGTGGCATGTCTAATCTAAGCACGACGTCATAATAGACGTTCCATAGGAGCAGCCCCAGTACCGACCCCTGCGATACGCCACAACTAACCGTAAACTTCTTGTTCCTTAACAGGAGGGTTCTCTTGCTCAGATAGCTCCCTACCACTTTCAATGGATATGGTGATATTTTGCGTTATAGCAGATTCTGTATTATTCCGGCCCATGGTGCTGAATTGAAGGAAGGCATTCTTGACGTCTGGTATCACTAGAACACAAAAGTCTCGCCATTGCGTTGCCGAGCTCTGCTACTGGCGACGTCGTCTACTATTTGCAGGAATTTCTCCATGGCATGCACCGTCGAGCGCCCTTTGCGGAAACCGTATTGTGAGTCTGAGAGTTCTCCTCTTTGCTCGATTTCTTTTTCAAGTCTGGTCTTCAGCAGAATTTCAAACAATTTGGCCATAGCGTTTAGAAGGCAAATTGGCCTAAATGATTTTTTGGTCTGTCCCTTTTTTGGGTTTTTTCTATTAGTACCAGTTTTGCTTCTTTCCACGTTTCCGGGAATTTTTTTCTTTAAGTTTGTCGGCCGCGTACGCCAGCTCTTCCATCGTCAACAGTGGGATGTCGCGCGGATTGACTTCAGATAGATTCCAATGTGTCTCTTCGTGTTCTGAAAAGAGCTTTTCGACGTGTCTCATCTCTTCTTCCTCCGTGATAGTACTGTGGCGCTCCAGCCGCAGACTCTTTGTGACAATCCTTTACCCCTGACCCCAGACGTCATCTTCCACTTCTTGGATTTTCGATTTTTGAATGGCTTTCCTCAGTGCACCCCACTGATCTACATACCTATTTCGCGCAAGATTTCTTTCGTCCTCGGAGCTATTTCCTCTCTTATTTATACTTGTCAGCGTCCGCTTTCTGCGTAGGCATTCTGCTCTGAGCTCAGCTATTTCCAGATGCCACCAGAAGACAGATCTCCTAGCTCTGGCCCGCTTATCTCGTTTCGCGAAAATCTTGTCACAGTCATGCCAGAAGGCATCTGTACAGGCCTCTGCGGGTGGACGCTGTCCTTCTCTTGTGTAGTAGAGTTCCTCGATCTCGCCTTTATTTCCTCTCTGAACACTGTTAACTTGCTCGTTTCCATGTACCATCCACTTTGTGTGTCCCGTTGAAAACTTTATTAATGCGTTGTATATTACTTCGACTTACTTCGTCTATTTGGGTGTTTATTACTGAATTCAATCACAGCTTTTGTTGTCGTACGCAATTATCGCCAATAAGATGTACAATTTCTATTTTCTCTCTTACAGTTGATGATTATTGACACTAGACACTGTAATAACTTTCTCTAACACTATTTTAAAAAGTAGACGTTCCACAACTAAAAATTATTTTGGAATAAGTGTAATTCTAACACACTGTGTTGGATAAGCATTTTTAACCTCTCCACAATAAAATTGTGAGAGGTTACTAAAATTGGTTCAAAAACGAAAATTGGGATAACATTAAATCTTTACGTTTTGAGGTCCTAGGAACCCAAAAAAGTGGTTTTTGAAAAATGTCTGTGTGTGTGTATGTGTGTGAGCACGATAGCGCCGAAGCTACGGAACGGATTTGAATGAAACTTTGCATGTGCGTTACTTTAGTGCCCCAGAAGATTTGAAAAGGTTTTGGTTGAGATCGAATTACGTTTAGTGCCATTTTGACGCAACAAGTTGTTTATTTTATAATTACTTTCAATTTGCAATGGAACTGGAAAAGCAGTTAAAATTCTGATTTCAACGATATATCACACTTCCACCCTTTCGATTTGGTTTCCGTGAAAAAAATTAAAAGCAAAGCAAATATGAAGCATAGATCGCATTTCGCATGACCGATGCGCGTAGCCGTTACGTCGTGAAACTCGTCACATCACGTGTCAATTCACGTGTGAGGGTTTCTTCACTGCTCTAGAAGTAGAGCGGATTACGTTTAGTGCCGTTTTTAAATATATATACAGACAAATCGAAGAAAACTACAAATATTCCTCTAAAATCTACTAAAATTACTGAAATGCTAATGTTTCATTTAACAAAGACAGCCATTGTCATCGTTTGCCATCCGATAATGTTGGTATCATGTCATGTTAATAAGATTTCGGCATATTTGTAACTTTTAGTGGATTGTCCAAACTTTAAAGGTAGATGTAACAATATCAATATCATATGCTTTCTGTACCTTCGTTGGTGAATTTATTATAGATTATCACTTTACCAATTTTCAGTTTGTTGCTTTACAAATCTGTAGTATTTAGGATAACTAGACTTTCTTAGTCCTTCAAGTGATGTTAAAGTTGTTAATATCCTAATAATTCAACGAGTGATAATGTAGGTAATAACTCGCATAGATGATTGTAAATTCATTAAGTTGAGGGTTTTTTTAGTGCCCCAGAAGATCTGAAAAGGTTTTGGATGAGATCGGATTATGTTTAATGCCGTCTTGTCACACAATTTAATGCTCTTTTCGGCTTCAAAGATCTATCGAGTGGGGAGGTTCCAGTCGCTTCCAGTAGCTGCTGATTTTTTTTGAATAATTTCTAAAATCTTGATAGAGGAAGTATAGTCTTAAACACGTTTGGAATGGCATATTCCACACTCGTAAACTTTTCGAGCTCGGCAATTCAGCACCCGTGCAGCGGGATGCCGGGGGAGGAGCCTAGAGCTCCCACTTCTTTCCCTTCTCTCTCACAAATACACGTCCCACTCCGCTCGTCCGGTTTTATAAATGTATCACGCACGCGTGCAGGCCCTAATGAAGTTAGAGCTTCAGGGTAAAAAAATCTTGAAAGAGAATTGATTGCCCTTGAAAATGAATCTGGCTCGAAGTCCCCAACCCTTTCCTTTGCCTTTCTACAGGGCAAAAATTTTGCGAGCCCCCCTCTCCTCTCCTAATCATGCGATTGCGATCTGGCCGGGCTCAAATCAAAAAGAAAAATATTCCATATTCGATGGTGGAAAGAAAATCTCCCTCACCTCTTTCCTTCCTGGCGAAAAATGACTTTTTCTAAAAACAATAACAACAGTAAATTGGTAATCTCGCAACCATTTGTTTACTTAGGGCGAAAATTGAAAATACATGAGCGGAACTCAAAGTAGACACATTAGTACACAATCTTACGTTTGCTGCATGATTTGCGGAAAAAATTGTGGAAGTTACAGGAGTTTTAATTTCATTTACGTTTACCCTTCCCCCTCCCCCTAAACCAACCCAGCGACTTGAAATTTGGACACAGTACTTAGGTTCTGAGTGTCTATCGGCGGAAGAAAAAAAAGTCACTTTCTTCTCCGAAAAAAAAACGCGAAAACGGTTCTCGGTACGTTGCCGCCACAGCGAAAAATCCGTATACAAATCCGTACCTTCAAATCGCAATATCTCGAGAACCGCTGGACCGATTTTGATTAGTCAAAATTCAGTTTACGCGCTTTCGCGAGCCCTTTATTTCTCTGTTTTACAGTTTTTCGATCCGAATCAAACTAAGTGAGTTATGTCCGAAGAACTGATTTTCACTATCTTTACATGTAAAGGCGAGTCCGACTACATAATATACACAAAAAAAAAATTGAAAAAAACTGTCGTTTCGGGGCTTTTTTCGTGCCAGATCCCACTACATGGGTAACTTAACTTTTAGAATAAATAATTTATGGCAATATTTTATTATGCATTTATAATAATGTTTTGAAAGACGCGATTACTTAAACATTTTCAACAAAATTTAGTACAAGTGCATTTTGAGGGGCAGTGAATCCAGTGACATACATAGATTTTTTCTTAAAAAATCGCTAATATGAGTTATTAAAATTTTACTCAGAAAAACTGACGTAGTAGTATTTTGTAGAAATTTGGCGATATTTACTCCAAAAAATGCAGATCAACAAGCCCTACAATTAAAAAAAAACGTTAGAAATTGCACGCTAAATAAAGACTTTACACGGTGGCTCCAAAACAAATGGGTTACGCTGTAAATAATGTTTTTCACTTCCGATTTCCCATAAAAGAAATAGCTGCTTTCAAGGAAAAAAATCAAAACTGTTCAAATTTCACCCAGGGGTGAGTTGTTGAGGTTGAAAAATCTTAGTTTTATGGGCAACTTTAGGTTAAATGGTTCGAATTTAGATCACGGTACAGGCACGACTAGATAATAAAATAGTGTGCTATTTGAAACAATGAAGTTGACAGTGATTTCGGAAATTCCCAAAAATTATCGACATTAATATCAGTACCTCCCTTTTTCCCAAACCTGGAAAAGTTAAGTTCGAAATATGTTGATTATTTGACTTCTCCCGTACCTGTATAAATTATTAAATGTTAGTATTAAAATATAAGGTAGACAATTGTCGTTTTCCTTTTAATTTGTGAGGAAAGTACAATTTTTTTCCATTCGTTTCCAATTTCTTTAAAGATATTTGTGTTTATTTTAACATGACTGCGTATAATGGTACTTGGTATCCATATAATTTATATAAATATTGTAGACACATGCTTTTACAACAAAACCAGTGCAGGTCGTCATTACATAACAGGGAAATTTACTTTACGATCAACTTTTTAACCGCCATATGTCTAGAACTGCAGAAGATGTAGAGAAAGTGTTGTTTACAGTTTGGTAATTACATAATCAATTTTTATGTCCTCTTCAATGTAGCCTTCGGATATAATAGCGAGGTCATGTACTTGTACATATAATAATATAGATGAAACTAATAATAAAATTAATAACTATAAAAATTTTCTGTATTTTAAATAAAATTGAAATACTTTTGTGAAATGCTTGTAAAATACTTCAAATACTAAAAAAATTGAGAACCAGTTCTCAAATCAAAATACTATTATAAAGTAATTGAAAACTAAATACTGATAAACCGTTTCAATGGGTAATTGAAATAAACAGTAACTGAAATACTTGTAAAATATTTCAAGTAAGTACTTATTAAAATAATTGAAAACCAGATATCAAGTCAAAATAATATGATTTAGTATTTAAAATACCAAATATCTGAGGGATCATTTCAATGTGTAATTAAAATAAAGTAAGTAGGTATTTTAAATACAATTGAAATACTTTTTGAAGTATTTTTATTTGAAATACTGACACTGAAAAAAAATCGTCCTCAATGTCAACGAAAGAATTAATATGCGTTATTTTTTCAAAAGATATCCAATATAACTTAATTATTATGTTTTCATTTACATATGTAATGTTTTAGCAACATTTTTCGGGTTTGTTGAGAGGATATGTCCAATCCATCCCTTACCAGAACTGTGGGAAATCAAAGAATGTATATCCGATGACGACTGTTCACCAAGGATTTGTTGTCCGGAGACATTGCGATCTGGGGAAAATGTGAGTTATTGCAGAACAGCACAACCACTGTGGGAAAAAATACCAGCTGCCAGGCAGTTTGTAGACCGTAAGTACAAAATAAATATAATGTAGCTTCTTCAAAGTAAATAAAAAATTCAATATATTAATTACTGAATCGCAGTTGAGGGAACACCTGAATGCTAATAATATTATAGCGAACATACAATCTGGATTTAGATCAGGCCATAGTTGTACAACTGATCTATTTAATATCACAGATGATATCATTCATGCTGCCGGTTGTGGAAAGTGTACAGCTTTGGTTCTGCTAGATTTCAGCAAAGCTTTTGATACCATCAATCACTCGATCAATTAATCACAATATTTTACTGACCATTCTGAAGTCTTGAGGAATATGTATCGAAAGCGCGGAGTTAATAAAATCATATTTAAAGGGACATACTCAATGTGTTAAGCTAAAAGGAGAACTTTCACGTCCTAGGTAGGTACTTGCAGGTGTTCCTCAAGGATCTGACTGTTCACAATCTATATACTAGTCAGTTCACTAAATATCTTGTGCACTGCACTATGCATATATATGCTGATGACACTCAGATATACCATTCTTTTTATGTCAGAGATTATGCAACAGCAGAGTACAAGATAAATAAATATTTAGAAGCATTATCTAGCATTTCTGCAGATCATTCTCTAATCCTTAATCCAAATAAATCGGTGCTTATTGTGTTTGGTAAAAAGGCGGACTATATAACATTATCGGAAATCTTAAATGTCAATATTAACGGAACTCGCATACCACTATCCACCCCTACTAAAAAAACCGCTGCCCAAGGAATGAATCACTACTTCCACACTCAGATTTTGTATCCAAGTCTTATACACATAGACCAGTTGCCAGGGGTTTTAAGTCGGATTTAATTGTTACCTCGCTAATTTTGTCATAAAAGGCTAGTTTTTTGTTAGTAGAAAGTGACTCAAAAAAGTTTACCAAAATGTACCCCTCAAACCCTTATAAACACCCTCTGAAACGGAAAAATTATAGTTTAAAAAAACTAAAAAACACGCTTTACTAGCAAAAAGAACTAAACAGTAAAAAATAGTGTTTACATATTTTAAATATTTTATTGTAAAAAGCGTGGGGTGCTTTGTACTCTATTTTTATTGCACCTCATGCTTTTTACAATAAAATATTTAAAATTGCTATTAAAGCGTGTTTCTTACTTTTTTAAACTATATTTTTTTTAGTCACGCCATTCATTCTGCTTTTCGAAACCACTGAGTAGTACATAATTAATATTACATCATAATGTATGCATTAAAGTTGGAACTAGCGTTTAACACGGGCTTATGCAACGGCAAATAACACGTTATATTATTAACTGCGGCGCCTCCGCCAAACTGTCGACAATAGATTAGTCATTTTTTTAAATTTAATTTTATCCTGTTGATCCTGGTGAGGACATTAGGACAAAGTTGTCAAATTATTGTATTGTCATCTGTCCTTGATAAGTGTGCAAAGTTTCAGTTTAATCTGACGTTTTGAAGTGGGTGAGAATCAAAGATTGAAAAGTTACATACATACAAACATACAGGTGAAGCTAATATAAAGCACGTAAAAATTCAGTTTTTTGCTAATATCTTGAAAAATAATTTAAAAAAACCGGTGAAAGAGCGGGAAATTTTACAAAAAAAAAAATGTATAAAAGTTTTTTTTTATAAATTTTTCCTTTAGCATGAGAAATTATTACAGTTCGCTCGTTCGCTCAATATTTCAAGCGCGTTGCACAGGGAAATGAAACATTTCTCGACCGCCGATACATAATAAAGACAATTTGTACCCATTAAAAACGGAAAAAAAAGTTGATGATAATTTAATGAGGTCGTAGAGTTATTGTTGTGTTTTTATGCGCCGAGAAGCGCTAATCTCAACTTTACAAACTTGATAATGCTGTGCTGGAGTATTTATAAGAATTATAATTTAATTTAAATAACATATTTCAGCGTATGCTCTAAGAAATTATGTATGAATATTTGAATGAACTTCTTTTCTTTATTTATTTTTTCTGTTTTTTCTATTCTTATTTTACTTTTGTCAATTATGCTTATCATTACACTTATTTAGGTTATCTAGATATATATTTTATATATTCCATTGTGCTATATATCTCACAAAGACAAGGATTATTGAGTGGAAGAGAGCACTTGTAAATAATGTACTCCACCTTGAAATTTTTGATTTTTAGTCTTGCATAATAACGGTTTTTGTTACTGTTATGATCAGAAATAAATACATTTTATTATTACTTCCCTAGCTAAATAATGGTAATTTTTTACAGCTTCAGTATCTTGTAAAGTGTATACGAACTTAATTGAAACCGTATAAAAACTAGAAGCCGGTAAAAACAGTCGGCATCTCTTTATTGTACACGAGCGGAGGTAAATAGAAATGCTTGTCATAAGAAAATGATAAGATTTTCGGGCGTTATTATGTTATCCTCTGTTTCAAATAGTCTCCAGAAAGCCATGGTAAATTAGTAAATAATTAAAATATTTCACCTTTTATATAGTAGTAAATATTTATAAATATGAACAATAACTAACTAAACTCCTACGCTTGATATTATAATAGGTATTTATGCACTGCACTGGCACATTGACAGCACACCTCATTGACTTCTGAAAAACGATTTACGAGTTTTTTATGCTAGTAGGCCTGTCCGTTTTATTATTTTTAAACCAGTGCAGTCGTAGATGGTTCATTCAGGCTGATTACATTGCCAGTCTCGGACTCGCCTGCACAGTTTCAACTACCGTTCGTATCTCGATACCATTGCTAAATATATAAGACAAAATATCAAGTTCAGTGCGCACGGTCCTGTGCTTTAACACTGACCAGTTTCAACTTTGCCCGTATAAAGTTATAAACGTTTGTTCTAACGACAAATGTTTATGTTTAAATTTTCTTAAATTTGCACAAGGCTTTGGTTTATGACGTTTCATTATGTACGTTCTATACATATATAAGAAAGTAAAAATGTTGAAGTGATTCATTTTACCTTCTCATAACGCATTAAAGAGGTTACGCAAAAGTAAGTATGTGTTAAGTAAATTTGAATATATTCTAAACTAATTTTTATTTGATAGCACCGTTATTAGAAATTACATAATATTACAAATAAAGGAAAAGGAATAAATAATACTTACGATGTATTTAATTATATGTTTTACATAATATTTATAATTAGACATTCAGCTTTTTTAACAGGTTATTTCACACTGGTATAAATTTTAATTGTCAAATGAATATATCACAGGATGTTTTGGATATTTACTTTTCATTTATAAGATTAAGAGCAGTTTCAGGAAGGGTCCAAAACAATCATGAGTTATGATGAAAAAGTGCTGTCAAAGTGCATGTACCCGAGGTCATTGTTGTCTTAGAAATCGCTAGAAATTAAAAAATTCTTTAGTAGAAGGTAGAATTTTTAAAAACTATATAAATTTCGAAACTCTGTCGGCAATTTTATTTATAAGTTTATAATCTCAGGTTTTTGTATTGCCAATCTTGTTACGTTATATTTTTTTACTAAGGAACTGTGGCCAAAACACCAAAAGTTTGTAGGATCGTTTGCAATACATTTCCTACTCTTCAAATGTGCTTTTAGAGGGCGGAATATTAAACATAATATTTTTAGTCGCAAACTCCTCTATAAATCCTTATTTTACTATAAGGAAAGTAACCAGACTACAACCAAAGTTACAAATCTGGCGCGTTAAGTGTAATAATTGCATATTACCATCAAAACGCTAATGCTTCGATTGCAACAAACACCAGCCGAAAGACTGATCCTACTTAAAGGAGCTCCCTTGCCAGTCGTCACACACCATTTGCAGACTGCAGTTTTGAGCTGTTGGCTCTCGTCAGTGCAAGGCTATGCTAAGCCAAGTCAGGCTATTTATTTTTCAATTGCAACAGACACTGGACCGCTAGATGGCGCCTGCTGGCTGTTTTACATGTCGCTATTGTGAAAATACCGGGATGTACTATAGTCAAAGGATTCTCATGTCGGTCGTCACATACCTACCTTGCACTGACGAGAGCCAACAGCTCGAAACTGCAGTCTGCAAGTGGTGTGTGACGACTGGCATGGGAACTGCTGGTGTTTGTTGCAATCGAAGCATTAGCGTTTTGATGGTAATATGCAATTATTACACTTAACGCGCCAGATTTGTAACTTTGGTTGCAGTCTGGTTACTTTCCTTATAGTAAAATAAGGATTTATAGAGGAGTTTGCGACTAAAAATATTATGTTTAATTTTCCGCCCTCTAAAAGCACATTTGAACTATGCTAAGGCAAGTCAGGCTATTTATTTTTCGATTGCAACAGACACTGGACCGCTAGATGGCGCCTGCTGGCTGTTTTACATGTCGCTATTGTGAAAATACTGGGATGTACTATAGTCAAAGGATTCTCATGTCGGTCGTCGCATACCTACCTTGCACTGACGAGAGCCAACAGCTCGAAACTGCAGTCTGCAAGTGGTGAGTGACGACTGGCAAGGGAGCTCCTTTAAGTAGGATCAGTCTTTCGGCTGGTGTTTGTTGCAATCGAAGCATTAGCGTTTTGATGGTAATATGCAATTATTACACTTAACGCGCCAGATTTGTAACTTTGGTTGCAGTCTGGTTACTTTCCTTATAGTAAAATAAGGATTTATAGAGGAGTTTGCGACTAAAAATATTATGTTTAATTTCCTACTCTGTTTTAGAGATGAGAAAAACAATAGTGATGGTTTCGAGTTTTGAATCCCCTGCGTACTACCCCTATCACCGAAAAACCACCCCTATTTTCGGCTTCTTGGGCTTGGGTTTTTACGAGAGATCGTCGGATCGGGTTTTCTTGGGAAAATTATAATGTATTCAGTTAATTTACATTAGAGTACCCCGGAGCGACACCTGGGGGTTGAACCTCTACCCTGACTTTAATAGCAATATCCCAAAAAATAAGAAAATACGGACTCGACAAGGTTTTATATGGATTTTCGAGGGCAGGGATCTTGATAAAGGTGCTATTTTTCATCCTACCCTCCTGCAACTACCCCCAACGTATAAAACCAGCCCCTTCTATGCTGTCGGACCGGGATTTTTATGGGAATATCAAGGAAACTAACCATTACTCAACTACAGTTGACCTAAGCAACCCCCGGGAATTGAAACTGCTCTGCTCATCGTAACACCGAAATCACTCACGGGTTTTCGAGGGCGAGAATCACGATGCTGGTGTTATTTTTCATCCTACCCCCTTCCGCAACTACCCCCAATGTATGAAAATGCCCCTTTTTCTATAAACTATATGTGTGCCTCCGGAGGTTGGTTAGTCAACTGTCGTTGAGTAATGGTTGGTTTCCCTTATATTCCTATAAAAACTCCTGTCCGACGAATCCACACATGCCTAGGACCTACGACATGGAAGAGGGGGTGGTGTTTATACATAGGGGGTAGTTTCGAGAGGGTAGAGTGAAAAAAGATAGCACCATCGTGATTACCGCCCTCGAAGATCCGTGAGAAGTCCGTATTCCCGTTTTTCGAATAATTTCGGTTTTGCGAGCAGGGTAGTTTCAACTGCCGGTGATTGCTTAGGTCAACTGTGGTTTAGTAATGGTTAGTTTCCCTGATATTCCCATAAAACTTCGATGCGACTAATCTCCGCATGCCTAGGACCAACAGTATGGAAAAGGGGTGGTTTTATACGTTAGGGGTAGTTACGGGAGGGTAGGGTGAAAAATAGCACCTCCTTCATGATCCCTGCCCTCGAAAACTCATAAAAATCTTGTCGAGTCCGTATTTTCTTATTTTTTGGAGATATTGCTCTATTACGGGTGGGGGTAGGTTCAACCCCCGGGCGGTCAGTCCGAGGTACTCTAATGTAAATTAACTGAATTTATTATTATTTCCCCAAAAATCCAGATCCGACGATCCCTCGCAAGCCCAAGACCGAGAAGCCGGAAATTGGGCTGGTTTTTCGTTGATAGGAGTAGTACACAAGGATTTTCAGAACTCGAAACCATCACCATCGTTTTTCTCACCCTCGGAAACAGAGGGGGAAATGTATTGCAAATGTTCGGGACCTCGTTAAATGGACTATTAAGCGAAATACTACGAGAGGAATAAAAATCACATCTAACCGTGATCAAAAAGTTAACCCACGCTAGACAAACAAAAGCCTTTATCGCGTTTACCTGTACTGATATTTACATCAGAACTTATTACAAAATAGCATTGGCTTTCAAAATTATTATTCAAATCTTATGAAACAAAATTAAATTGTAACTTAAGTAATATAAATCTATGTCGGGTTTGAAATTCAAAAGAAAAATATATTAATTATCTTTATCTACTAGATGATATGATTCAATGCACTTCTTAAAAAAATAGTTTGCTCATCAATCTAAAGGCATATTTAAGCTAAGGAACACTATACGTAATTAGAATATGTATAATTCTCGATAATAATTACCTACCTCATTATTTAATTTAATATGGGGTGGATATATCCAGTTGTCAGGATAAAGCGCGGGAACTGTCGAAATTCATCACAAATGCGACTTTTGTATGTTATGACTGAATATAGCAAAAGGATATTTTAAAGATAATTTACACATTCACTCGCTGAACACATCAAAAATGTTAATTTTAACAAGAAACGAAACACTAATAATTTTTGAAACAATTAAGAGTTGGCGGTAGATGAGTCATAATCTACTGGTTGCATAAACAATCTTGGACAAATTTCGGCTTCTTCTTCCTATCGAGAAAAATACATTTCGAGCGATTTAGGCGAGTTCCATATGTCCGACATGGGACAAATGAAAAATATTCCTTACAATATTTTTCATTTCTGATGATGTAATCTTAAAATGCATAAGTATAATAGTTATTTATTTAATAAGACCAGAAAACGCGCGCATATACTGGACAAGCTGACAATTTCCGCCAGCACTAGCCTTGTCTAAAAAAATACTCTAAACTTTTTAACTCTGTTAACTCAAGGTGATATAAGAGATCAAACTTCACCGATCGCTCATGTCACTCCTTACTACAATAGTAGATCAATGTAAATGGTTGTGTAAATAAAATATTTTTCTAATTGTCGTTTCATTTTCAGCAATCAGAAATCTAGTCAGCTACATGCAATGTACTCCACCCCCGCCACCATTATTAGATCTGTTTCCAAAACCATGCGAGAACCCATTAGACTGTTTTCCAAACCTCTGTTGTCAAGAAGGCGGCAAAAGATTTTGTAGGCCTCCCAAAAGGTCTTTGTTTGCGTTAGTTGCTGGAATAGGCCAGGTAAACAAAACCAAGATGGTTTAAAGATGAGTTGAGCTGTTAATATTTGTTTTTATTTGCAGAGATTGATACCAGCTCGCGCAGCAAGAAGACTTATTGAAAGAATAACATCATAGAAAGTGAAAAGTAACTCTTTTGTGTGTGACTAAAGTGCTTGTAAATAATTTGTACTATATATTTTAAAATAAATTGTTATGTTAAGATTACATGAGTTTTCTTTGGTATCATTGAATTGGCTTTGTATAAGTATCGACATCAATCACACACGACTTCTTTCTACAACCAGAAAGCGGATTAATTTTAATTTAATTTAATTTCCAGGTCTACTCTCTGAACCCTCTAAAATACTTTATGATACTCCTGAAACATGTCTCACATTCCTGGAGAATATGCCCGATGTACTTATGACAACAACAAAAAACTTTAAATACCACGTTTAACACATCAGACATCTTCATCTTTTATCTAAACTGAGTTCTGAAAATAGAAGAACAATTTTGTTAAAATTAAGTAACAGAAAAAATATCCCACGAGGCAGTAATCACACAATATAACCTTGTCAGAACCAAAGATAAATATATTTATAAAAGTACCATACTCTGTCGGCATCCTTTGATTTTTCGACGTTGTAGTCACAGTAGCTTTGGAACCTCAACTCATTAAATTGGAAGTTTGTGTGCAATATTCATAAAGACAAAAAAGTCCATTATTGTGTCTTAACACAATCCGTGCACTCTGCTAGTTAGCCCGGACCAGACTCGAGCGAACTTCCATTGATTAGCTGTAGCGTACCTATAGATTGAAACCATCATCTTTATATAAACACATTCTGATGAGTCAGGGTTTCAAATGCTGCATATATATGTGCGTAGTACACACAGCTGACCCTTTAAATCCCTTTAAATTGGTAGGATAGTTTTATCTTTCTAGAAAATATATTTTTCATTACACCATTCTGATATTATAATTTATCAGTTATTCTTCATTGACACCAATATCGGCCTAGGCCGAAAAAAAATTATCAGCCAAGGCCGTTATAACTATTTCATTATACTATTCTGATATTATGATTTATCAGTACTCTATATTCTTCATTGATTTGAGGAATTTCCAAAAATTTGCTTCCATCGTGTCAAAATGATTCAAATAATTTTACTGTGTAAACAACCGTTCCTACGGTAAAGGCACAGAGACGACTACTAGTAAATTTAATTATTTGAATTGAAGAAAAATGCAAGGCTTACAAATCATCGTTAAATTGGCATAATGAAAAATACTGAACGACATACACACGACCGATACGCAAATAACAGACGCGATCAGGGTATGCTAACGCTAACTCAAGTTTGTGCACTAACTCAAGATCAAGAAGCCAAGAACTCAATGTACGAGCACTGAACTCTATTATAATAGTGAGTACGTGCCGTCTCATGAGTCAAACTGTCAAATGTATTGATGGAATAGTACATGATTTCAAGTGTGGCTAAAATTTGGTTTGAAGTTGTATTTGTTATTATCGGCAGGAGCCAGGAACTATTATGGTGCCTGTTTTTTGTGTGCCTGATTTCTGTGCTATTCAAAAATGGACGTAGATATGGTTGCGTTCATCACGGTGAGTGATCAGGTAGCGCTCACTGATCACATGTTTAAACTACGCTTTTTGCACTGTCCTTATTGGCTTCTTGCATAATGATACGTGATCGCTCAGTTAGCGTTACTGCGTGATAAACGCGACCATGACTATTTCGTATCTTGGAACTTCCTTTTCATTATTCTTAGGTTGCCTATCCCGTTGTCCCTTTTTGGCTTGACATATGGATGGATCACGAGTCGTGTTGTCAAATAAACATAACCTATGAAATTTTATTAATTTATTTAGGTTTTCTCTACTAAAGCGTGAAAACAAACAATTATTACGTTTTGATAAACTCTCTTTTGGTGTGTATTCTGTAACGGTCGCTATGATTATAACTAATTACAATTTTTTCGTGGGCACTGCGAGAGGGACTTTACTGTGTAAGTGAACGTTAACATTCCACGTTTTTCGTCAATAACTGTTCTTTATTTTAGATACTACTGATAAACCTAACGATATAAAACCTGTAAAAACTGAAGAGGCCTCGGAAATAACTTGCTTAACATTTGGAAGAAGCGATGACGAAGTTTTAGTCGGTTTTGAAAATGGTTATGTGAAAATTTTTAATATACTAGAAGGCAAATATACAAAGACATTTGCGGAACTGGAGGGTGATGGAGGAGTGGTAGGAATAGGATGTGTGAACAATGCTTTTATTATTGGACGACACGATGGAATTATTAATACTTGGGACGGTAAAAAGAATGATTATTTTGATATTCATTTGGAACAAAAAGGGTCGCTTGATAGTTTAGTACATAACAAAACTAGACAGAATATTGTTGGTACAGGGGGAGAGTTCAACGACTTTAAATTATGGGATGTGGAAACGCACCAATGCGTCTTTAAAGCCAAATCCGTAAGTGAATTTTGAGGTGATGGTGTTGACATAGTTATACAAAATATGTAATTTTTTTCAGCTTGGACACGACGAGTTAAATTTACCAATACCTACCTCAGTTCGTGGAATCACGTTCTTCCCGGAAAATGAGCATTTAAGTGGATGTGCTACAAAAGAAGGTCATGTTTTGTTGTACGATGACAGGGCCCAGAGAAGGCCGGTAGTTAAGTTTTTGGAAAAAAAAGCTAGTTACACAACCATATCTTGTGCTTACAGAGAAAGGTACGAATCTGCGGTAAATAAAACCTCTGTGTTTAGAGTTAAAATTAAAATATTGGAAGTGGATACATCTACGAAAGTTGGAGATATGACCGTACGCGCTATATCTCCGACAGTAAAATCATCATATTAATTATGCGATTGACGTATTGATATAGTAGGAAGTATGTAGGTTTCTTATCAGCAGCCTGTGGTGTAGTGGCTAGGTTGCCCGATTCTCACATGTGAAGTCGAGGGTTCGAATCAACTTGTTACAGTTTTTTTTTACTACATTTTATTAACAACTAAAATACGTAATACAAACATTTCTTTAGGTTAGTTCGTTAGGTTAAATATGTTAATATTATTTGATGTAGTATAGTTGCTTATGGTAGATAATTTCCCTTGCCCTTGACATTTTGTTAACAACTAAAATACATTACGAATATTTCTTTAGGTATATCAGAAATTAGCTCTCTAAAGGGATATCTTCCTTTTTATTCCTCTCACGTATTTTAATTTATGATCGACGATGCTATTTTATTATTTGATTAACGTCAAAAGCAAAGTTATAAAATGTTAGCAGATGTTCTATATTATCGACGTATGACGTATGCGGTATCCGTCCTTCATTGGCTATGCCCAACTATCGTAGATATAGCACGTGCGGTTATATCTCTGACTTTCGTAGACGTATCCATTGCCTAAAATATTTGTTTTGATACATAAAAAGTCTTGTTTATGCCTATTTCCTGATGGGGAAATAGAGTATAAAAATTAGGTAATTTTCTGCCATCAGTACGCACAGGAATGCAACAAAATCCTGGTTGTGAAGATTTTTCTGA
The DNA here is from genome assembly GCA_963675555.1 of Leptura quadrifasciata. Taxonomy (NCBI): domain Eukaryota; kingdom Metazoa; phylum Arthropoda; class Insecta; order Coleoptera; family Cerambycidae; genus Leptura; species Leptura quadrifasciata. The sequence continues at coordinate 21,019,723 of OY776674.1, forward strand.
TAGATACCTGGAAATAGTCTATTATCAGTATTAATTTTTTATTTTTTTTCGTTAAATAGGTACAACTTTTAAGTATACCTAGTTCATCCTTTTCCTATGTTCTAGGCAATGTTTAGTAGGAACGACTAAAGGTTACATGCAGCTATTAGATATGAAAGCAGGAAAATGTTTAAGGACTTTCAAGACGTACACGGGCAGTGTTACTGGTATTGCATGTGATCCCTCTGAACCATATGTCGCTAGTATAAGTTTAGATAGGCATTTAAGGATACACAATTTAGAAACTAAAGAGTTATTACATAAGGTAAGTAACTTTTTAAAATTGCCATTTCACATTTTATTTGTTTGGGAGTGGCTTAACCTCTACAAAAATCATTTTAAAGCCAGGAACTTCAGCTTTTATATATTTAAAATTTACTTTTGGTCGATTAATACTACAGAACAATTATGCGAAAATGATATAGCACACTTCGTGGCAAGTTACCCTCAGGTTTCTTCAAAATTTAACACCTGCTTGTTCTATTCCATAATGTATTAAAATTATGTATGTAGTACTTGGTATTTAAAAGAAGTTGCAACATATCGAATGTGCATACTGCGAGGGGGTAATCAATTCTTCAGAAGATTGGCAGCATACTTCATATTACATTAATACTTCATGATACTTCGTGCATACTTCACGATACATCATGGTACTACAATGATACTTCATATACTACACTGATACTTCACGATACTCCATTATACATTTTTACATAAAAAAAAGTACCTATTATAGGTCATGAATTATATTAAATAAGTAACTTTGAAAGATATAATTTATGCTATTACATTCATTATTATTTTAACTTACATATAACTATTTTAAAAAACAAATTTAACTGCATTTTAATTCTACGTAAAAAATGATTAATAATAATTATATCACTATTAATTCTCATTAACAACAAATATAAATAAATATAAAAGAAATTCTGTTTTAAATACTTTAAAAAACTTTTTTTTAACTCTACAGCGTGTTACGGATTTTTAGACCCTTGGCAAGAGAAGTACTCTTGACAAAGACCTAAAATGCAAAAACGCAATATATAGTGTTTAATAAAAAGTTTTTTGAAGCAATTAAAACAGAATTTCTGTTACTTAAGAATAAACCAAATATTTATTTTATATTTATTATTTATATTTTTTGTGAAAGAGAATTAAGAGTGATATAATTATTATTAATATTTTTTTATGTTGAATTAAAATGCAGTTAAATTTGTTTTTTAAAATAATTATATATATGTAAGTTAAAATAATAATGAATGTAATAGCATAAAATATATCATTTCATGTTACTTATCTAATATAATTCATGATCTATAATAGGTACTTTTTTTTATATAAAAAAGTATAATGAAATATCGTGCAGTATGTATGAAGTATCGTAAGTATCAGTTTAATATATGAAGTATCATTGTAGTACGACGAGGTATCGTGACGTATGCATGAAGTACTATGTAGTATGATGGAGTGTATTGTAGTCCGGTGAATTATTAATGTAATATGAAGTATAGAATTGACATTATCGTAAGCAATCGTGAAACGATTTCGGTGTTCGACATTGTTTTCTAACGGTAGGCTTAACTGTCAAACTAATTGAAGTTGGTTGGATAAATGGAAACTATTACATTAGTATGAATGCAAAAACTGTTTTACCTCGCCGCGTTGGTTAATTAAAGATTTTAGATATTCAATAGTAAGTGTATTTTTAACAAAAAAAATATACTCCAAAAATAGCTACAGGGAATTTTACTGAACACGGATAATGCTTTTGTGTCATACCTGGAAAAAAATTTAAGAATGCTTTATTTATTCTTTTTTACTTCAAATAAATTTGGAACCCACTGCCTATGACTAAAATACTTTATAGTTCAATAATTTGTAGGTTTCATCTTCTTAAAAATTCCCTGTGAGTTGGATTTTTTAATACACCTTTATTTCCATGTTTTAAATAACGTGTTAAAACTCCCAATCGATATCGTGCCGGAGAACGCGAAATATGCGAGGTCAAAGGTCTCAAAAAATGGTTTTTCACAAAAATCTCGCTTCCTATAGCCCGGATGTTGATTATGAAAATTGTAATTCTTCAAAAGGTTTTATACATTTTTTTTTTGTACATCCAACCGTTATCGTGGTATAAAGTAAAATAGATATATCAATGCATTTATTTATAAGATAATGCACATTAGGGCAAGACGTATACTTTATGTAATCTATATAATAAGTATAAACATTATTATAGTATGTTATAACAATGTAGATGGGGACGGAATATGTGTTCTTCTGGCCGATGTATAGTGCGCTAAAATCAGAAAATTCAGTAGGCAAACTATAATTTTCATAATAACCTTAATCGGCCTCTAGGCTGTAGCAAAAAAATATTTTTCGTGACATTTGACTTTGAATATCTCGCAACGCTAGTACGATATTGATTGGGATTTTTAGCATGTTAATTAAAATATAAAAATAAAGGTGTATACAAAAATCCAGGCCCATTGGGGGAATTTTTAAGAACGTTGGTCATTTTTACAACTAAAATTATATACCATACTTATATACTCTCGTATATACCTCAAAAATAGTTGAATCTATATAAATCGTATTGGCTCCAGTTATTTACTTTCACTAAGAAAAATATCCTTCGCCCCATTTTAAAAATTTATTTCTGAATAAAATATAATTTTTTTAAATAACTATATAATTTAATTATATAGTTATAGTATAGTTCATAAATATCCAGAATTATTGGTATAAGATGTATTCTTGTGAAATAATAAGTAATGCTGTTCAACCTAAGTAATTTTAACGCAGCAAAATGTCGAGCAAAATATCTAGTGCACCGTAAAACGGGGAAAAACTAGCTTCCTTCTTGAAAAAAAGGTGCAATCACATGGGACCTTCACAGCATGATAGATTAGGTCCTTGGTCATTTGTAATGGCCAATTACAACATTTTTTTGGGAGGTCAAACTTTTTTTTATTACGAAAAAAGCCGATTTTTCAAAATTAATATTTCTTACTTTTTCACACATCCCTTGTGATATCTCCGGAACCAATTGAGATAATTATTTATATATTTTTTTAATTGATAAAGGAAATGTGAGCAAAGGGCACTGATTTGATTTCTTTTTTATGGAAAATCTAATTTTTTTGTAAAACCAGGTAAAACTTGAACATTTACTTTCCCTACAGCACTTTTTTCGGTAAGCGAAAAACTTTTTTATTTTAAGGAATTTTGTCATATCATCTGTGTGTGATATAATGCTTACACCTCAAGGAAGTTCTTTAAAAAACCCGAGTTCTCTATGACTTATAGTTTTCGAAATTTGTTATTAAAATTTATGATTTTTTCGATCCTAGATGTGCCACCGCGGTTCCACGCAAGTGTGTGGACTATCCAATACAAGTAATCTTATATTGCCCGTTGGAAACAAATTTTTCTTTGTGTAATGTGAATGCGAATGAGTAATATTTATTTTTATTGAGTTTTTACATATTATTTAGTAGTTAACAATGAAATGTTTATTTTGTGGACAAACTTTGAAGGAAAATGACAAATTAGTGACACAAAATACTAGATTGCAAGGATTAAAAACAATTATATGTGCCACGGAAAAAAGGCAAGACATTTGTGCCGAAAAGATTTTGCAGCAAAAGGAAAACATTTTATGTGGAAAAGTCAAAGTGAAATTTCATATAGCCTGCAGACAAACCTATATTAGTTTGCAAGATCTTAAAAAATGTTTCTAAATTCAGTGAAATTGAAAATGCGTCATCGTCTTCATTAAGATGCAATAAAGAGAAATTCAATATTCGGACAATGTGCTTAATATGTAATAAATTAGGAAAGAGAGGCAAAAAGCCTTTAATATCTGTGCAGACAGGTATTATAGTCAGGTGTATATTTACTAGGCAGTCAAAAAACGTAACAAAAACTTTACGACCTCATTAAAATACCGCTACTCTGTGGACTATTTCGCCTGCAAATTGAATCGATTTTATAGGTTTTTAATGTACGTCGGCTTGTTTGATAAGACCATGCCGAATGGTTCACCGGCATTAATAATTAGCTCGTAAAATTTCTGTTTTTGCGACAAGATATATTTTTTTTTTTATACATTTATTTAACGTCGGCCTATTTCCGCTACTGAGGCCTATCACCGACGCCTGTAGACGAGCTACCCCCAACCAGGAATTTTGCCGAACCTCTTCCCTTAAGAAGAGTAGGGATCTTTTACTTGCCTAACATTTAATAGACAAGGGACCGACGGCTTTACATCCCCTCCGAAGGATGGTATATCTCCTATACAACCCTCGCCTAAGGTTGTATAGCTTCCGCGCATACACTGATATACAAGCCGCTGGAAGATGTGTGAGGCGAGAACGCGGTTTCCGTTGGAATGGTCACCAATCCAAGTACTAACTGCGCCTGTCGTTGCTTTACATCGCATACCGAAGTATGTACATAGTAAAGACGCACCTACGCTCGCCCCCTGCGACAAGATATTGACATGGTTTGTAAATTAGTCGGTTACAAAGATCTCTTTGCCGATGGTGCTAAATATCACAAAAGCTGTTATTGTCGGTAAATAGGCAAACGAAATATTAAAGCTTGTCAAAATAAGTCTGCTCCTACCACAACTCTCCAATCAATAAAAGACCAAAGTGATACATCAGAATCAGAGCAGCTCTGACTTTGTACCTTCTACCAAAATAAAATCAAGTGAACATTCCCAGACTTTTGAAGAAAACAAAATTCTAATTTTATACAAAATGGCGGGTATCTTAAAGAAAAAATTAAGGAGTTTAAAATTCCAACAAGTTATTTTTCTAGTCCAGGTGATATAAACCAGAGAGAGTTGGAAAATCAAGTTTCTAATCAGTTGCTAAAATTTGTATTATGGTATTTTAAAATAAATAATTTTCTGTTTTTTTTAATTCCAATATTAAGTTTTAATGTATAAATATATAGATTTGAAATAATGTGCAACGTAAATAATGATAAGTAAAATCTTCTGAAAATAAAATTTATATTAAAAATATGTCAAAAATAATATTTTATGTATGTATCCACAACACGACATAACACACTGATTAAAGCACAGTAGAACCGGGCGCCTCGCCTCATGAAGTATCCTGCCCGCAGAAACTTAACTTCAAATAACAATAACTTGAAACGTATAAGTCGTAGAGTACTGCGTTGTTTTCAAAAACTTCCTTGATGTGTTAGCTTCATTTCATAAGCATACACTATGGCAAGATTTCTTAAAACAAAAAAGTTTTTCACTGAAAAAAGTGCTGGAAGAAAAACAAACGTTACAGTTTTACCTAATTTTACAAAAAACTAAGTTTTCCATAAAGACTTAATTTAAGTCAATGACCTCCGCTCGCTTTTCTTTCTTGACTAAAAAAAAAAGAAAATCTCGATTATCTTAATTGGTTCCGGAGATATCATAAGGATTGTGTGAAAAAGTAGAAAAAATTAATTTTGACAGATTTATGACATTTTTCGTAATAAAAAAAGTCGGACGTCCCAAAAAATGTTGTAATTGGTCATTTCAGATGGCCAAGGGCCTAATCTATTATTCTGTGAAGGTCCCATGTTGTACCTTAAAAAAATTTTTTGAAACATTTTTGTCGCTTTTTTGGTCGACATCCTCTAAAATTAATTGTAAATTAATTTTTCTTCTACATACTCTTCTAATGATTTTATGTACAGATATTGTGGGTACCAAGAAGCTTAAATAATAATTATAATTAATAAAGTCAGTAGTCCTAATAAAATAAATAACATAATTAACATACTCGTCTCTTCGCAAGTTGTACAATTTACATAAGAACATTACATTACATTACATTGAAAAGTAGTACTAGTACTGGTCATAATTTTGTACTACATAAATAACTCGTCAATAACACACATACATTCATCACACCATATAATTCTACCGAAAATTTTACATATTACATAATACTACATTATACTTAGAAAATGTTTTGTTTTGTTTTCTTAACCGCCTCTCAAGTTACCGAAGTAACTCCCTGGGAGATCTCAAGGATCTTGTGCTAGATAGAGACGAGGCCCTACAGTTTAATGTGGACTCCGAACCACTCTTGGGTCAATTTTTTTAATGAAAAATTGTTTCATCTTGCGGGAATCGAACCCACTTCTCTAGGCAACTTAGTTTGCTAGTCAGACGCTTTCCCTTTACTACATGATATAATGCATGATACTACATCGTACTTCACGATACAACGTTGGTACTGCATGATACTATATGAATACTACGCAATAACTTCACACAAGGGTGGTCAATATACTTCACATGTGGTTACTCCTTCGGCATATTGCCTTTGACCACTGTAATAAATGAATTTGGATTATAAGAGATCCAGCATATTTGTCTTTTTTTTAATCAAATGTTACCAGTGGAATGAATTATGGTGTACAAATTTTTTTCTTCTGGTTGATTAAATAAAGTTAGGTTCAAAGAAATATTTTTCTTTATCGACGTTGATTTCAATTACAAACAAGTTCTTTGTGACAACCCACTATTTTGTGTTACTTTTATAATATTGTTTCAGGTCTATATGAAGCAGAACTTAACACACATGCTAATGAAACCTATCGTTAAAGAGGAGCCAGTAGAAGAAGAAATTGAAAGGGAAGTTAGGGATGAAGAATATGAAGAAATTTTTAATAATATGGAAACCGTTACTAGTGACAAGAAGTTAAAGAAGCAGAAGAGAAAGGCTGAGGATGACAAAGTAAAACAAAAGAAGATTAAAAAGAAGAAGAGTGCAAAAGCTGTAGAATAAACAAATATGATTCAATAAATTTCCTACTGATACTCAGCAAAAGTTGGATATATCCAAGATCTGACCAAATTTGTGGTATTTTTCTCATTGATGAATCAATACTTCACCAATGAAAGGAAATTTGCAACATGTTTAGTTACAATAAAAATTAATAGGTACTACAGAACAGACAAGTGAGGGTTGATAAGGGGGAAATATTGCACAGATGAAGTCATACGTTAGTCAAATATACTATAAAAATTCCGGCTGATAAATGCCATGTATGTATATTTGCTAGCCAAATGGCACCTCCACTTGTTTGTTCATTGCTGTGTCTACTTTTTAATAGCTTATCCTGACAGGAAGTTTAGTCAGTTTTCGTTGTTTTTCATAATTCTACGCAAGTTTCTTTTATTCCCTTAGATAAATTCCAGGAAAGAGTAGTCACAATACATTTAGACGAGGACTATGCATTTATATGGATTCGGTTACAAACAAAGCCCAGACTGCAGTGATGAATTCCACCGAAGCATTTTACCTAGATATTCTTAAACACTTAATGAAATATTATAAGTAAACAGTATAAAAACAAAAGAGCGATAAAATATTGGTAATATTTTGTCATCTTTCACTATCTTATTCAACTTACAATAATAGTAGGGGAGCCTAATAGGCGATTTTGGGATTTACTCAAGCACGGCAGATTAACATATGGGGGGGGGATAACTTGCACCCTGTTGAGTACCTCCGCCATATCTAAGCCTTTTATATAGGGCCGCGCATGTAGGGGATCCGATCGATCAGAATAGTAAAAAAAATCGATAGTTGGAAATACTCGAGCACGTCAGATTAAGGTGGTTAATTACATGATGAAAAGTGTGCATTTCAATAATATGACGACTTGAGCGTGACGTAAGGGAGTGGGAGGGTCACAAACTTCTATCTTGAGTTCTAAATTGGCTAGTATCTGCTATGCCTTATAAAACAGTTAACGGGACATTTGTAGTTTCAATGTTGTAAAGACTTACTATCATGCTAATTTTGAATCCATTGACATATGGTATTGTATTATGGGGTAAATCGTCTATGGCAGATAGAATACTTAAACGTGCTATATGATACATGCTTGGAATAAACTTTTATGCCAGTTTTAGAGAACATGGGATAGATACTAACCCTGCCTAGTTTCTATGCATATAATATTTTATGCTTTGTAAAAACAAGCTTTGATAAATTTACACAACATAGAAATAATCACAGCTATGATACGAGGGGTAGATTAGATTAGCAAAGGAGCTGGTTGTTTAACCTTTACCACGCGACCTTTTCAGGTCTATTGTGATGCTCCCAGGATATCTTCCTTATAGTACCTCATCCAGCTTTGTCCTTTGTACTAGACTCCATAGCTTTGATAAAGGCCCTTTTATATAGCTGTCCGCCCTTGGTTTTTCTTCTCCGAGTACTTGGAATTTCAGCCTCGCCAGGCCTTCACAGTGGCACAATACGTGAAGTGAGGTTTCCTCTTCCTCTTGGTAGAATCTGCATGTCGCGTCCTCTGCCAGGCCCATTAGACTCATGTGTCTATTGACCCGGCAGTGGCCAGTTAGAAGGCCTACGAGGGGTAGGAATGACTTGCAATATGATGCATACCGCTGTGAGCTCTATAAGAATAACCCTTACCACCAAGGTGCTTTATTCTACAAAAATTGTCACAGGATATCAAACAATGCCATTCCACAAAGCACTTTAAATCTCAAATTGTATCTAGCGAAAAACTGTTTCTACTCTATAGATGAATTTTTAAATGCCGAACAATATTAATAAAGTCAAGGCAAGAATTCAAGCGATGCACGTTACGAGTGATCTCATTAAAGAAATTTTAATACTAACATAATTTCTAATCATTAATTACGTTAAAAAGAGTAATTCTTGACACCCAGTTATTAAGCTTTTTTCAGAAATAGGTACAGTTTAATGGGGCTTCATGATTCTTAGCAGTATTGTCTTATTTATAGAATTGATCTGTGACGTGCATCGCTTGAATTCTTGCCTCGACTTTAGTAAGACTATTGAACAGTTGCCTTATCAAATTTTTAATCTCAGTAATTCAGCTAGTGCTGACATTATTTTAGTCTGTTTTATCGTAAATTTTAAGTTTTACTGTATTGTACTATTTTACTGTATTAGATTTAAGCATTGTTTTTTTGACACAACCAATGTCATATTTATGATCAAATGGAAAAATAACAATTATCTTATCTAACTTGAAAAAAAAAACGTCATTTTCAAAAAGCCGTCACAAGTTTGCGTCACATCCGAATCGTCAGTCTTTTGAATGGGAGCTTCATTCGGGTTCACTTAACATCCCCTCTGAATATCTGACGCGCTCCAGTAAATTTTTTTTTCCCATTTTTAACCCTTCTTTATGGCCTCCCCCACCATGCAAACTGGCAGATTAACATACCTCTGTCATTGGAGACACTTGGGGTATATATGTCGTAGTCTCATGGTGACATGCTTCAATTCATGAAAAGCCTAGGCAGCACATGAACTGTCGGCATATTATGTAAATTCTTAATGTTACACAATCTGCCTAGACATTTCATGAAACGCCGTGCTCGTCTCGGCACATGATGTTTCAAGTCGTTCTACACAATCTGCCGTAAATTAGATATCGACTGTTCGTGAAGTGACCACCCTTGCCCGGCAGATTGTGTTCTATGTCGTAGTCATATGGTGAAATACGGCTTTTCGGGAAAAACCTAGGCGGTTCATGAAATGCCGGCAGATAGTGTGAAATCTGTATGCTACACAATTCGCCTAGGTTGTTCATGAAGAACCTGGTTTATTTAGTCAGGCAATGTTATGATTCGTGCTTTACATAATCTGCTGTGATTTAGGACATCGGCATTTCATGAAATGACATGATTTAGTCATATCGTGAAGGAGCCTAACGATGAAGCCGGCAGACCATGTAAAGCGCGAATCATAACATTAACTGACTAACCAGGCTCTCAGCCTAGGCGAATCGTGTAACATACAGATTACGCACTATCTGCCGGCATTTCATGAAATACCGATGTCCTAAATCACGATAGATCATGTTAAACTTCTCATTACACGAAAATACTAACATTTTAAGGTACTTCATGAAAAGCCTAGTCAGATGATATAACATAAGGTGTTTTACACTATCTGCCGGCATTTCAAGAACTGCTTAGGCTTTTCCCGAAAAGCCGTATTGCACTATGTGTCTAAAACATAGGCTTTTCGGGAAAAGCCTAAGCAGTTTATGAAATGCCAGCATCACGTCGTTTCATGAAATGCCGATTGTCTAAATCACGGCAGATCCTGTTAAACTTCTCATTACACGAAAATACTAAAATTTTAAGGCACTTCATGAAAAGCCTAGTCATATGATATAACATAAGGTGTTTCGCACAATCTGCCGGCATTTCATGAACTGCCTAGGCTTTTCCTGAAAAGCCGTATTTCACCATGTGACTACGACATATACACTATCAATATCTGACGTGCTCGAGTATTTCCATGTGACTGTTTTTTTTTTTTTACATTTTTGAAAACCTGTAGACGGTTCCCCCACCGGTGAAAGAGTATAATATAATAATAAATATAATAATAATATAATAATCACCACATAAATTAGACAACCCCCAATTCCAGAAGCCTGGGCTTGTGCGGAAGGGGGTTACACATTGAAAAAACGCGGACATACAACCATTTCCTCCGACAGTGCCAGTGCCGGAGCCAGGATTCGAACCCGGTGGTGCGATGTCCGTGTGATTAACCGCGATTGCCACCTCGCGCCTTAACCCACTCGGCTATCGACCAGACTACATCATATAACCTTTTTTTTTCTTTCTACCATCTAATCTTCAAAATCCAATAGGTCCTCATGACACTTGAGTAAATCTCCATTTAGCATCGTGGGCTCCCCTATTATAAGTGTTATTTGTAATGGGGCTTCATAAACTGAATATTTTTTGTAAACATTTTGAATCAACACTTTCTCCTGGACATCAAACTTGGTTTTCAATAATGATCTTTTTGAGTGTCACCTGTGTTGTTACAAAGTAAGATATTGTGCCAAAATATGGATAAAAAATTTTGTTCCATGACCGCCTACCCTGGTTTTAATGTCTATTGTTGGAATCGGGGCTCTGGTTATAAGACATGCATTAAAAATTAAAATATATCAGCAGGTCTGACTGATTCAGTTTTTTACTAAAATGAGAATGAGTTAAAATTGTGTAAAACCACATAAATCCATTTCTTTGCAGTGTGAAGTTATATTTTTAACTGTTTTTGTTTAACTAAACTGTATTACAATGGTACAAGGTGTTTTGTAATTTTCAACCGCTAGTTTAAGTTATAGGTACATATTTTAAAAGAGATAAGTTTATTGGTTATGCGTTTTTATATTAAAATTATAAATTATTTATATATAGTTTTATTGAAGATTAAAGTTCATTGAATATAGTTTCTCCAAACTTTTATTGTTCTCCTGATGTTGCCAACTTGATTGGGGAAAAGCATATTAGTGTTGGAAAAGTACTTAAATACTGTAGGAGGCACTAGGGCGAAAAAAATGAGTTTGCTTGCACCAAAGTGCTGATGATTGGCAACCTATATGGGGTTAATAAAAGTGACTTCCTGTTCATGAAAATCCATCTTGCACCCCCGCGTCGTTTGCCCCCACCACCCGTTTTTATGAAAAAATTCTATGGGTCATATTTGAGCAACGGATACATTTAGGAAAAAAGTCTTTCATCATTGTCTAGAACACATCAAACACTAAAAAATGTTATATTGCTTTATTCCATATTTCAAAAACTAAACGACTTAAACGTGGAAAATTATACTTTTTTTTAAATTAATTTTTATTTTCAAATTTATTTTGTGCTTGTAATGGACTTTAATTACATATTTAAAGTGAGTGCAGAAGTGAATTTTACAAATTGTGTTGTTTGCCAAACTAAGAGTAAAGAAAAACTGGTAAGAAGCAGGTTTAAATCTTGTCGTTTGGTGAAGTGTATCAAAATTCACTTAGACCTAGAAAATCCACATTTTCAACATCTCAGTGTCTTTCGTAACCAAATAAGTATCCACACTTTTGAAAATAACCACGCTGGGTGACACTCCACAACAATGTCACGCATAAGAATAAAATAGAAAAATTAAAGAAAAAACACATCGAAAATCAATCTACAATGAACGAACCAAAATTGTTAAGATCCAATAACAAAATCAAACAGCTCGCCAAAGAGGAGTTGCAGTTGCTTTGTTTTTACTACAATAAACCCGAAACAAAAAAAATTGTTTGCGTAAAGTGGAAACCGATGAAAATAGTAGAAAAATACGGGACGCGATATATCTGAAAAATTACTTAAAACTAAAAATTAAATTATCTGGGCTTGTATCGGAAACTGACATGCATGCGAACGATATCGTTTATCACAATAACTGTTTTGCTAATAATGTCAGAAGTGTGTTGACAGATTTTTTACAAGGTTACGGTTTGAATTATCAAAAAATGTTTGATCTCAAAGAGGTCCATAACTGGTTCCTAGAAATTTGCACAAATGGGAATATACCTGAGAGCAATATTGTTTCTCGAGGAATTTTAAATATATATTGTAGAATCGTTTGGTGAAGAAGTAAGTTTCTTCAATTCAGCTAAACCGAGAGAAGCTCAAAAAATTTGTTTTTCAACAGTTCGGGATGCTACATCTGCTACTAGTATTTGTGATAAATCTGCTAAAAAAGATAAACATAACAGTTCTGAGCGAGGCAGCGAAAATTTTGAGGAAAATGGTCTTGCAAGCAGATATTTGGAACTTTACAGGCTCCTTATAATTAGAAAACAGCAATATTGTTTCACAAAAGTTATCCACTATTTCTTCAGGCAAGAAATACAAACATTATATTCTCTGGGTTGCTCCATGTCGTATGCCAAAATAATAAGACTTGAAACTCAAATGGCACAATCAACCATCAAATAAATGTCAGAGAGACAATATCTATGTTCCACCAGACCTGGTGCACGTCTGATAACGTTAATTTCATGGAGGACACTTTTGATGGAAAAAATACACTTCATGTGATCAGTATGGTTGTTTATTGCCATTGAACGTTCTAACAAAAGAAAACCGATGGACCTTTTAAGTAACGATTCTCGTGATAAAAGATTAAAAGAAATCCCACCAGAACTGAATTGCCTGATGCCATGTACAATTCACTGAAAGAAGAAACTAGAATATAACCGTCTCCTAAACCCAACACCTGCAGGCCAGAAGCTTACACTATATAAATTTTCTTTATAATCATAGGCAGCACCTACCATGAAGCAGTTGAGACATTTATTTTCAGAATTAAGTTCCTTCACTACTATTTCCTCATCGTCATCTTCAGCCATCCCTAGTTTTTTCCTTATGTATTTTTCAATATGTCCTGCTTTAACATGTGGTTTCACTCTGTATAGGTGGATCCATACTTTTGGCTTAATCCTTGTAAATTCCTCATTATTGGCTGCTTCAGCAATACCAAGTGATTTTTTGTTGGGTTCTCTGTGTTTATTTATGTTCCTTTTTTTTCCTTTCTACTATTGTGAAGTCATCGTTATTGTCCTGCTTGTTTGTCTGTGGTATTTGTGAACTCTTGTATCCGATTTCAACAGTGTTTGAGTTTATGGCTTCCATTTCACACATTGAAGAGAAATTTTTTCTTCAAGTAGTTGTTTATTTTCCATTAAAATCATATATTTTTCGCCTTTCTCTTTAAGGAGTTTTCTCAGTAGTTCATTCTCATTTTTAATCAGTCATGCGTTTCTTTATTAATTTTGCTGTCTATTGAGTTTGATAAAATGCTATCACCATTGACTTCTCAGTGCAGCAAATAATACGTGTTTCATCTATAATTGTAAATTTTTTTCTTTCTAAACAGCTTCTGTGGAAAACATTACCACAGTGTGTACAAACTGCAACTTTTGTTAGTTTTTTAACACAACATTTAAAGGTTTTCTCAGAGAGCTCTTCACTACTTTTCTCACTCTCGGCCATCTTGACGGAATACCTTAACTTGTACTTTTGAAGCAAAATGTCACGATATTAAAAAAACCTAATATTGTCTTGGGGTACAGATATCTCGTTTAGTTTTTGAGACATTACAAAAACTGTTATAAGGTGTTTAATTCTCTGTGATACTCTCTATGTAACGGTAAAATAATTTTGATCCTAGGTCATTCCGTTCCTGAGATATAGATGATCAAAATTTTAACCATTTAAGGAAGGGTGGGGGAAGAACGACGCGGGGGTGGGGGTGGCAAGATGGATTTTTGTGAACAGGAAGTCACCTTTATTGCCATATGAGTTGCCAACCATTGGCATTTTGGTGCAAGCGAAATGCCCTAGGGCCTCCTACTAGTACAAGTTTCCCTTCAGACCAGTTAAAGACAATGATAATATGTAACGGTTTATAAGAATTAAGTATTGACCTTGGAGTATCGCCCAGAGTAGGCCAACATTCTCCCAAAATGGATTCTCTGATCGATGAGACGGCGGAACAGTCACGAAGTACATGTTGGATCGTTTTCTCTTGTTCACAACCTCTGCAGAGAGGTGTTTCACTTAATCTCATATTGTGTAGATGTTTCCTTAACGTACAGAGTCCAGTCTGGATTCCCTTTGTAAAACATGGGTTCCATGGATAATTCTCATAAATTTTAGAGAAGACAGAAAGTAAGGAGATTGGCCTGTAGTTTTCGATAAGTGTAATTTTTCTTGTGAATAGGCTTAAATATTGATTTTTTTTATATTGGATGTAAAGATACCTTGTTCGAATGACTTATTTATCAGATATCTGAGAATCGGAGCTAGAATATTGGCAATATTACCAAGCAAAAAACAAGGAACACCTTCTATTCCTGCAGAATCTTTTACCGAATCTTTATCAGTGATAAAATTTCATCAATGGTGGCGATGGGGAGTTAAGAACATCTACTGGCAATTCATACTAAATTTTGCGTTCAATTTCAACTTGCACTTTATGTTAGAATCTGCCTTAATATTAATTCTGGTTGGGATATAATCCAAAGGAATGGAAACATAATAAACGATGCCCATGGAGGAAGTTTGGTTCAATTATGTCCTACTTTAAAGATGAAAAAGGAAAACGTACCTAAAATGAATAATCCACTAAATGAGGTTACACATTTCTCCATACCATTTCAGAATGACAAATTACATATCTTTTCAATGTATATACACCACTCATCTAACAACATTGAGGACACAATATTCACTAAAGCAGCATTATATAAATATGCTCTGATAATAGGGGACTTTAATGTTAACAAAAAAAGGGAGAAGCAAATACAAACATTTATTGGAAACTCAAAATCTAAAATAATAACATCGCCCACATTTATTATGGAAAACAACCCTGATAGTACACCCGATTTAATCCTATATACACAAAACTTAGAAAACAATATAATACAAGTCGAAACTCGCCCTGACATAGGCTCGGACCATCTAGCTATCCAATTAGTACTGGATCTGAAGATACCAAATGTAAATGCAAAGAAAGAGCTCAAAATAAATTATAACAAGTGTGACATGTAAAAAGTAAACATTGGCATGAAAAACTACATTGAGAACCAGCATAGTCCTATTAACAAAGAAACAATCAACGAATTTAATAATAAACTATCAGCTTCCATATACAACACTCCCCAAAAACGAAAATAAAACACTATATGCATGAATTACCACCATTAATAATAAGACTGCTAAAAAATAAAAGGAAAATATACAGACAGTACAGACAAAATCATGTCAATTTAAAAAAAAATTTAAACTCGTACAACAAAAACATACAAAAATGTATTCAACAAATAAAGAAAGTAAATGAATAAAAACATGTAACGAAATACGAGGAAAAAAGAAAAAAATACTGGCACCAAATCAGATATAAAACAAAATTTGTTAAGAGGACAACGGGCAAGCATCTAATTATGAAAAGGCTGAACAATTTGCAAAACCCTTCGAAAATGCATTTCAGAGAAGTAATGACATAAATTTCGACCAAAATCAAGAGGATAAAATAGCAAGCTGGTACGAAAAATTTTTTGAAAATGATATGGCAACCGAAAACCACAAAATAGATGAAGGTACTTACTTTGAAATAATAAACCAAGGAAAAACCACAACCCCGGGTGAAGACCACATAACAAAAAAAATTATAAGAAAACTGGACCTCGAAATCCACATACATATAATAAAATGCTATGAGTACTGCCTTAATACACAATATTTCCCTGACAATTGAAACAAGGAACAATAATCACCATCGCCAAACCCCAACACAGACCACAGTAAAGCAAGTACTTATAGATCAATAACCCTGTTGTCAGAGCTGGCCAAGAACTTTGAAAAAATTGTAAAAAACATTCTCTGTGAAATCCCAAAATACCAATTTGGCTTCCAAGAAAAGCGTTCAACAGTACACCCTCTCACAATTTTGGTCTCCAATATACAAACAGCTGAACTTTCAGGACAGCACAGTGCTTCAATCTTCCCAGACATTAATAAAGGGTTAGATAGCATCTGGCATGAAGGTTTATTATACAAATTATATTCGTTATATTGTCCAAAATACCCATTAATAAATGATTATTTAAACAACCGCCACCTAAGAGTCGAAGAGTTAAAATTATATCTCAAAAACTACTGCAGATTTTACTTTTTGGAATAAGAACAATTTTGCGTAAAATTTATTTCTTAATCGAATGGCATATGTTTCAAACCTTCCTTGATCGAAAAATATTTTTAAACTGCAGCGCCATTTGTGGTGATAATGTTATAAAATAATAAATTGTACTTCCTGAAGAAGGCATTAACCATAGAAATCTATTACCATTTACAGAATAAAAATATATTTTTTAGTTTCCGAGATATCGGCTGTTAACAGAAACACCTTAATACATAATATTTTTAGTCGCAAACTCCTCTATAAAATCCTTATTTTACTATAAGGAACGTAACCAGACTGCAACCAACAGCTACTCTCCGGGCTATGTGCCCCGCCGAGCGCTGAATTACAAGTCTGGCGCGTTAAGTGTAATAATTGCATATTGCTGGCAAGAGAGCTCCTTTAAGTAGGATCAGTCTTTCGGCTGGTGTTTGTTGCAATCGAAGCATTAGCGTTTTGATGGTAATATGCAATTATTACACTTAACGCGCCAGACTTGTAACTTGTAATTCAGCGCTCGGCGGGGCACATAGACCGGAGAGTAGCTGTTGGTTGCAGTCTGGTTACGTTCCTTATAGTAAAATAAGGATTTTATAGAGAAGTTTGCGACTAAAAATATTATGTATTAATATTCCGCCCTCTAAAAGCACATTTGAAACACCTTGTATACAAAAGTACTAAGTCTCTGCCTCTGAGAACTTCCTTGAACTTTTAGTATTAGTGTTTAGTCCTGTTTAAGGAGACCACACACCTCGCTGGCTCCGGGTCCTGGCTGTGGGGACTATTTTTCACAAACCAGTATCTTTGACGTCTAAAAGCCACTTTCCACAAAACGTCAAAACCCTTGAACATTACACTCCAATACACTATTCGACGCTCGTTTCGCTAACCATGTTAGCATCATCAGGAGGTTATTGAAACTAAAAACAAGTCCTATTCGTCTCCTGATGATGTTGACGTGGTTAGCGAAACGCACGTCGACTAGTATATTCTAGTGTATGTTTATAGTATTAGTAGTGTTAAAATGTTTTGGCATTTTGTAAAAATGGTTTTGATTTGTGAAAAATAGCCCTCACATGAAAACGTCCCCACTGCTACTTGGACCCAGCGTAGGGTTGTCTGCTTAAACAGGACTACGCACCATGAAACTTGAAGGAGGTTCTCAAATGCTCATTGAAAACTACAGTGGCTCTTCGTCTATTATTGACCATCCAGACCATCGTTACCTTGTCATGTGATCTCAAATAAAAAACACACGTATTTTATTACATTTATTAAAACCAGAAAGTTATTTACAATGTACAAAATTAAAAACAATAATTATATTAATCTTAATAAATATTATTGTACATAGCTACAGTCTACATATAGTTGTAGATAGAAAAAATATTAAACAAGGCTAGACATTTGAAAACCTAATTTGTACATAAGGCTATGGGAACACAAGTAATTTACAAAAGTGATTCTGAACGTACGTCCAATTATATAGAACTTCAAGGCAAATTATTCATCTTACAGTCGACAATACGTACCCTGAATATATTGAATTACATTTACTTTTTGGCAAACTGTTTATAAATTGGAAGGCAACAAGTTTTTGTTACAATAAACAATCAAGATATGACACAATTTTTGTCTTTATCGTCAATTCCGCCTTTTTTACTCGGCGACTTTTGAATGGTCGCTTGTCTTCGTCTGGCTATGGCAAGAGCATCATTAGGAACATAAGATATTCGTACACCTCCGTACGCTCTCCTCGGCGGTAACTGATAGTCCAAATCATCACTGGAAGAACTGGATGAGCAGGTCGAACAATAACTCTCCGCGTCGTCATCTCTGTTCTTGTTATGTCTGGAGCTAGAACCGGCCATCTGCGAGTCAGATGTGGTTTTCCTTGGCTTACTCCTCCTTTCTAAAGTGTCAACGTGTCTCGAGCGGCCTGAGTAACTCCTACTCCTTGGAAATCTCTTGGCTGCCTCCACGCTTGCATTGTCCGCTTCATCTGCCTCGAAAGCTTCGTTATCACCCTGAAACCGAACACTCAGCAAACCTCGTCCTTTTTTATTAGGTGATCCGGGCGTCGTAGAGTTCCCTGTGCTTTCACTCGATCCTGGTACGGCCAATTCTGGCATCGATGATGCATGTTGTGGAGGCAGTTCTACGTTACTTTTGTTGTTATTGTCTTTCTCTTCAGTATTATTGTCTTGTTTGGTGTCAGGTTCTTGGTTATAGTCAGGAGGTGCTTTTGTAGGCCAATCATCTAGGCTTAAGTCTGCCAAATGTAGCGGCTCCCTGCTCCTGTCCCTGGCAAGTAACAGCTTTTCCAAGTCAGGCGAATGAGTCTGACCGCCACCTCTTTCAGTCAGCAGCCTCTCTAGGTTCCTTTCTAGTAAAACTCGATCCAATCCTCTACAGCTAGGAGAAGCAGAAGGTAGACCCCTAGTTGTTATATCTTCGGTTGGTGGTTCATTCTGAAAGTTATTAGCACCATTATCAGAGAACGTAGGCGTGCTAGGTATAGACCCGGGCTTTGGAGATCTCTGCAACGCCCTCCTGCCCATTTTAGGAGATCGAATTGTGGTGGGAGACCTACTTATATATTGACCAGAATGAATTAAACCAGGTGGTGATGAAGGGGAAGACATTGTTGGAGATCGGGGCGGCATATGCCTCCGTAATGAAGGAGATGCAGGTGGAGTACTCGACTCGTTGGGCGAAGGCGGGCGAGGAGGTCGATTTCTCGGCTGTTGGCGAGGTACTCTGGTGTTGGGACCAGAACTGTCACTTGGTGTCGGAGGCTCTCCTTTGCTGCAAGCTATTGAGCAATAGATAGCGCCCCTCCTGGGTAAAAATGGCCTTCCCAGTAGAGACGTATGGCAAGTATGGCAGCAAAAACAGCTCTCGGTGGCGTGCCAGTGTTGTCCTTCATGGGACATTTGGCCTTGATCTACTCCGATTGGTTCACCGCAGGAATCACAGTATTCAGCAAACATGGCATCGAAACAGTGCAGACAGTACGGTCTGCCGTCCCTCATTATGTAGCGCTGGCCCCCTAGCTGCCGTTCGCATTCTGAGCAGGCAAAATGTTTCATGTGCCATGCGCGGCCCTCTGCTTCTGTGCATTCGTCAGCCAGGATGATCTGAAATTAAATTATGTTATTATTGATCTATATTAAAATTGAAATATATAATATATATGTTGAAGGCGGTTCTCAGAAAAGTTTTTAAAAATTCTACTAGTATAGGCCCTTACAAAGCCGTTTGTTTTCTGGGGGGAGAATATTAAATTTATTTCAACCTGCATTGGCCCGCTAAACTTTTGGTTTCATGGTTGTCATGTTGTTTCTAATAATATGATAATATATTAGAATAAACACTATTTTAGTTGATGCCCTAGGCAAACGTTTGGGGGAGAGCGTCCCCCCTCCCCCATTGCCATCACAGCTAGGGGCGGGATTGAGAGTATCCAATCCAAATGTTTAATAAGAGTTGAAGAAAATTATAAAATAACTAAGGTGGTTTGTGTAGGCAACACAAATATCAAGCAGTGTGTACTGTAAGTTGCCTACCGTTGGAATTTCATATACACAAAAGTCACAATACAGGGGTGGATTAAGGATGACATCGGTAAGGTTTAGTGAGAAATTACTATTTTCATCTTCATTATAAACAATTGTGACTTTAGATTTGTTTGTCAACCAGTAGTTAAATAGTCTTTACATTTGGTAATAAAAGAAGCGATAAATGCCCAGCAAACTTTAAAATTTGCACCTACTCTGTTATTTGAATTTATTTTCAATTACTTCGATCTCTCTCAGAAGAAAATTTATTTATGGTCAAGCGGAAGATGAGACTTCTTAAAGATACCTTTTCTCGGATTCTCGGTTTATAAATATTTCCCGATTTTCTTTTTTCTATCGTTAAATTCCTACTTTTTTTTAGTATCAATATACTCGGTTCATGTCTCGTCAAACAAGTTGACATCATGTGGAGATGATTAAAACTGACACCAAAATACGGAACGGAACGTTGCTTGACTCACATTTCGCCAATTAATTAAGCATTAACTGGAGACCTAAATGAAGATGAGTGTGTGTGATATGTATGTATGTATAAATGTAAGGTTTCGACTCTTTTCAGCGTTTCGAAAATTATATAATAGGTTATTACTTTGTAAAATAGGATATTGCAAGACTAGTTGATAATATTTATATTTCATAACATGTTATTTTTTAGACTTTTTGTCCAATTAATAACATGAGAAACTATTTTCCTAAGAACCGTGTTAGTGTTTTTGATAATGCAAAAGATTACCTCATCACACGCCGAACACCTCGGCTTAATAGTTTCTGCGTGGTGTCGACCGCAGTAGAGCCGGCCCTCTTTGAAGAAGTAGATGAGGTCAACTAGCAGCTCTCTGCAGACGCTGCACGTGAAGCAGGCAGGGTGCCAGCTGGTGTTGGGGCCCGCTCTCGACGCGAACACGCAAATGTCGCCAGTGGACATCGTCTCCTCGCACTGTAAATAAAATGCTCTCATTACAACCAGACAGGAATCTGACAAGTTCAGGATATATATAAACACTTCGTATAAGACAGTACCAGAGATAGTTAAAAGTAGGAGGAGGGTTGCAAAAATATTTCATTAAATTAGTAAAAATTAGAAACAGTTAGTGATGTGTATAATTTTCAGATATATAATTAATATAATTACATTATAATATCTGAATATATATATATATATATATATATATATATATATATATATATATATATATATATATATATATATATATATATTCAGATATTATAATGTAATTATCAATGTAGGGCTAAGTAGTTATTTAAGGACACTGCGTCACTATATTTGTGCATATTATTTCGGCGCTATTATCAGCGCAAAAACATACCCGCTAAATATTTCGTTCTCAAATTTAAGTCGTATAACTACAACGATTTGAATGTTACAAAAATTGTACGATTTAACTAAATATACATAACGCATTAATTACAGTGGCCTACATGAGTTATTATAACATCTTTATTTATATAGTCAGAAATATAATGAATAATTAACATAATAACCATTCCAATACGTATGTAATTTAATTAAATTTAATTCAATTTTTATTTTATTTAAAAGAGCATTACATATGATATAATTGATTAGTAATAATTGTACGAATAAAGACATGACATGATTTATGCAATTATAATGAAATATTCGTCATAAATTAAATGCATTCTCCTACGTATGCTATTCTTACATCTTATTAGAGTGAGATACAACGGCCACAAATAATTAGCATAACAAAATAACCGTTCTAAGAAGAGCATAATATAAATTAGGTAATATTATATCAATTTTGGATACTTAAATAGATAATAAATTTTCAATTCTATAAATACACAAAATTTAATGCTGTTTTTAGAAATCAAATGATCACAAAAATTTGTTTGTATAAAATATAGATATTGCTAACTATACTGTTATTTTAATTATATAATTTGTTATAGGAATCTTATCTCGTGTAGGTACAAAAAATACCAATTAATTAATTGCTAGTTAAAACATAAATACGCATTATACATGTTTATTGGCAAGTATTAGATAGATGATCATAAATCAAACTGTTGTTAGATAAAATGTGTGAAATTAATTAAAACCACCATCTGTTGTATTTAATTCTGCTGTTCTATAATAAAATAATTATTTTCGCAAGAGGACATATTAATTTTGTTTTAGTTTAGTTAATGTAAACATTAGAGAATAATGTATTCCTTCGCAAAACGAATAGATTTCGAAGTATGGAATGGGAAAACACCTACAAGTGTAAAAATAAGACAAAAATATTTCTTCGGTAATAGACTTAAATACATGGTAAATATGTAAATTATGAACAATTTTCTCGCCTATGCCGTTACACATGGGTTTTAATTTGTGTTTCCCACAATGTTCTTTAAACATCCATTAAAATCTTACCGATTTTCAACTTCATTGAGGTTGTGTTCCGACATTTTTATTTTACCCTTTCATATATTCAGTTACAATCTGTATAATAATAATAATTTCTTTATTATTTCCCATTAAGAGAAAAAAGAAAATACAGTCATATATTAAGTGTATACATAATTGGAAGAAAGGGCGAAGTTCAACTAATTTAGTGGAAAAAAACGCTAAAAAGCTGCTCTTCCACTTAAACCAAAAAATTACCCCTACAATCTAAACTTTCCGATAGAATATATATGTTATATAAAATACTTAATGTAAAGAAACAGAATAAAATAAAACGTAAAAGGGCATTTATAATAATTAGTTTATTATTGTTTGTTAACAAACGTTTTGAATTTTGTTTTGAAACTGTGTATATTTTTAGTTTTTAAAGTCTGCGGAATGAAATTATAAATTTTACATATCTGATAGGTGAAGGATATCTTAAAATATTCTATTCTAAATTTTGGTGGAGTTAATAAAGTTTTAAATCTAATATTAATGTTACTGAATATCAGTATAGTTCAAGTAATAAATTCCCGAGACAGAAAAAACCCAACCAAAACTTTACGACATAATTATTATCGCCGCGGTCCATGGCGCTAGTTGAAATAAATAGATCCCAGTAAATAAAAAATGCAACAAAAACTTTACGACATAATTATATCACCGCGGGCCATGGCGCCAAGCCTGACATGAAACATTCCCGACTCACATTAAAAATCTATAAAGGTAAGCGAGTCAATTTGCGAACAGCACAAAAAAGAGTACCGGTATTTTAATGAGGTCGTAAAGTTTTTGTTACGTTTTTTATGTCTCAGTTTCTTCCTACTTGAACTATACCTACGAAATTTTATTTTTCTGTGTAGATAGAATGGCATTTTATTGATAATAATTTTATAGAAAAGTACGGCAGCATGCATAATTCTACGATTTTCCATTTTTAACCATCCAGCATTTTTTAATTTATGAGATATTCTTTGACGCCTTCGTATACCAAATATAAGTCGTAAACATGAATTTTGAAGTGTTTGAATTTTGCGTTTATATTGACTAGTTAAATGTGGACCATATAGGTACAGTATCCGCATAATTGAAATTTGATAGTACCAGGTTTCACAAAGCATTAATTTTATTTTCAGTCAAATATAATGCCTGTTTCAGTAAATCGATTTTAATGAAAAGTAAGAAGGATGTAAAATATTATTATTATATTTTTCAAATCTTAAGTTACAATCCATTAAAAGCCCTAAATTTTTTGCTTGATCAACAATTTCAAGTGAAGAATTATTATTTTTTATATTAATGGTACTATTTAAGATTTGACGATTATTTTATTTCCAAAAGTTAATACATTAGATTTAATAGGGTTCATAATTAAGCAGTGGTGTGCGGCTGTTTTAATAATTGGCTCAAGATTACCATTAAGTGCCATAAAAGCATTAAGTAACTTCTGTGGAGGGAAGCTGTAGTAGATTTGGGTATCGCCTGCATACAAATGTGTATATCGAAAAGAGCAAAGGGCCCAACATTGATCCTTGTGGTACACTTGAATTAAGAGTTAAATAACAAGAGCTAACCCCGTCAATGCAGAATTTTTGTTGCCTACTTTTAAGGTAGTCTTCTATTAGGTTAATTGAATTTTCAGAAAGACCCATATATTGAAGATAGAAAGGAATAGATCATAATTGATTGTGTCAAGAGCCCGACTGAAATCTAATAAAACTAAGATTGTACAATCACCTTGATCTGTAGCCCTAATAATATCTACCACCTGTAGTAATGCTATTGTGCGGCTATAACTCTTTCTCAAACCCGATTGTACTGATATCAACAAATCAAATTTCATTAAATGATTTCTCAATTGAACTTCCATTGCTCCTTCAATTATCTTAGAAAGTGACGAAAGTGTTGGCAATACACTTATGGCTCTAAGATCCGTACATTCAGAAGGGTTTGATTTTTTAGGCAAGACTTTAACTACAACTACATTTTTCCATGTTGTAGGATAAACATTTTCTTGAAAACTGAAATTCACTATGCGTAATATATAGTACGATAAATGGGCAACATTTGTAGATTGTAGACTGTTTCAGAGGTCGTTTGGCTTTAAGTAGCCTTAGTTCGACCTAAAAGATCTTTTGTGAATAACCCTACAATTATTTATTGCCCAGGATTCCAAGACTTTTTACAAAGCTTGTGATTTTCCTGGGGGCTAATTTCCCTATGATTTCAGGCGTTAATTCTACCTGCTCTAGGAACTTTAGCCTAGTGCGGATTAATACTTTGCATTCACAAAGTATATGTTCTTCAGTTTCAGTTGCTGTATCACAGTATCTGCATTTGTCGTGTTCTGCCTTGCCCATGCTCTTGAGATGATAACTCAAAGGGCAGTTGGCCAGTTAGAAGGCCTGTTATCAGCCTTAATTCGCACTTTTTAAGTTCGAGAAGCCTTGTGGCATTCTTTGTCGAATAAGTTATAAACTTTTTCGTGTGTCTTTGGCCTGGAGTATTCTTCCAGTAGGACTTTTCTGGTCCTTTTCCCATTTCTGGATCTCATCCGTTACGTGTCCCTTGGTCAGGCCATAAAACTGTTCAGGTCCAATGGATTGTACTTCAGCTCCTTTTTTTGCAAGGCTGTCAGCAAGTTGACTACCTTGTACTTTCTCATGCCCTGGCACTCACATCAAGATACATTCTCGTTGTTGGCCAGTTGCTTCAAGGATTGTTTATATTCCCAGGCAATATTAGACTTAAAGCAAAGGCATAGGACCTTAGAGCTTTTAATGCTGCCTGACTATCTGATAGTATATAGAACTTTGCCCTTCGAATGCCTTTATTTAGGCATTTCTGGGCACACAAATCTATAGCATGAATTTCTGCCTGGAAGATGGTTGGGGTGTTGGCTTTTGATAGCCTACATTTGGGCCCTGCTACACCCACTCCTACCCCTTCAGCCATCTTAGATCCATCTATATACCAGATGAGTGACCCTTGTTTCAATCGCAATACCTCCATCTCGCTCGTCTGACCGCTTTTGATCAGCACGTCAAAGGGACAGTCAAAGCCCTGTTTGATTGGCATTCAGTAAGTTTGGTCATGGACTCAAAACGGATTAGCTCCAAAAACCTTAAGTGACCAACCAGATCGCCTGGTTTAAATTTGAGTGCCTGATGCAGTCTTAAGGCATTAAGTGCTGCCCCCTTCCTCACATGCAAGTGTAAAGGAAGTAGGCCAAGCATTGCCTTCAGCTGCTGTGGGACACGAGTGCATTGCTCCTGTAGTCCCTAAACAGGCAAGGCGTTGTTTTTCAACTTTCCTTGTGCTATTGTTTCTTCTGTTTTTGGCCACCATACACATGATGCGTAGGTCATCATAGGTCTGACAACCGATAGGTAGGACCAGTGTATAATTTTCGACTTCAGACCCCAAGTCTTACCAAACTGCCTACGGCACTTCCAAAGTGCTGTTGCTTTAGTAAGGGTCCTTCTAGATGTGGGTTCCAGATAAGTTTTTGATGCAGGATTACACTTGACTTCACTGGAAAGGGTTAGGATCGTTCTGTTCAGCATAGGAGTTCTAAGGTTAAGTTTTCTCCTTTTAGTGAACGGAACAATAACTGTTTTGCTCGGATTGACTTTGAGCCCCTCTGACGAGCACCAATTGGATATTATGTTTAAGGCAATTTGCATGAGGTTTGAAATTATAACCTCATGTCTACCTCTAACAGTCACAACCAGGTTATCTGCATAACCGTGGACGTTGAAGCCCGAATTACATAATTTAATAAATTTTATATTGTGTTCATCACAGCCCGTTGCATTACTGGTTTCATATACAAACAAATCATACTTCTATAATTCATTATTTATATAATGCAGTTATTCTTATAAAATACTAAAAGTTGTTCTGGTAGTTGTATGACAGGTCAATACCTGTCTATAAATTCAATAATTTATAAAATAATTATTAATTTAAGTAACATTTTTTATGTTTTCAGGTATATCTTTAGATTTCTCAGGTAAGATATACAGTTATTTTTCAAAATTTTCCATGCCTCATTTGGTTTACAAATATTAAATTGGTAAGTGAGAAATGCCCGTTTTTCTCGTTAAGTAGCCTTGTTTATATAATTTCTCATTTCGTTATAAAAAATGCGTCACTGATTTCGTTGTTTTATATCTTCGGAGGATTTTATCCCGTAAGGACATCATTTTTCTAATAGTGTTTGTGAGCCAATGCCCTTTTGGCTTTGTTATTCTAGATATAGTCATGGGTATACCTATCAAATAAATTAATTAAACAGTTTACCAAAAAATTAACTTTTTCGTCTACAGTTTCTTGATCAAAAATTCGGAAAAATGGAGTGTTAAATAGTTTCTTTGAAAATTGTCACTTATAATATCACAAGAACTTAAATTATTTCCAGGAATAATTTAAGCTTCGGTATTCGGTAAGAAAATTTCACACCACTTAACCATCATTTGGAAAAAAATTATTAATCCAACCTGACATTTTAAATTAATTTCACTGCTTGTCAAGTTGGCCAGGGTATTGTTGTTTTTGACATTGTATTTTTGTTTAACCGGTTCTGTCACAAAGCTTAATAATTACTAGTTTAAAAGGTCTGTACGTTGAGTTTAATAAGTGTATAGAGAAATGTCGCGATTTGGTAAAGAAAATCAACAAGTAATTAGACAAGAAATTCAAAATATAACACCAGATAACACCCGAAAATCAAAATCAAGTGTACGGAAACAGTTTGTTGAATTTTGTGACGAAAAGTTGTATAATATTCATGAGTGTATGAGTGTAGTACAGGTGGCTACTATATTGGAGGACTATGCATTTAATATGAAAAAGAAAAATTTTGAAGATTATAAGGAAAGTGTGGTCAAAGTGATGTGGAACTCTACTGCTAAGCAGTTACAAGAAATTTATTACGAAAAATATAAAATAAAATTTAATCCATTTTCTGATGTGGAATTTGCGACCGCCAGAGCTGCACGCGATGCTAAGCGCAAAAAATTACAGAGAGACCCATTAAAAAGAAAAGTGAGTGCTTCAGCCTTAACCAGTGACGAATACAAAAGAATTATTGAAATGTGGGATGAAAATACTCCAGATGGATTGCAGCGTAAATTTTTTCACAGTTTCACATGAGCTGGCATGGAGAGGAGGGGAAGGATATTCTGCGTGTATCCAATACTTCAAAGAAGAAACTGATAATTTCGGAAACCCAAAAGATCGGATAGAATATAATCCAATATTCTCCAAAACCACACAAGGTGGTTCTAAAAAACTGTCGGATGGTAAATGGTTGATTACAAATTGCGACAATCCACAAATGTGTCCGGTTCGTTTGTTTAAGAAGTTGATGGAAAAAAGGGGAAATCTTATTCAGACCGACAGATTATTCTTAACACCAAACCCATACTGGAGTCAACCCAATTCGAAAGGATGGTACAAGAATAGCCCAGTTGGTAAGAACATTGTATCTTCATGGTTTAAATCAGCAGCCTCTGATATAGAAATTGTCACTAAAAAAGTAAAAATAACTAATCATTCTGCAAGAGCAACAGCTGTTTCGAAATTGGCCAAGGAAGGAGTTGGTGAACAACAGCTCATTAAAATTACTGGACACAGTAATAGTCAGTCAATCAAATCTTACTTACAATTGGACGTTGAACATCATCATCAGATGATTGAATCCATGAGAAGAATTTCATCAAGTACTAGCAAGTTTAATCATGATCAGAGCACAATGCAAAATAAAACAGAAAGTACCCAGATTCAACCCACCAATTCAAGCCAGCCCACAAACATTTATAATAATTGTGTTTTTAATATTAATAAAATCTATAATAATTAATTTTATTTCGTTATTATTTTGCTTATTAGTCGATATCATTGGAGATTTGCCAATGAAGATATTAGTTCAACATGAAATAAATTCTAAAAAAATCATATAGGTATATCCACCATATTTCGTTAAATAAAAAAAAATTACCAACTTTAGTTACACCAAATGCTAAAACTCAGATGGGTATTAGTTCAGTCTATCGCCTTTTCATAATTTTAGGTTACTAAAGGTGGTAGAAATGTATTTTTTGTTAAAGTAATCCATAACGCTTCTAATTTAAAAAATATAATATTAACATGGTTTGTTGCAGTAGGTGGCCGTGATATAGATGGCCATGCTTTTGACAGTTGAGGTTTATATTGGTAAATTACATTAAGTTACTGTATAGTAAACCAGCAAACAAAGATATTTTTATGTAAAACATTTCTTGTAAGTATTTGCGTTAAACAATTTGAGAAAAAATGGAATGCTTTGAAAAGTACAATTTATGTAAATACTGCAAAGAGTTGAGTCAAGCGCAAATATGTCATCCAAGATTAATATATTTAACGAATTTAATGGAAGATTGCGACCAGGAAGCGTTAGAGTCGAATGGTTTGTTTACGAAAATCCAAGAAAGTCTGCTGCAGAGGTCAAGTAAATATGGCCTTTTGCGTAAAAGAGATTTGAACAAAATTGTTTCAAAATATTACATACATGTCTTAAAACACAGACATCTAATTAATTCGTCACCTTCCTATTCAACATTAAGAAGAGAGGATAGGTTAGAATTCAAGCAACATTTAAATCTTACTATGTTTGTAGATCCTACGTTTTTTGAATTATAAATTGTTAATGCATAATAATTTAACAAATTTGTGTTTTCTGTTTAATGAAACTTTATAGCGAATAATAAATAATAATGTTAATTCAGAAATTTTGCATTATTCACAGGTACATCTACATTATTTAATGGTTGTAGATCATATGTTTACCTTTTCAACTGTCAAAAAATTTTCACTTAAATATCGTGACGTCTCGAAAAAATTTCCGGAAATTTTTTTAATTGCCATGGTAACTTGTCAAAATTAAGGTATCTTATTGGTTAAAAAGTAGAGGTGTGAAATTTTCATTAAAATTTTTAAAATTACGCATTTTAGGTCTACTCACGTTTTCATTTAAATTTAATATACAGAGTATACTAGTTTACATTTGCCATATTAGAACGTTATTAATCTCTGAATATCAGATGGTTTCAAATAGTTAGGAACACACGTCGAATTGGTCTCTGAGTATATTTTAATATTAATATTAATAATAATAATTAATAGTAGTATACGTTTATTTGCAATATTGAATATAAATATTAATAAAAGAAATGTAAATAATAGGCAATATAACGTGTTTGCTCTTACAAATAATTTCGAGATAGAATTTTTCCTCTTTTGTCAATAATTCAAGCTTCTGACCTCTGTTTACAGTAAAAGAAATTTGCTTTATTAGTTTTTATTGTTTATTCCTCCATTAATTCTGAGCGTATATGAAGACCTAAGAACGCAATAAAATTTTATCTATTATCACAGTGCTGTGGATCGCGTTTTAATTTGTTGCCTAAGGGGCGCTAGGCGACATACCCCATACGGGGCTGGATATCGTATAAATATGGCACTAATTCATAGCGAACCGTTTCTAATATATCCAGTCTGTGTCTGGGTCGCTTGCCTGGGGCCGGTGTCGTAAATTCTGACTTATCCTCGGTCGACTCTCATCCACGCGCACCATTTGTTCCCGACAGATTTATTAGGAACATGAATTCTACGGCTAGGGCGTGTGTTTTGACAGATTCTCATACAACACATTTTTTCCTTATTTCTTTCAGTACCTATATAATAGAAAAGTCTTACTTTTTGCCAGTCTGCGAGCTAACGATGAAGTGATAAAGTGGATATGACGTAGGGGTAGTATAGCGGAGGGATGAAATCTTATTAAAAAACTAGCAGGAATATTTATCAGAGTTGAGATGTATGAGCGTTACTGCTTGGTTATTGTGTCTACGTAGATATTATATTTCTACAAATGTAACGAAAATATATATAGTTCAAGTAGGAATAAACTGAGACAAAAAAAAAACGAAACAAAAACTTTACGGCATAATTATTATCGCCGCGGGCCATGGCGCTAAGTTGAAGTAAATAAATCCCAGTAAATAAAAAATGCAAACAAAAACTTTACAACATAATTATATCGCTGCGGGCCATGGCGCCAAACCTGACATGAAACATTCCCGACGCACATTAAAAACCTATAAAGGTATAGTTCAAGTAGGAAAATCTACTGCGAAATAATTTTCAAATATAAATCATCCTCAAGAAGTGGTTCGGATCCCACTATAGACTGTAGAGTATCGACTCCTTTACTCAGACAAATCTAGGGCTAGACTTACGAGGGTTAGTCAAGCAGTTAAAAGAACATTTAAAGAGCATTTTAAAGAAAATTTAATTTAATTTACAATAGAAACTTGTTACTATTACTTCATTTCAAGAAAATTGCAACACTGTTTCAGTAACATATGCTTAACCTCACAATGTTTGATGTTGCCAACGCGTGTCAATCATTATATTTGACCGTGATACACCTGCAAAAATGTCTGTCACTAGCTTTTTTGCTGGCTGTCAATAGGTGCAGGGGGAGGGGGAAAGTAGGGGTCGTAGCGGCCACGTTTCTTATTAAATTCGAATTGAAATTTGACATCGGATTTTTAAGGGGCTTTTTTGCTGTTTATGTGATACAAGTTCTCAGATGTCCTGAAAATTCCAACAATGTCCTTGACAGCAATTTTGGTGGTCAGGTCTAACTCCCAAGTCCAACTTCCAGAAATTCCGCAAAAACGGGTCCTGGTGGTCCTGATGGACTCGCATCATAACAAGGTACAATGTTTGTAAAATTTTCCATTATAAAAAACTTTTAAACATAGCAATTCGCTATTAACATGCAGAGATTTGTCGTAAACTATCGATGGCGGCGGCTACTACTACTACTACTACTTGCTACTTGGCGATGGCGCACTAAAAATAAGCAACAAGTTCACGGTCAAGTACCAAATGGAAATTGATCGGTGGCACAATTCGATAATAATCGATAATTATTTGCAATATTCAATATTTATTTTCTTATTTATTTTTTGGTTTTTGAATAAATAAATATTGTTCTACGAATTTTAAAATATGACGATTGATGAATCTCAATATATCTGCGTCTATTTCAAAAACAGCCTCTGTATATATCTAGAAACGGTCAACTATTATTTGTTTAAAAAGTGAATATATTGCAAGTAAATCAATGCAACTTCCACTGGACACTGGTACAAGCTTCATATAAAAATTTAATTCGCATAAAATTAATTTAACAATAAGTCTAATTACAATAATACAATTAAATTTTGATGTAAATTTATCAACGCAGGTTCGTAGAGGAAACGATTAGAAGGGTTGGACGTATTAAGGGTTAATAATGTGGAATGTAGGAGGAATTGACCATAATCTAGTAGAGATAGGCGTTATAGATAAATTGGGGTCTAATGCATTACACTAATCTCGGGATTCAGAAAGTTTGACCGGCTATGCTACATTCTAGTTAGATTAGGAAAACATGGTAACTGTTTTAAAATTAATTTCTGGGGTGTAATAAATGTGTCAAACAAATGATACAAGGGTCTCGGTTGGAAAAATTAAAATGTTTTTGGAGCCATTAAAAAGTCGTGTGAGTAAATAACTGTTGAAAACGACTTGTAAATAAATATTTCATTAATTGATAGTGTGACGAATGTGGCTCAGTTTTAACAGGCGTAGAGGTTCTTTTCCCAATTCAAATCGATTTATTTTGTTTTGAGATAATTACAAATTGTGTAATCAATAATATATAAACAATATTAGTGCTAAACATAACAAAAAAAGAAGAACTAACTTGGGGAAAAACTCAGACAGAGAATAAAAACATTTATCCACCAAAAATTATAAATAAATATTTTCTTAAATCGATAAGGATTGATAATATTTTTTAAAGCGTCAGGCAAATTATAAAAAAATTTCAAATAATCTGGTGATTGATTTGTAATCATCAATTTCGAAAACGATACACCAATATCATTTTTATACCTGGTATTTATATTGTGTACATCCCTACTAAGGTTAAACTTATGTTTATTATAAAAAATGTACACACATATTTCAAATATAAATAAAGATATCAAAGTTAAAATTTGATATTCTATAAACAGATTTCTACAGGTATGGATGCTGGACAAATTAGCTATGGTGCACAGAATTCGTTTTTGTGATATAAAAACAGTATTTGATAGGGTCGAATCACACTAGAAACAGACTCCATACCGTAGTTACGATTCTACCAGTGCATAATATAAATTAAGTAATTGTTGTTTGGTTAAAATTTTTCGCTTATTTTTAAATAAAAAATTTATTGAGCTCATAGTGGAGACTAGACGATTACAATGAACTCTCAGACATTTTACGAAAACCACAATTCATATTGAATCGTAAAAATCAGCTATACCATAATAGTAAAAATTCACTTTATAATAATTATAATTCAGTAATTATTTATTACAATTTAATACAAGCAAACAAATATCTCATAAATAAAAATACAAGTGAATAGATTATTTGAGAAAGGGCCTAAGTAACATTTTCGACTATTTTGATTTTTACAACCTTTCGTGTTCTGTATGTGTAAACCTATCATTTAATGTAGAAAAGGATCATCTTCCATAAGTACAACGTCCAAAAAAGTTACCTCGTTTCATTTAGGAACTACTAAGGTACTAAGTTACATCAATTAGTCCCTTTCTCATATAAACAATCAGCGCCGGCGCGTTGTGAGTCACAGCTGATTTTTATTAAAAGTTTTAAAAAATACGATCGTTATCTTCTGCGCATGAATACACCGTCAAATGGGATTTTCTATCTATTATTTTCAGTTTATTTGAGAAAAGTACTAACTGAATTTATTTTAATATGAAGTTTTCTTTAAACAACAACACAATCTATAATGTTTCAGTTATAACTTCATCAAAATGGGACTTCTTATTTATTATTTTCAGTTTATTTGATACAGGTACTAAATGAATTTTTTTAGAATTCAATTTTTCCCTTAATCATAAAAAAATAGTGTTCTAATATGAAGATATTCTAAGTTGTAGTTGAAATCGTACGGAAATATTAACTCATACAATACACACGCCAAGTTAAAGTATACTAGACTATATAAGCTAATTACAATGTTCGAACTACAGTGGTTTGCCAGTGATCGTAACGCAACAAGTGCGTAATTTATTACACAGTATGTCAATGTGAATATCCCATTCTAAGAGTTGGTCGGAGTGTATTAGTCACCCATGCTTGCAATTTTAATTGTAAATGACTTCACGTTAATAAAATGACGCAAGACGCAGCTGAATGTACGGTGTGCTTGGAAGGCGAGAGATAGAGATGTAGTAGAATATGACATTGGACAAATTTATTATACCTAATCTTTAAATTTCTCTGTGCATTTGAGGACATTAGGGCTAATTTTATTTTAGTTCTACACAAGGGAAAATGTTTATTTTAATGATACCTATGCGGGACGATAAAAATTATCTTTGCAAATCGATAATAGAAGAAAAAAAATTATTTTTTTATATATACTTTTTTTTCTCTCATCGTCCCACATTGTAAGTCAACATGTTTTTAATGTCTTTTAGTGAAAGCCGTTTTTTAAAATAATGATTTATATGAGAGTAATTTGCACCGTCTTTCCGGCTTATATCCGGAGCGCTCTTAAGCAAGAGTCAAAAGTGATACCTAAAATTTTACCTGAGTTATGTATATTGAACAGGTCAGAGTTTGGGGTATTTAAATTTACTTGTGACATTTGTTGTTGTATTGATACGGTTTTTTGTTTATTTAAATTAATGAAATTTTTTTCAGACCAGAGAATACATTTTTTGCTTCTGTTCCGCTCGAGGTTCCGCTGCTTTCTGTGATTAAGAAATTAGTATCATCGGCATAACATACTATTTGTATATTCTTAATTGGCTTTAAAAAATAAACTAGGGTCATTAGAAAAAATAATATAAAGTAGAGGACCCAGGATGGAGCCTTGTGGGACACCCTGGGTTACCTTCCTAGGTTCAATTTTGACATTATTGATTTGAACAACTTGATCTCGATTGCTTAGGCATGAGTTTATAAATTTTAGTGGTGGCCCTCTGATTCCATACGTGTATAATTTTTCTAAGAGCAGTCGATGGTCTACGCAATCAAATGCGCGGGAAAAGTCAATGAATAGACCAAGTGGGCACATTTTTTTGTCAAGCCGATTTACAATTTCTATATGAAATTTGCTTAAGCAGGCAGTATCCACACCCCTGTTTTTTATAAAACCATGTTATTCTGGTGAGATAATTTTATTATGTATGCAAAAGGCTGCTAGCTGACCATTTAAGGCTGATTCATATATTTTGAAGAAACTTGATAGTAATGTAATAGCCCAGTAATTGTCATACAGGTTAGCATCGCTTTTCTTATGGATTTCAAATTTCTTTTTCCTGAAATATAGCTCAC
This sequence comes from Leptura quadrifasciata, assembly GCA_963675555.1. Lineage (NCBI taxonomy): Eukaryota > Metazoa > Arthropoda > Insecta > Coleoptera > Cerambycidae > Leptura > Leptura quadrifasciata. Next base: position 21,054,786 of record OY776674.1, read on the forward strand.
AAAAAACGGGATAACTATTTCTAGAAGTTTATTCTTCTACAATAGATATTAAGCGAGATGTTTAGTGTGGATCTGGTAAAATAATAGACAGTCTGTATATGATCTTGAGCCTGTACCCACATAGCTTATCTACTCATGTGATAGAAAACCCCCTTTCTAAAAAATAGAAAAGAACGTACAGACATAATTCATACGATATCTGAGGTCAGCGTGTTATAAAATGGATTTCAGTACATTTTTGTTACAATAAATATTGAAAAATTCTGACCCGTTGGTATTTACATTCGTTTTATGAGTAATTACACTTGTTTATCCTTTAACACCATGGAAAGCGCACTCACGATAAAAATTATTGCCAATAAATCTTTTATAGTACGAATAGTATTACTTAGCAATTAACGATAATGAAATCTAAAATTTTATACAAACAAATTATAGTAAGTATGCATTTTGGCCTGTAAAATTAGGTATACAAAATGTCTAAAATCTAAGCGAACAGAAATTACTACTTGACTGAAATACAACAGGCTAACACAAAAGACAATGACTGTGGAAATCTTTTAAAAATGGGTGACTAATCCGGTTAATCATGTTTTGAACAGTTTGTAAGGAAAATGTGTGCTAGCTATGGGTAACGTACCTTTTCACTCGGCGTAAGTAGGCAAGCTATTCTTTGTAAAATGGTTGTAATGCAAAAACATTTACCTATTGAGTGAAATTTAATACGTTCACTAGTGAAGTACGAAGAAATTATATTTTTATGCCATCAGGGGATTACCGCATCAGTGGTTCAAGTCATATTTGACAGATCGCAGAATATATGTAGAACTTACTGATAATTTATCGGACCATATGGAAAAAGTGTAAGCAAAAAGTAATCTGTGGAATATAGTTTCCCATCAATATACTTTTCCCTATTTGCCCATGAACGAGTATTATAGTAAATGATAAAAACTATGATAACTTAATAAGTCACACACAAGATACTATTATTAATGTAATAGATCGGGTTGCATCAAACAAATTATTACTAAACACAGAGAAAACTTATAATATTACCTTCCAACATCCAAGAAGACCATTACCAAATCAAACAATTAAGATAAACGCAGGTGAAATATCAAGTACAGAGCACATATAATTGTTAGGTATACGAATTAATCAAAATTGGTCTAATCATATAGAAGAAATTATGCAAATCTGTATTTGCTATATCCGTAATAAGAAGAGAACTGGGACAAAATGCGGCTCTAAATGTCTATTTTGCTTACTTTGAAAGAATTATTGTGCAGTAGGGAATTGAATATTGGGGTTCATTAACTCAAATCGATACAGTACTGTTAATGAAAAAAATAGCTATACGCACAATTTGTCAAATAAAACAAACTGAAACATGTAGATCTTGATTAAAGAAAATTTATACAGTAATTAATCATTCTATATATAAAATAGCGATAATATAATAGACAGCATACTTATTAACACTTACAGAACACCATTCTTATAGCACTAGAAATAAAAATATTCCACTTCTGCCGAATTATAGTTATGAAACAAGCAGAAAAGGGCCACTATACTCTGGAATCAAGACTTTTATCAAACTGTCTTTATCCATAATAGAACAAAACACTTTAATTTCTTTTAAAAACACAATCTTTTTTACATCGATATACATTCTACAGTATGACAGAGTTTCATTCTACTGGATTCACAGCGGCAAGAAAGTTTAATCTTGTACTGACCCTCTATTATTCTATTTTTATTTTTCTTCTTTCCTTACGCCCTTAAGTTTATTGATTCTGAACTCATTGCGTTAATGTATAAAAGTTTTTTTTTATATGTAAACTTTATTTTGGAAAACAAATGTTATGTTATTTTGACATTAATAATAACAAAAATAATTAACATTTCAGTAAATAATTGTAAAAGATATATTTATTCTTTTATTAATTAGCTAACAGTCGTAGAACTGAATGAGCCTATATATAATCTCAGCATTGTTAGTGGACTTTTATCTCGTCATAATATCTTAAATTCAGGGAAATAAAATTTTCAACGTTCTCTAAATGGACAAACTTCCCTAATGGAATTGAGGACTTTTATCTGTTTGCCGATTTAATGGAAGTAATATTTAAAGTGCACTGCCATTTTATTCAAGCCCTCGCTTTATTAAAATCTTTATAAAGACACTTAAAGGCTAATGCAGTAGTTATAATGACTCTAGCCCTCGGAGACTTCAATTCGGTCCATTAATCTTAAAGACATCCTTTTTCTTCCACTTTAAAGTATTTCGCAAAGAATTGTCATTAGAGGCGCTCAATTAACCCCCACAGTGATTAAATTCTCTCAAATTTACTAATTTTTGATGCAATAATCATGTACTCATACATTTATAAATGAATAGTAGGCATATGTTCCAACAAAATTAAATCAGTAATCTGTGTGTCAAATTATTACTCAGTAAATCAAAACAATGAGTCACCGTCATACAAAATGATAAAACAGGAACCGTATATTTTTATATTACTATTATACATCAATTTTTCAACTATACAATTATTTAAAAAATTGTTCAGAAAAATCTCATTCATCTGGAGATGATCTTATAAACTCAAATATTTTACAGCACGTAGTTCACTGTATTGTTAAGCCGTTAACATACTTAATAAATAAATCTTTAGATCTCTCTCTCTCTCTTATTTCCAAAGGTATTGAAAACAGCACGCATAATTCCGATATACAAAAAAGGAGATCCAACGTGTCTTGAAAATACTGACCTATATTTCGCTACTTTCCACTGTATGTAAATATATGAGAAAATAATTTAATTTGCAACAAAATATAATATATTAACTCCTGTACAACACGGCTTTAGGAAAAAAATGTCCACGCAAACAGCAGTTCTAGAATTTTTGCAAAAAAATTATGATAAACTAAATAATGTCAGTCAAAGTTTTGATATTTTTATGGATTTGCATAAAGCTTTTGACATTGTCAATCATGCTTTGCTCAGAAAAACTATACGGTATAAGAGGAAAAATATGTAGTCGGATATCGTCTTATCATAAGAAAGACAACAGTTTGTTGAAACTAGCAACGAAAGGTCAGAAAATTTTGAAATAAAATCTGATGTGCCACAAGGATCAGTCCTTGGAGCCTTATTATTTATCCTGTTTGAAAATGATTTGCCAAGCATCGATAATCTGATTCACTAGTTATTATTGGTCTCTTTCCGATGTAACGAAAATAGCACAACAAATGTTAAACAAACTTGTAGCTTGGTTTCAACAAAATAAATTGTATTTAAATCCATCAAAAACAGTTTTTATTAACCTCACACCGAGAAATAATCATAGTATTAAAGAAAGTCAATTATTAAAAATCAACGGAAAATCAGTACAAGTATCTTGGGTATACACCTTGACAATTCTTTAAACTGGGAAATGCATGTCAACAATTTATGTAACAAACTTTCAAAAATTTGCTATGCAATATATCGTGTAAGAGAATTTACAAATGAATGCATTGTTAAGTCTTATTATTTTTCTTAATTTGTGTCAAGGTTGTTCTACGGAGTAATTTTATGGGGATCATCTAGTTATAGTTGTAGAGTATATATAATTCATAAATGGGTCATTAGAAACATGGTTGGTGTCCCTCGAGGAACATCGTGCAGACATATAATTAGAGATCTAAAACTTCTTACCCTGTCATGTATATGTTTTAGAAATTCCACTTTATGTAAGGCGAAATATGGACAAATTCACAAAAAGTTTTTCCACAACTATTCCACACGCAGGAGTATGAAAAAAGCCCGTATTATATGGGTGTCAGGATATTATTTAATAAATGACCTCTAAATCTAAAAAGTATCGCAAATATTAGGCTGAATGCAGGTTGTCACGGCCGTTGTCTAATGAAGTAGATTCTCTCAGTCTTGCCGTGGTCGTCGAACTTGACTTGACGTTTCGCTGATCATCCTGCCAGCTTCTTCAGAAGGATTCTAAAGACTGAATCTGTTGTGTTACACTCCTCGTTATATACCTAGGCGCCGCTTCGCTTCGCTGGTCATTGGTCGCGCTTGGTTCGCTTCGCTGCTCATTCGTCGTGTTTGGTTGACCGTGACTTACTACGGTGCTGGTACTTGGCAATACCAGTCTCCACGTGTTACTAAGTCGATACCCATCCTCCCTGTTAAAGTTGTTCACGTTTTTCATAATTTCCAGTGATTCCCTAATGATTCGCGGATAATAGCGCGTATTCCTGTCTAATATATTGACGTCCTCGTAGTCGATTTTATGGTTCTCATTATTATGGACATGTTCTGCTATCGCCGACCTATCCGTGTATCCAAATCTGGTATTTCTCTGGTGTTCTTTGATTCTGCACTGGATACTCCGTCCTGTTTGTCCGATGTAGCTCTTACCACATGTGCACTTCAACTGGTAAACACCTTTTGATAACAGTTTGGGGACAGGGTCTTTGACTGAGGGAAGCATCTGCTGTATTTTCTTCACTGTTCGAAACCGTACACCTACTTTCTTTTTGAATAAAATCTTCTTCAGCCTATCTGTGACTCCCGCGACGTAGGGTAGGCATGCATACGTTGTTGGTTGTTGCTGTTCTTCTGTAGTTCTCCTCTGGTTATTTACTACTCGTTGTATATTGCTTTGACTGTATCCGTTCTTCTCTAAAGCTTGTTGGACATTCTGCAGTTCCTCGGGTTTGTTCTCGTCGTCGCATATTGTGTTGGCTCTGTGGAGCGTTAATTAGAACCTTGATCCACAGAGCCAACAGCCTCGACGAATATTTTAGTTATTAGTAAACGTGTACATATCATTTTTTTTCCATCCCTATATGCGGAGAGGGTGAATGTTTTTCTATTTGTAGCTGTTCGGGTTGAGTCGGCTCTCCCTGCATGTATATACATATATGTATATATGTTTTTTTTAAGGTTTTCGCGGGTGTTAAATGAAGTGTTATTGTACTTCGGGGTGCTCTCCCGCGTCGATGGCCGACTCCTCCAGGAGTCACGGTTGTCTGAACGACGTTTCGGCAGAATCTCATCTGCCATCTTCAGGTTCTCACTGAAAGCTGCCTACTGCTCCTCCTCGTTGCTCGAACTGAACTGACGTTCTCCGCGTTGTGCGGCTCTTTATATAGGCTGTGGTCTAGGGCGCGCCTGCGCGACTGAGCCAACCCGACAAGTGGCCTCGCTGAAACGTCACGCTCCACGTGACTTCTCGTTGGTGGTTGGGCATCCTCGTGTCCAGTCGTCGCCGTAGAATGCCGAGATTTTCTCTGACTCCTCGTGATAGGTCCATTTCGGGCAGGTTGCCGTGTTTCTTCACTATTTGTCAATGCTTGAACGTACCTCCTCGTGATTGGTTCGTCCACATTGGATCGTCGTGTGTTTTCTGTTACGGATCTACCTACAAGAGCGGGCTTCCAAGAACTGGGTAATCTCTGCGTATCATCTCGTTTATTAAGATTGTGTGGTATTTTTTCGATTTCTACGGCCCTATATATATATAGAGCTACTCTCCGGGCTATGTGCCCCGCCGAGCGCTGAATTACAAGTTACAAGCCTGGCGCGTTAAGTGTAATAATCGCATATTACCCACAAAACGCTAATGCTTCGATTGCAACAAACACCAGCCGAAATATTGATACAAAAGTGACAAAACTGGCCAAAAATAGTTTTTTCTTCATTTTGCTTCTCAAAGCCGCTGGGTGAACCAATTAGCTTCAAACTTTCAGAAAATTTGCCTTTTGCTCTAACAAAAACACCCTGAAACTTTGGCGCAAAAATATTAATCCCAGTGTGCGCAATTGAATTTGTTATTTAAAATTTGAATTGGCAGCCATTTTATGTCATTAAGCCCAAGAAAGTTAGGCCTCGATGCCAGCTTTTTGATGCCGCAAACAATTTTTTTTAAACCTATTTTGGCAATTTTTTTGCATTTGTTTAAAACCCAATAAACAAAAAATAAAATTTTCGGCCATTTTCAAAAATATTTTGAAATTCTTTTATCAGATCATAAAGAAAATTTTAATTAATACCTTTACTTTAATTAAAAAGAGAGTTTATTTTGGTCAAAATTTTTTCAAAATAGCCGATAAAATTAATTTTTTGTTAACTGGGTTTTTAAACAAATGCACAAAATGGCCAAAATAAGTTTAAACATTTTAAATAACAAATTCAATTGCGCACACTGGGTTTAATATTTTTGCACCAAAGTTACAGGGTGTTTTTGTTAGAGCAAAAGGTAGATTTTCTGAAAGTTTGAAGCGGATTGGTTCAGCCAGCGGCTCTGGGCAGCAAAATGAAGAAAAAACGATTTTTGGCCGGTTTTGTCACAATTGTAGGTTATGGTTACGCTTCTAAGACCGACACTAAACATAGATTTTAAATTTAATTACAAAGATTTTGTTTTTTTTTTATGTTGTCCCGATCGGACCTATAAATCTCGAGTTATTCACATTTTTAGGTTGAAAAACGCGGTTAAAAATATTAAACTGTTAATAACAATTCTTTGAAGTACAAACATTTTTTGGGTACTCCTTAGCACTTCCCCAACAGGATCCAACGATAAAATTGCTTATGGAAAAAGTTTTACTTCAAATCCTATTTTGACTGCATTATAATGGCTGGAAGATCTCCGAATTTTGGATTATTTTTTCCAGGCAACGCAGTTACATCTTTCTTCCACATTGTTGGATGTTTTCAGTTTTTTTTTCAAAGAGAAATTAATTAAATGCGGTAAATATAAAATAATGTAGGGACTACAGCTTTTATTACTCTCGTCTTTTCCGAATAATGTATAGTAATAATTGCCATACATGTATAATTTGTTGTTTTATGATTATTCTGCTACAAGCAATACCCTACACAATATCTGCTATTAGTTCTTGAAGATGCACTATTACCTACCGTTCGATCACAGTGACAAAATATGACATATACGAGGAAAAGAACGGCGATCAAGTTTAAACTTGCCCCGTCATCTTTATTTTCCCCATTATCGCATTTAGTGTATAAAAGAGGGAGCCAAATTTATAAAGTTAATATCACGTGCTACCCACCCCTGCTGAACACATGACTTGCTAGAAAAATCATTTTAGAAAAGATTGCCAGATTTTTCTGGCACCCTTTATGTAATTTATAACAAAACGTGGATTGAAAGGGCTGTGTTGCCAATAAAAGGAGACGTACTATGAAATTATAGACTACGATATTGAAGATTTTCATTATTGTCTTACAATCCAAGGCAAAGAGATGTAATGGATGCTTTTGCTTGAGTGAAATATATATAAAAAATTACAATTGTTAAAATAAACTGTCAATTCTAGAACATTAATACATTTGACGAACCCTGCTGTGATTTTTTTAGCTAAAGCAACACTATATAAACACGCTTCCCTTTAATTTTTGTTAAGGGGTTTTAAAATTGACTCTAGCCAATGTATTTACGTTAATCTCGATAGCTATGATGGAATTAAAATTGTTCTGTATATTTAAAAAATGTATATTTCCAAAATTTCTAAATCTCATCGAACTTGATTCACCGTGTACCCTGTACATGGCCCTAATTCACCGTAGAACAACAGAGCGACAACAGCAATTTACAATATTTCGAAGTTATGAACGAAATTAATTAAAACAAACTTTTCTTGTCGATGTTATTTTATTATTTTGCTTAAAGCGAGTTCGGTATATTCCAATGATAATTGCTATGCAAATTTTGGAACTCCGAATTAGAGATTCGACTCGCCCATCCTACATCGGAATCCCAGGCAATTATCGTTGAAATTAAAAAGAGCGGAATTTGCATTTTTATAATTGCGTAGCCTATGATAGAGATAATAATACAACGTGAAGAGGTCATTTATTTCTTTCATGAAAAAGTAGGTGTTTGCTTTAAGTCTCGGGAGATTGAGGAATAACCAGGTTGAAAAAATCTAATTAAAGACTGAACTCAGATGCAAGTAAATGGGACACAAGGGAATGCATACTGTAGAATCATATAATTAGCATGCTGTGTTTGTTTGAACTAATTAAACACTCAAAAGCACAACGACTATATAATAATTTGTGGCGATTTCGATTTGTGTCAAATGATCAGGAATCCTACTAGGATTACTGAGAATACTGAATCCTTGATAGATGTTATATGTGTCGCTAGACATGTTGTGGTGAATAGCAGTGATACTCTGGATATGCAGGGCATATCAGATCATCTGTTGGTGTTATGTGAGATATATGTTTAGCAGGAAAAGGTAACCCCGGATATTATTTTTTATAGGAATTACAAAAATCTTGTTCTTAATAGTTTTGCGCTTGATGCCATCTACAATATATCTTGAGACGATATATTTAATTTAGAAGATATTAACTCAAAAATAGAATGTTTAACTAATAATATAATATCACTTTTTGATCACCATGCACCCATATGTACTCTCCGTAACAGAGGTAAATACCACCCTTATGTGACATACAATATTAAATAAATTATTAAAAAAGACATATATTTAACGAGCCTCTTCAAAAAGGAATTCCTGATTTATGGAAAAATGCTAATGTTGGATGATAGCTCAGTGTGCTAAAGCGTCAGACGCGCAATGTAAAAGACTACAGAGGACACAAAATAAGATCCTTAGGTTACTGACAGAAACTAATAGATATACACCAATATTAGATTTTCATCGCGAATATAACATTCCTTTGATGAGGGACTTCATTATGGAAACGGCTAATAAATTTTTCAAATTTAAAATACATAATTCTCAACTAGCAGAGAACTTGACAGCAATGAGAAGACATAATGAAGTCCCTCATACGCATAAGTTTGTATACGAAAATTTATCAATTTATGACGAAAGATAGTAGAGGAAGTTAGCCGTAGGTCGGTCTCCCCCCACCACTGACCTTGACCTTGACCGTGCACCTGTGGTCCGTTCCTTCAAGGCCACGGTGGCATCGTAGGTTCGCATAGCATATACCGTGACCTTGACCTTGGACGGCCGCAGTGCGTTTCGACTTCAAGGGCGCAGTGTTGCTGTTACCCAGAACGATCACTTGCGGTGACCTTGGCCTTGGCTAACACTATTAGAGAATGCAAGGACGGAGCTTCCTCCTTGCCACGCAACTTGACCTCTAAAATTACATTAGTTCAATACGTACACAGTAAAATGTGGTGGGGTTCTATATTTTGTGACGTAGTATACTTTTTCTATAAAAAAAGCACGGACTATTAGAACAAAATCATATTTAGTCTGGTTCACCTACAGTTAATAAGTGAGCATAGTGTTGTGATCTGAAATATTTTAAGTAAGCAAAGTTCTGTAATATTTCTTGGTTAGTAATTCTTTCACTGTACTCAACTACTTAAATATGACTACCAATATCGATTTATTAGCCCTTAATGAACTTATTATTAAAGATACTGAAGTTTTAGACCAAAAACCTATTTCATCGTTAATTTTAAATAAGGTTTACGCCATTAAAAAAATGTTAATGCTTAATACACGTTTTGGAAAATCGATATTAGTACATTTATTTGATGAAAGTACAAGTACTACCTTTAAATCATTTTTGCCTAAACGTATTGCTGAACTATTAAATATAACTTTTATAGAAGAAATAAATTCGTCTAGTGGTAAATATGCGTTGATTTATTTAGGAGAGAATTCACCCATTTATACCGGTGCTAAATCAAGGTCACTAATAAAATTCGAAATTATTGCGTGATTTAAACTATTTAAAATATTTGTATACTTTAAATTATCAGACCAATAAATAAGGTATAGTGAAAGTATAACTTAGACTGAAATATTATAAATACACTACAATAGTAGTAGAGATGTAAGTAGTTTTATCATATATTTGATAACTTGTTCTAATTTTATTTATGTAATTTCTAGCCTCACTATAACTGGCAAGAATGTGGATGCAATATTCAGCAGAACGTTGGGTAAGGGCAGAAGACATTAATTCGGCAATTGAAAGACTATCTTCTGTACTAGGCGACTTAAGTATGGATAGACTCCATGCAATAAATTATGATCTGAATTACTGCTTCGATGCTGAAAAAGTTAAACAGCTTAATGAGGATTCTGAGAGGTATTACAGAGGTGCACAACTATGTGGTAAATTCTCTCGTGGTATTGTGAATTTAGAAGAATTCTGTGAGCAACTAGTGGAAATAAATTTAAAACATTTCCTATGTGACATAGAAAAATACTTACCTAAGAAAATTATTGAAAAGTATCAACTCGACCAATCTGATGAAGAACAGGATGAAGACAACTCAATTAGTAGTTAATCACTTATTGTAATTCTTCTGTTAATAATATTAATATGTAAATGGTGTAATAAAATTATTATTATGGAAATATAGTTGTTTTTATTTTTAAAATTAAAATTGAAATAAATGAAACACATTATTAGATTATACATTAATTTATTTATAATTATTTTTGGTGACATACATTAAAAAATATTAATTATTAATCCTAAATATAAACATATTTAAAGATATTTATTTTAACTCTATATTTAAATCTATAATACATTTGTTAAGAAAGTGAACGTTTGCAAGAGAGCAGTGACTATATTTTGGTTGGGTGTGTTCCATACATCTTGGTACCTTTAACGATTTTAGATTGGGTATGCAGGGTGAGAAGTCATCTAGATCTATAACTCTATTCCATTTTAGATGATGCTGTAGAACATTTTTCTTTAATTTGCCTTTGCATACAATTATAACATCCTCTGACAATACGTTGCGTCGAAAATTATTAACAGCGTTTTGACAAAGTCGATGAAGTATTAGTGGGAATTCTGACAGTTGAATATATCCATCACTCCATTTTATGCCCCCATGGTAGTTGTTTTCTAACCATCGGTAGTGAGTCTGTTCGCCTTGGGTTAGTGATGAGAAAGGATTTGGTGGTTTGAAGAAATAGTGTGCTTGCTGATTAGTGTTACAACATAGAACAGCTAATTCTTTAACGGTAAAATCATTTGTTTTATATTGAAACCCCTGCAAGTCAACTATCAAAGTAGGAAATTGGCTACCTAATGACGTCATGGTAATAGGTATTCGTTACTTAGCACCAGCAATGCCACACTGAACTGAACCATCTAATGCGCTATAACTTAAATACGCATCGTGAAGTATAAGTGCATATACTCGAGTTTGTTCGGGAAACTTCGTCTTCCGTGTCTCAAATTCAATTTTTATATCGACGGTGGATGATTTCATTGCATCTGGTTGGTGTGAGCAATCAATAACAAACAATGGATTTTTTCTGAATTCGCCAAGGTCCATCATAGGTTCACTCATATCTTTATCGTAATAACTACGTTGGAAATTTTCATAGGCGTAGTAGGCTGCAGAGTCGAGTTTCTTATCGAAATTTAAATTCCAACGTTCATATGGAAATACTTCGGCATTTAAATATAGCCGAATATTATTTATATCTGCATGTATAAAACTTGCGGCGTCCTTGGTTCTGTCACTAGAGTTGCCATTGTTTTGAAATCCGATAATGATGTATCGAGGTCTCTCAAGACTGTTAGTGGTTTTAACAGCCCATATATCAGAAGCAGTATCACGTAGAGTGGGTAGCTCATAGAGATCCCACATACGGTAAGCCATTTTAACTTTAGCATTATTACTGCTCGTATCAATTTTCTTTAATAGTTTAACCTTTTGTCTAACTTCAGGCACAATATGTCTTATCTTCCATTCGATTTTGTTAATTTCTAACTGTGCATCAACTTCTCCAATGTAAGAGTCTTTAAAGGAACGTGCTATAATTAAAATTAATTCCTGTTTTGTATTTAAAATACCTTTGGTATAATCTTCTGCAAAACCCATGAGGTACTTAAGAGGGAGTTTACCGCTGAAAATGTGGCTGGTAGTATCTAAAATATCCTGTTTTTTCTCGGTGAGACCCCAACCTATAGTTAGTAGCGATGGGAGGGATGTTTGTCCATATGACACCCTAGTTTTCATTGTAGTAGTGATGCCAGGCTTCCTAACGACAGCGACCTGTTCACCACCCATTTCATATCTTATTTCTTCGAAGAGAAAAGCTAGCGCATTGTTAGATAGATAACACTTCTTGGTAACATCACTAGGGGTAAATTTTCCTTCTATATAAATGTAACTCTCTGTAATGTCAAGTATTAAGTCCTGAAAATTGACAGGAATGCGTACTTCATCAGAGTTTCTATAATATGGTGAACCGTGTGGTTTATATGTATGCTCATGTAAGCTAACGAGTGACTGATCGAATACAGGTTCCTCGAACACCTCAAGTTTTTCACTAGATGTAAAAGTCACCATTATTAACTATTTTTCTCTCAGTTTCAATCCGATGGATCGAAGAAATGCACGATCTTTAGCTGGCAGGTTATGTCTTAACCGTTTAAGCTCTACACGTTGAATGAGTCGATTTCCGCAGTCATTAGTCTTTTTATCGTCAATCACATTGAAACGATTGTGTGCTAATCGTTGTTGATTATATCGGAAACCCATTGTGTTTGCGATTTTAAAACTGTTTCAATTCTAGCTTTACGATAATCTTCTCACCACGAAAATTGATTAAATCTCCATTATCATCCAATATGCGTAGTGTAATGTTGTCGATAAACTGACGTCCTTCAGGTCTAACAGGCAAATATATGATGTTCGCTGGCTCTCTGGTAAGTTTGTAACCTGGTTCAACGTCTATGTCGAACTCGAAAAGGGTATGGGATTTAAGGGTATTCAGATATGCTCCAGAGATAATGTTGCAATCTACACGTATCATCCTTACTTTCATAATATCAACAGGTAATGTTGATTCATGATTAGTGTTTGGATGCAAATAAGTCGATTCAAATCCCAATAAATTACCAATAGAGTTTGCTTGTGTAAAGTCAATTCCATATTTTGACCAAATCTCACACTTTAGCGTATTGTTGTTCGCTCGCAGTCGAAATAGTTTTTCTTTTTCCTCTTTCTTATCACCGGGCATAGCTTTCAGTATTGCACGATATATCTCTTCAATTTCATAGGCTCCGCAAGGTATGTGGATAAGTGTGGGGGCTACTTTTGGTCCAATTCGATAGCAAAAACGATTGTTGGTTTCGTCCACATTGAATATAGAATTGTAAGAATAGAAGCCTGTTAATCCTAACCCATATCGACTATTAGTATCTAATTCAATGGGAGGATAAAACTCAGCACTGAGCACACTAGATCGGTTTGATAGAGTGAACGTATACGACATGACTGATGATATTTAGTGTTCTCTCATGAATTTATTGTGAACTACAGCAATAATCGTGGTGTAATTTTCGTTTTTTGCTGGATGACGGAGACGTTTGTATCTCATTATTTGATGCAACATTGACATCGCGCACTTTACAGTAGCAGCAAAATATTCTTCGAGGCGGCGGCCCATCATTAACATCAACACTGCTACCACCGCCATCATCATCATCATCATGATAATGTTCCTGACAGTATTGATATTTTAAAATATCAATATCATTCTGGAGATGCTGGGGTAGTTTGTCCCATACTAATGCAATTTCATGTGCAGCACATCCAATCATTACTTCTTTAGGCATATTTGCCAGTTGTTGTTTGCTCATCTTCAATAGACTGCGTAAACGGGAGAATGCGATTAGTGATTGACCCATCTGCTTGATGCTTTCCCGATCCATTTCAAGGTCTGCAGATGTTATTTCACAAGCGTTTGTAGTTATTTTGTAGTGAGAAACTTCAAACACAAATGACCACACCACACTGTGTTAAAATTTTGTTGGCGTTCATAGTTATAGTAAATTTTGTCGGTCGACTTTGAACCTCTGCGCAGATATAAAACTAATTCTGTCGGTGGGGGTAAATCACCAAAACTATCGAAATATGTGACTAAACTACCACGTTTTTTAAATGCAACCCAGTGTGTTCCAGGGCCATTTATACTGTCTAGATTTATGATGGCCGACTCATTATGACGTGGTCCAGAATATGGTAGAGTGTCCCGCATAAATATCCCCCGAAAATAGGGCACTTTCACCTTCTCTGCATAATATTTAAGATCGATATTAGTGAGAGGTTTTCGGGGTAGAGCATCTAGAAGTTTTTTGAACTTTGTGGTTTTAGATAAAGTCCTAGTCCTTTGCGATATGGTTTTAAATATAGCCCTTTACCACTTTTTCCTATAGAAATCGCCTCCATCTGCCTATTATGGCGATTTTTTTCAGCTAATTCCTCTCTACTCGTTTTAACATCATTTACAGCTTTAGCTATACCAGCAGCAGTGCCAGCTAAACTACCCAAAGCTGATAATCCAGCAAAAATGGGTATTAATGGTAGAATTCCACCCACTTTCGGTATTGGTATTATCCTAGGTGTACGAATATTACGTTTTCCACCAGCTGCTCTCATGTGTCGTCGTGCTGCTTGAAGCGCAATTTGCGTAACTTTTTTTGTGTCCTTAGCGATTTTTCGTTTACCACCGGCTTTACGTATGTCATCACGTACTTTACGTACTATTCCAGCACCAAAAGCTATATTTCTAGTTTTTTTCTTGTTTTTCTTTTTAATTATACGTTTCTTTGTAGTACGGGGTGTTGTTGACGTACAACCCATACCAAGACGTTGCTTTCCCTTCATTATAGTTGTAACTAACCACGCGGCGGCCTTTTCTTTGAAACTTACGTCTTTTGATTTAACTCGTTTCCAGGCAGCTTGTTCAAGTTGATAGTCTGCTTTGTGTCGGGCTGCTAAATTACTGGTGTTTTGATCGTATGCAATATCGTGCTGCTTGCATGCAGCATCGAGTTTGTTTATGCCTGGATCACCTCGGGCTAATCTTTTTTGTAATTTGGTGCCTGGACCACAATACTGGTAACCTCCCGGTAAGTGTAGTTCAAATGGGAGCTTATTTATTAGAGAATTGACTACCCCCTTACCAATCTTTAAACCACGACGATTTTCACGTGTGTGCTTCTCGGTTGACACCATTTAAATAACAATCACAATACGTACATCTATTTATATAGTATCCATCCGTGCTACGATGCGCATTGTGAAGCAGAAACAGAAACTTGCTGTAGATAATTTAGATGAAAAAGTAGGGTGTGGACTACAAGTCGAATCACGCCATGGCCCGCTACTTCCCTCAACTATTCGCGGACTCTTAATAGGTCCAAGTGGTTGTGGCAAAACAAATTTACTAATAACTTTGCTTACTCATCCACTTGGGCTACGTTTTTCAAACATTTACTTATATTCAAAGTCCTTACATCAACCCAAGTATGAATATTTACGCGATATATTAGCACCGATTACGGGGCTAGGATATTACACCTTCAGTAACAACGCGGAAATAGTGCAACCATCCGACGCTGAGCCTGAGTCTATATTTATATTTGATGATGTTATATGTGAAAAGCAAGATGTTATTCGAGCATACTTCTCAATGGGGCGTCATAAACATGTAGATTGTTTCTATTTGGCACAAACGTATTCCCGCGTCCCTAAACAGTTGGTAAGGGATAATAGTAATTTCATAGCAATTTTTAAGCAGGATGATATGAATTTACACCACATTTTCTCAGACCATGTCTCACCGGATGTGACTTATAAAGAATTTCAAGAAATGTGTGCAGAGTGCTGGAAAGACAAATATGGGTTTCTTGTAATTGACAAGGATAGAGAAGTAAATGAAGGGAGATATCGCAAAGAACTTGATAGTTTCATATATCCATGAAGTATTGTAATTAAAATTTTAATTGGTCTACAGATAGCATCGGGATAACTTCAGCAGTGAGGCTGCATTTGTTAGACATGAATGACAATGGTGAGAATAAACTCAGTAGTGCTATAGGTAGAAACATGAGAGAAGAAAT
Source organism: Leptura quadrifasciata (assembly GCA_963675555.1). Lineage (NCBI taxonomy): Eukaryota > Metazoa > Arthropoda > Insecta > Coleoptera > Cerambycidae > Leptura > Leptura quadrifasciata. The sequence continues at coordinate 21,070,705 of OY776674.1, forward strand.
AAGACTGAAACGTGAATTGATTGAGGCCACCGATTCAGTGCGCAAAAAATTCAACTCTGTGAAGAGAAGAAACGTTGAGAATCAGTTAACACTCGAAAAAATTTATGAACCCATAACAAAACCATTAAAGGTTATATCATCTGCTTCACATAACCAATCGCTAACACAACCTCAGAAACCAACACAACCGATAGAAAGTGCAAGAGCTAGTACTAGTACATTTAAAGCAACACCTGAAACTAGTGATGAAGATGGTGACAAAAATGCAAGTCAACAATATTTTTTGGAAACACCACCGGGATCGTCGTTAATGAGCACTCCATGTTCAGAAAGTTCTATTAGTGGCGCAGAAGGAAAATGTGATATAGTGCAAACACATTTAGAAAATCTGAAATTCGACAATGCTAGGTATGATACTATATACGGTGTACGTTTAGACCCCCATACAGAAAAACTACAAATGGGTAATGCTGAAATACGCTTTTCTAATGGAAATATCACATTGTGGCGTGGAACTAAGAAGGTGGGGACGTATTCTGGCAGTCCTAAGTTATATGATATGATATTTATGAAACAACCACAAATTTCGCGTAGTAATGAGGCTATTATTGGCGACAAAGAGTGTCAATTATATGGGGGGATTTTAAAACAGACAAAAGCACCATATAAAAATTATGATATGAAACAGGGTTTGAATAAAGCTAAATGGAAGAAATTCACTAATATTATAGAACCATTGGTATCTTCTACAGTTGTGACGAGATCTAAAACTGGCTTAGGTGTTCCTATTAATAAATTATACAATAATAGAGGTGTTGACTATGTATATTGGAATAAACCGAAAGAACTGGTGGACCGCCTACGCCTGCTCTATAGCTCAAAAATGGTTGGTAACAATGGTGTCAATAACGAAATAGTCAGTTTATTGGAAGAAATGAGGGAAGAAAGGATAATCTATTAGTGAAGTTAAAATTCATTTCACACTTATTTAATTAGTATAAAATATTGTGAAATGCTTAAACGGGGTCAGACGTAAACAGAAATGGCTGTTGTAAACAACACAATTGACAAGTTCGGTAGACGAAGAAGTAATAATAATAAATCGATTATCGTACATGGACCTCCAGGTATTGGTTTTAAACTTACCGCAGATAATCAATTTGATATGCAAAATAAGCGTTTACTGAACATTGGTGAACCAATAAATCAAAAAGATGGTGTAACTCGTAACTATGTAGACGAAAATATCGATAAATGTATGAAAGACATTAAAAAGTCACACATTGCTTTTATGGAGAATCAGTGGACTGAATATAGTAAGTTTGTACACAGCAAAATTACCGAGATGATTAATGACGCTCTGCAACACATTAATAAAGAAATTTCTGGAGTTAAGAAATTAACCGAGGACAATTATACTATTTTATATGATGCAATAAGCAAAGTGCACCACATTCTCGATGAATCCCGTCTGAAAGGTATGACAGTGCGACAGAAATCACTTGGAAATATTGTGGCACAAGCTGGGAGGAACGATCGTAATCAACAAGTGATAGATGAAATAGTGGCTGAAGTCACGGACAACGCTGCTACATTAGGAAAAAAGTGAAAAAACAGACCTAAATTATCTATATAAACGCCTGACTTAAACTTCAATTATGGTGATTAGTAATGAGAAATTACAAGTTGTTAACGAATTGCATAAAGCTTGTAGGAGAAATTTCCGTAGAAGAAGAACAATAATCAAAGGTTATGGTGATTTATGGCAAATGGATTTAGCTGAAATGCAACCATACGCTGATGAAAACAATGGTTATCGATACATTCTCGTAGTGATCGACTGTTACTCAAAATATTTGTGGACTAAACCTCTAAAAATAAAACTGGTGTTGAAATTACTAAGGCTATGAGAAGTATTTTACAAGAATCAAATTATTCTCCTAAAAATCTACAAAGCGATCAGGGTACGGAATTTTACAACAAAAACTTTTCTGCTTTAATGAAACAGTACATCATTAATCATTACTCCACGTATAGTACGAAAAAAGCAGCAATTGCAGAAAGAGTAATACGAACATTAAAAACCTGGTTATATAAAGAATTCTCAGCTAGAGGTAAATACAAATGGGTTGACATTCTATCCGACATTACAAAATTGTACAATAATAAAATACATCGTACGACTGGTATGAAACCTGCTGATGTTAAACCAACTACACGTTTAAATGCTTATAATCACATTAAAATTGCTTTGAAACCTAAATTTCGTATTGGCGATATAGTTCGAATCAGTAAATATAAAGGTATATTTGAAAAGGGGTTCACACCAAATTTTTCAACTGAACTTTTCAAGATCGTTAAAATAAATGTAACAAATCCCACAACATATACACTCCAGGAC